>JAMPIT010000138.1:0-461852 GCA_026261815.1 Monarcha castaneiventris obscurior | reverse complement strand
AAAATTCCCTCATGATTCCCACAAAATCCCCTCACAGTTCCTGCCAAAATCACCTCACAATTCCCAAAAAACATCCCCTCACTCCCGCCAAAATCTCCTCATGATTCCCACCAAATTCCCGTCACTATTCCCGCCAAAATCCCATCACGATTCCCACAAAAATCCCCTCATGATTCCCGCCAAAAATCCTCTCACAATTCCCGCAAATTCAAAATTCCTGCCAAAATTCCCTCATGATTCCCAAAAAAATCCCCTCATGATTCCCACACAATCCCTTCTTGATTCCCACAAAATCCCCTCACAATTCCCACCCAAATCCCCTCATGATTCCCACAAAATCCCCTCATGATTCCCGCCAAAATCCCCTCACAATTCCTGCCAAAATGCCCTCTTGATTCCCAAAAAAATCCCCTCGTGATTCCCAAAAAACCCCCTCAAGATTCCCACAAAATCCCCTCACAATTCCCGCCCAAAATCCTCTCACAATTCCCACAAAATTCTCTCATGATTCCCGCCAAAATCTCCTCAGGATTTACGTCAAAATCCCCTCACAATTCCTAAAAAATCTCCTAACGATTCCCACCCAAATTCCTTCATGATTCCCACCAAAATCCATTTATGATTCCTGCCAAAATCCTCTTACAATTCCTTCCCAAAATCCCCTCGTGATGCCCACAATATCCCTTCACAGTTCCCGCCAAAATCCTCTCATAATTTCTGCAAAATGCCCTCATGATTCCTGCCCAAATCCCCTCGTGATTCCCCCCCAAATTCCCTCACAGTTCCTAAAAAATCCTCTCACAATTCCCAAAAAAATCCCCTCATAATTCCCAAAAAATGCCCTCATGTTTCCTGCCCAAATTCGCCTCGATTCCCAAAAAAATTCCCCTCACAATATCTGCCAAAATCCTCTCACAATTCTGAAAAAAATCCCTCACGATTCCCACAAAATCCCATCATGATTCCCACAAAATCCCCTCACGATTCCAAAAAACCCCCTCAGGATTCCAAAAAAAACTCCTCAGGATTCTGAAAAAACCCCTCACAATTCCCATAAAATCCCCTCAGAGTTCCTGCCAAAGTCCCCTCACGATTCTGAAAAAAACCTCTCACGATTCCCACAAAATCCCCTCATGATTCCCACAAAATACCCTCACGATTCCCAAAAAATCCCCTAAAAATTCCTGCCAAAATCCCCTCATGATTCCCAAAAAAATCCCATCACGATTCCCAAAAAATCCCATCATGATTCCCACAAAATCCACTCACGATTCCCAAAAAGCCTCCTCATGACTCCTACCCAAATCCCCTCATGATTCCTGCCAAAATCCCCTCACAAATCCTGCCAAAAGTCGCCTCATCATTCCCAGAAAACCCCCTCACAGTTCCTGCCAAAATCCTCTCAGAATTCCCAAAAAAATCCTCTCATGATTCCCATCAAAATCCCCTCATGATTCCTGCCAAAATCGCTTCAAAATTCCCAAAAAGATTCCCTCATGATTCCCACAAAAGCCCTTCATGATTCCCGCCAGAATCCCCTGACGATTCCTACAAAATCCCCTCGCAATTCCTTCCAAAATCCCCTCCTGATTCCCACCAAAATCCCCTCATGATTCCTGCAAAATCCCGTCACGATTGCCACAAAATCCCTTCACGATTCCTGCCGAATCCCCTAATGATTCCCGCCAAAATCCCCTCACGATTCTTGATAAATCCCCTCAAACTTCCTGCCAAAATGCCCTCATGATTCCCAAAAAAATCCCCTCGTGATTCCCAAAAAATCCCCTCATGATTCCCAAAAAATCCCCTCACGATTCCCACAAAATCCCCTCACAATTCCTGCCCAAAATCCTCTCACAATTCCTAAAAAAATCCCCTCACAATTCTCACCCAAATTCCTTCATGATTCCCACCAAAATCCCGTCACGATTCCTGCCAAAATCCTCTTACAATTCCTGCCAAAATCCCCTTGTGATGCCCACAAAATCCCTTCACAATTCCCTCCAAAATCCCCTCATAATTCCTGCAAAATGCCCTCACAATTCCTGCCCAAATCCCCTCGTGATTTCCCCCCAAATTCCCTCACAATTCCTAAAAAATCCCCTCACGATTCCCACAAAATCCCCTCATGATTCCCATAAAATCCCCTCAGGATTCCCACCGGAGAGGGACCTTTATATATGCCTCAACATACATCACAAATGAGGTGAAGAAAATTCTTATCAAAAACTGTGTTGCCCTGTGCCCAGAGAGGCTTCACCTGGCACCCAGTCAGGGCAGAGATCAGACTGCGAGCAGCTCCCCATGCCCCCAGCGCCCCCCACACACTTGCTGGTGAGGACAAGTACCCGGATGCCCACGAAAAATGCCCGCCAAAAACGGGCCCGTGAAGCCAAATTTGGGGAGGAGTTTGGGGGCACATAAAAGCAGCTTGCTGCAACACCATGAGGTCTGTCTTGTCTTTTTGCTTTGGGTCGCTCGAAGAGTCTGCTTGGCCCCTTCTGCTCCTGCTTTCGCACCCTCTTTCCTGTGCTCCCGTCTCCCTGCCTGTGCCTGCTTCGCCCTGCTGTGCCAGTTCTAGGAACTAGCTTGTCGCCGTGAAGATCTCGTGCCCGCAGCCGTCACCCACACCCAGCCCGTAGCTGCTGCTGCCCACAGCTGCCGCCTTCACTCAGTTTCCAGCCACTTGCCTGCACCTAGCTCGTAGCCGCCGCACGCAGCCAAACTGCAGTGGCCACCACCTGCATCCAGCCCTGACCGCTGCTGCCGCCGTGTTCCCCGTGTTGCCCGCAGCAACGAGCCCAGAGCACAAGCCCATGGCACCCAGCCTGCAGCCACGGCTGCCCTCAGCCGCCGCGCCCCAATGCTGAGAGACTGCAGCTGCTCCAGGAGCGCGCCTGCAGCCACAGCAGCCTGTTCCCCGCCGAAGGAAGGGACACACAGCCTGCTGCTCCTTAAAAATTGCGCCCAGCCTGCCACTGCAGCTATGCAAACGCTCCGCAGTTCGCAACACGCATGCTCTGTCTGCCAAACCGATGCTGACAAATAGCCGGGATTCTGTGGTAACGCTGTCCGCCTGCTTGTCTCCCCACCCCCACTCTTTTTCTTCTCTCTCTCTCTCTCTCTGCTCCTTTTTCCTGTTCTTCCCCCCCTTTTTTTTTAATAAGAACACTTAAGTTTCTTTTTTGTTAATTGTTTGTTTGTTTTATTTCAATAAGCAGTTTTCGGCTATAATATTGCCATGTTAGTGCTTGATTTTTTGTCAGAAAAACCTATCAACAGAATCCTTCCCAGCTTCCCTTTTTATAGTGGAACAGGACACCACCCAAATCCCCTCATGAGTCCCACAAAATCCCCTCATGATTCCCGCCAAAATCCCCTCATGATTCCCAAAAAATCATTTTATAATTCTCATCAAAATCCCCTCACAATTCCTGCCCAAATCCCCTCAAAATTCCCAAAAAATTCTCTCGTGATTCCCACCAAAATCACCTCATCATTCCCCAAAACCCCCCTCACAGTTCCCAAAAAATTCCCTCATGATTCCCAAAACATCCCCTCACAATTCCCACAAAATCTGCTCAGGATTTCCGTCCAAATCCCCTCACAATCCCTAAAAATATCCCCTCTCAATTCCCAGCTGAATTCCTTCATGATTCCTGCCAAAATCCCCTCACATTTCCCTCCAAAACTGCCTCATCATTCCCAAAAAATCCCCTCACGATTCCCACAAAATCCCCTCACAATCTGCCAAATCCCAGAAAAAAAAACCCCAAACAAAACAACAGGATAAAAAATGGGGAACATTAGAAAAAAAAAAATTTAAGAAAAAAGGGGGAAAAATGGGAAAATAAGGGGAAAAAGGGGAAAAAAACTGGGGGGAAAATGGAGAAAAGAATGGGAAAAAAACAGGGGAAAAGGGGAAAAAGGAAAAAGTCCAAGAAAACAGGGAAAAAATGGGGAGGAATGGGAAAAAACAGAAAATAAATGGGGAAAAAAATGGGAAAAATGGGGGGAAAAAGAGAAAAATGGAAAAAGGGAAAATAAGGGGGGGAAATGGGGAAAAAAGGCAAAAAACAAAGTGAAAAAATTGGGAGAAAAGGAAAATACTTGGGAGAAAAACTGGGAAAATAAGGGGGATGAAATGGGAAAGAAAACTGGGAAAAATGGGGGAAAAAGAAAAAAGTAAGAAAAGGGGAAAATGGGAAAAAAAGGGAAAATGTGGGGAAAATAAGGAAAAATGGGATAAAACCAGGAAAAACAGGAAAAAAACCTGGGAAAAAAAAGGGGAAAACAGGAAAAATGGGATAAAATTGGGCGGAAAATGGGGAAAAATTGGGAAAAAGTTGGGGGGAAGCGTGGGGGAAAGAAAGGAAAAAGAAAGGGAAAATTGTGGGGAAAAGTGGAGAGAAATGGGAAAAAAATGGGAAAAAAATGAGGAAAAGCGGGAAAAATCAGGAAAATGGGAAAAATCAGGGAAAAAGGGGGAAAAACAGGAAAAGAGGGGGAAAATTTTCTAAAAAAACAGGAAAAAAGGGATAAAACTGGGAAAACTGAAAAAAGGAAAATAAGAGGGAAAAATGGGCAAAATACAAGGAAAAAATGGGAAAAAAACTGGAAAAAGGGGAAAAAAACCCAGGAAAAACCCCCAGGAAATTCCCACCGAACGGATTCCAAATGCTGAGGAATTCCAGCGGTGGAAATTCCCACCGGGAATTCTGAACTCTCACCTGTTCTCTTCCCGTGGCGGCCTCGGTCCAGAAGAAGCGAAATCCTTGGATGGGAGCATCAGAAAAAAGCAGGAGGATCCCAAAAGAGTTGGATGGAATTGGGAGAAGCGGGAAGGGTGCAGAAATTTTCCATGGGGACGGGAATTTGCACTGGAAAAGCGGGAAAAGGGAATTGGCGGAATTGTGGGAATGGCAGGAATGGCGGGGAGTCGGGATGAGGAGGAGGGGAGAGAACGGGAAAAGTGGGAAAAATGGGGAAAAACATGGAAAAGATGGGTGAAAATGGGGAAAAGAAGGAAAAATGGGGGGAAATGGAAAAAATGGGGAAAATATGTTGGGGTCACTGGGCCAGCTGGTCAGCCAGGGAGCTCTAAAGTAGCTGAGGCCAGCTGGTGGAAAAACTCAGGCATTTGAAAAATACCTTCATAACTCTGTGAAGGAAAAGCCTCTCCCACAAGTCCTTGCGGTTGGAATGTAACCTTATCCCCCACACCCTGTTGAATGGAAAACTACCTCTCCCAGCAGCCTGTGTGGCTGCTTCCTGCCCTGGTCCCCTGCCCTGCCCCTTCCCTCTGCTCAGTGGCTCCGTTCCCTGGCCCCGCCTTTGTACCGCCCCTGTGCCCTTAGAACACGCTGTAGAAGCTGTCTGGCCATGTGCCAGCTCTCTCTTCGTGTGCTCACCTCTGTGGATGAACTAAACCTGCACTGTGGAACTCGGGCAAGCGTTAGGCCCTCCTTTGACTCCTTGTCTCTGGTAATATTGAGCTACCCAGCTTAGGCGTGGAGGTGCGTGCCACCAGCGCCTTCCAGCTGCACAGGGCAGAAAGAGGGGTGTGCTAGCAGTCACTCTGCACCTGAATTGTCTCCCTCAAGAGACAGTTTGGGGTACACAGCAGCTACCTCCAACCACCCTATATCCCCCACAACCTTTAATATTTATAAAAATGTGCGAAAAAATGGGAAAGACAGGGAAAAGGTGGGGGATAATGGGGGGAAATATGGAAAAACATGGGAAAATGGGGGGAAAATGGGAGAAATGTGGGAAAATGGGAAAAAGGTGGGAAAAAGGTGGGAAAAAGTGGGAAAAACAGGAAAAAATGGGTAAAATTTTGAAAAAGTGGGAAAAAGAGGGAAAAAGAGGGAAAAAGAGGGAAAAAGAGGGAAAAAGAGGGAAAAAAGGGAAAAATAGGGAAAACCAGGAAAATATGGGAAAAACGGGAAAAAATGTGGGTAAAAGTGGAAAAAACGGGGAAAAATGTGGGAGAAATGGGAAAAACAGGGAAAATGTGGGAAAAATGGGAAAGTAGGAAAAAATGGGAAAAATATGGGGAAAATGTGGGAAAAACGTGGGAAAAACAGGGCAAAATGGGGGGAAATGGGAAAAATGTGGGAAAATAGAGGAAAAACTTTGGAAAATGTGGGAAACGGTGGGAAAATGGGGGGAAAAGTGGGAAAAGCTCCCCAAATTGCCAATGCCGGCATTCCCAGGACACTCACGCTCGGGGCAGGTGGAGACGTGGATGGACTCCCAGGATTTTCCAGCTCCCCACTCGTTGGAAGTGACGACGTGGAAGGTGTAGGATTCCATGGGAAGCAGATTCGAAACGGTGCCCTGGAGAATTCCTGCCTGCCACGTGTTTATGAAAACTTTTCCCGACTTTTTTCCCGCCCTTTTTTTCACCTCACAAAAGGTTTTCCCACCTTTTTCTCCAGCCCCTTTTTCACCTCATGAAAGGTTTTCCTGTACTTTTTTCCCGCCCTTTTTTCTCTCCCTTTTTACCTCCTCAGGAAAACTTTTCCCGCCCTTATTTTTCCACCCTTTTTTTCACCTCATGAAAGGTTTTCCTACCATTTTTTCCCCTCATGAAAGGTTTTCCTGCCTCTTTTCTTCTGCCCTTTTTTCCTGCCCTTTTTCCCCCTCACACAAGGTTTTCCCACCCTTTTTTCCCCCACATTTCTTCCCCTTCCTTTTTTCCCACCTTTTTTTCCCGCCCTTTTTTCCTCTCACTAAAGGTTTTCCCGCCCTTTTTCCCCTTCTGTATTGGCTTGAAAATAAGCCAGTGGGACATTGCAAGTCAGGATTAAAATTTAATAGGAAAAAATTAAAAATAAGTGAAATAATACAAGGAAAAAGCACTGACAAAGTCAGATACAACCTGACACCCTGTTAGGGTAGTGGTAGCAGTCCAAATGAAGTAGTTCAGTTGAAGCGGTGATCCTATAGAAGGTCTGGTCTCCAGCTGAAGGTCCAGTGGTAGCTCTTGTCCTCTGGGAACCCAGCAGACAGGGCTAACTTAGGCAGTTCCAAGGCCAGGTTATATCCAGGTGGGAATGCTTGGCTCTTCCCTCCTGGGCAGAGCATTTCACAATAGGATGAGATAAGTCCATGAGTCATGTAGTGATTTCTTGAAGGCCCATTGTCTGTTATCAGGAGTGGGTCATAGGAGGAGAGAACAGCTAATGGCCCACAGCTGGTGGTAATAGAATACCTCTATATTGTAACCGAGGACACCCTCACACAAGGTTTTTCTGCCTTTTTTTTTTTCCCATCACTTTTTCCTGCCTTTTTTTCCCGCTCTTCCCCCCCCACTTTTTTCCCACCTTTTTTTCCTTCACGAAAGCTTTTCCTGCCTTTTTTCCCACCTTTTCTCTGCTTTTTTTTCCCGCCATTTTTCCCCCTCACAAAAGGCTTTCCTGCTTTTTTCCTGACTTCTTCCTGACTTTTTCCCTCACGAAGAGTTTTCCCGCTCTTTTCTCCCACCTTTTTTTCCCGCCTTTCTTTTTCCACCTTTTTTTCTGCCCTTTTTTTCCCTCACAAAAGGTTTTCTTGCCTTTTGTCCTGCCCTTTTTTCGCCCTCACGAAAGTGTGGTGGCCGGTGAACATATGGTGTTGGGGTGACTGGAGGGGCTCCCCCCAAGGTGCACTGCCCTTTGGGATGGACTGTCCCAGTTTGAATTCTGCGGTTGCCTGTCAGCCTGGTCCCTCCCCCAGAGCTCTCCCATTGGTCCCCGCTCCCTGGTCCCACCTTTCCCCTGGCCTGAGTTAGCCATGGTGTTCGTATTTACCTCTACATTCTCTGACAGTGAACATGCAATAAAATGCTCCTGCTGGAATTGCAAGCAAATACCCTCCCTGCCTCTTTGTCACTGACTGAATACTGATTTACAGTATTACAAAAGGTTTTCCCACCCTTGTTTCCCCTCACGAAAGGATTCCTTGCCTTTTTTCCTCGCCTTTCTTGCTCCCTTTTTCCTGCCCTTTTTTTCCCCTCACAAAAGGTTTTCCCGCCTTTTTTTACCGCCGTTTTTTCCGGCCTTTTTTCCTGCACTTTTTCCCCCTTCACATAAGGTTTTCCTGCCTTTTTTTCTCACCCTTTCTCCTGCTCACAAAATCTTTTCCCGCCTGTTTTCCCGACTTTTTTTTCCTGCCTTTTTTTCCTGCCCTTTTTTTCCCTCATGAAAGCTTTTCCCACCTTTTCTCCCCTCCTTTTTCTCTGCTTTTTTTCCCTCCCTTCCCCCCCGCCACACAAGGGTTTTCCACCCTTTTTTCCTGCCTTTTTTTCCCCCTCAAAAAATCTTTTCCTGCTTTTTTTCCCGCCCTTTTTTCCCCTCAGAAAACATTTTCCCACCCTTTTTTCCCATCTTTTTCTTTCCTGCCCTTTTTTCCCACCTTTTTCCCCCGCAAAAAGTTTTCCCGCTCTTTTTTCCTGTCTTTTTCTTTCCTGCCTTCCTTTCCCGCCTTTTTCTTCCACCTTTTTCCCCCTAACGAAAGGTTTTCCTGCCCTTTTTTCCCACCTTTTTTCCCCCTCATGAAAGGTTTTCCCACCCTTTTTTCCCCCTCATGAAAGGATTCCCTGCCTTTTATTCCCCGCCTTTTTTCTCTCCCTTTTTCCCGCCCTTTTTTTCCCCCTCACAAATGGTTTTCCTGCCTTTTTTCCTGCTTTTTTTTCCCCCTCCTTTTTCCCGCCTCTTTTTCCCCTCACAAATGGTTTTCCCGCCCTCTTTTCCTTCCTTTTCCCCCCTATTTTCCCCCTTACAAAAAGTTTCCCTTCCCTTTTTTCCCGCCTCTTTCCCACCTTGTTTCCTTCCTCTTTCCCCCTCCCTTTTTTCCTGCCCTTTTTTCCCCAGACTTTTTTCCTGCTGTTTTTTCCCACATTTTTTTCCCCTCACGAATGGTTTTCCTGCCCTTTTTTCTTGCCTTTTTTTTCCCTCATGAAAGTTTTTCCTGCACTTTTTTCCCGCATTTTTTCCCTGAAAAAAGGTGGAAAAAAAAAGGGGGGAAAAAGGGCGAGGAAAAAAATGGGGAAAAAATGTCGGGAAAAAAAGAGGGGGAAAAAAAAGCCGGGGAAAAAAATGGGCAGGAAAACATTTTGTGAGGGGATAAAAGGGCGGGATAAAAAGCAGGAAAAAAGGGCGGGAAAAGATTTTGTGAGAAGAAAAAAGTTGGGAAAAAAGGCAAAGAAAAAAGGAGGGAAATCTTTTCATTAGGGGAAGAAAGGGTGGGGAAATGGCGGGAAAACCTTTTGTGAGGGGAAAAAAAGGTGGGAAAAAAGGAGGGGAAAAGGTGGGAAAATCTTTTGCGAGGTGAGAAAAAAGGCAGGAAAAAAGGGCAGGAAAAACACTTGTGAGGTGAAAAGAGGCAGGAAAAAAGGAAGGGGAAGAAAAGGGGGGAGAGAAAAGGAGGGAAAAAAGTCAGGAAAAAAGGGCAGGAAAACCTTTTTTGAGGGGAAAAAAGGTGGGAAAAAAGAGCAGGAAAACTTTTTGTGAGGGGAAAAAAGCCGGGAAAAAAGGCAGGAAAAAATGATGGGAAAACCTTTCGTGAGGGGGAAAAAAGGTGGGAAAAGGTTTTGTAAGGAGAAAAAAGGTGGGAAAAATGGCTGGAATAAAAGGTGGGAAATATAGGCAGGGGAAAAAAAGGCGGGAATCATTTTTTGAGGGGAAAAAGGAGCGGGAAAAAAAGGGCGGGAAAACTTTGTGAGGGCGGAAAAAGGCAGGGAAAAGGGAGGGAAAAAAGGCAGGAAATCCTTTCGTGAGGGGAAAAAAGGGCAGGAAAACCTTTCATGAGGGGAAAAAAGGGTGGGAAAAAAGGGCGGGAAAACCTTTTTTGAGGGGGAAAAAGGGCGGGAAAACATTTTTTGAGGGGAAAAAAAGGGCCGGAAAACCTTTCATGAGAGCAAAAAATAACAGGCAAAAAGGCAGGAAAAAAAGGATGGGAAAACCTTTTGTGAGAGGGAAAAAAAAGGGCGGGAAAAAAGGGAAAAAAAACCTTCTGTGAGGAGAAAAAAAGCGGGGAAAAACAGGCAGGAAAACAAGGCAGGAAAAAGCTTCCCGGAATTCCCACTCACCCAGCATGGAGAGCTCAGCGTCTGCCCTCTCGTTCCCTATGCTGTTGCCAAAATTCACCAGGCAGGCGTAAATTCCTGAATCCCGGGAAGTGATGTTGGTAATGCCCAGGTTCCTGCCAGCCAGCCGGGAATATTTCTTGGAGCTGGGAGAAATTCAGGAATGTCAGCACGGAATTCTGACTTGATTGGATTAGTTTGATTGAAATTTCCATCAAGAATTGCTTTGGAATTCCAGTGAAATTCCAGGTGGGATTGCGGAGTCCTTTCCAAGCTTGGATTGGCTGCAGGGATCCAGGGGAATTGAAAGATTTGGGAGCCGTTCCCGTTGGAATTTTGGTTGGGAATGCCCAGTGAAATTTGGGATTTCCATTAGAATTCCTGATCCTTTTTTCCCGTTGGAATTCTTGCTATTCGTCCCCCTGGGATTCCCATTCCCACTGGAATTCCCAGCCTTGAATGCCCTTTGAACCTCCCTAAATCCCCAAAAATGGCTGAGAATTCACAAAAAATCCCCCAAGAATTCCCATAATAGCCAAGAATCCCCAAAAATGGCCCAAAATTCCCAAAAACCAGCCAAGAATCCCCAATAATCCCCTGAAAATTCCCAGAAATCAACCAAGAATCCCCCAAACCAGCAGAGAAGTCCCAAAAATTGGATAATTCCCAAAAAACTGCTGAAAATTCCCTAAATCGGAGGAGATTCCCCAAAAATTTCCCAAGAATTCCCAAAAGACGACCAAGAATCCCCAAAAAAGGCTGAAAATTCCCAAATATTGCCAAGAATTTAAAAAAAAGCCAAGAGAGTCCCAAAAATGGCCAAGAATTCCCAAAAATCCCCTGAAAACCCCAGAAAGCAGCCAAGAATTCCCAAAACAAGGCCCAAAATTCCACAAAAATCCCTGAAAATTCAAAAAAAGGTCAAAACTTCCCAGAGGATGCCCCAAAAATTCCAGAAATCCCCTGAAAAATCCCAAAAAACAGATGAGAATTCCAAAGAATTACTGAAAACTCACCAAAAAAATGGCTGAGAATTCTCAAAAATCCCCTGAAAATTCCCAAAAACCAGCAAAAATTTCCCAAAAAAGCTGCAACTCCCAAAAAAGGCAGGAAATCCCCAAAAATCCCCCAAGAATTCCCAGAAAATGGCTGAAAATTCCCCCAAATCCCCCAAAATTCCCAATAAAGGCTGAGAATTCCCAAAATCCCCCAAGAATTTCCGAAAATGGCTGAAAAGTCCCCCAAATCAGCTCAAAATTCCCAAAAAATCCCCCAAAATTCCCAAGAAAGGCTGAAAATTCCCTAAAAATATCCCCAAAAATTTGCAAAAAGTCTGAAAATTCCCCAAAAACACACTAAAAATTCCCCAAAATCTCCCAGATTCCCAAAAAACAGGTGAAAATTCCTCAAAACCACTGAATATTCTCAAAAATCCCCAAAAATTCCCAGTAAGTGCTGAATATTCCCCAAATCCTCCAAAAATGGCAAATAACCAGTCAAAAATTCCCAAACAAATCTCCGAATTCTCAAAAAATCCCCAAAATTCCCAAAAAATGCTGAAAATTCCTCAAAAATCCCCAAAAAATCCCCAAATCACCCTAAAATCCCCCCAAACTCCTCAAATTCCCAAAAAAGATGAAAATTCCCAAAAAGCCCTGAAAAATCCCCCAAAAAGTCCCCAATATCCTAAAAAGTCCCTCAAAATCCCCAAAAACTCCCCCAAAAAATCTCAAGAAAGTCCCTAAAATTCCCCAAAAATCCCCAAAATTCGCCCCAAAATTTCCCTGAATTCCCAAAACTTCATCAGAATTTTCCAAAATGGCTGAAATTTCCCAAAAACTCACCCAAAAATCTCCAACAATTTCCCAAAAAAATCCCGGAAATCCCAAAAGACCCTGAAAATCCCCCCAAAAATCAAAAACAATCCCCCAAAATGCCCCAAAATGGCTGAAAATTCTCCAAAAAACAGCCAAAAATTCCCAAAGAACAGCCAAAAATTCTAAAAAATCCCCCAAATTCCCCAAAAATGCAGAAAATCCTCAAAAAATGCCCCAAAAATCCCCGACTTCCCCCCAGTTCCCCAAAATTCCCCAAAAAATCCCCCCAGATCCCAAAAATTTCCAAGAAAGGCTGAAAATTCCCCAAAATCCCCAAAAATGGCTGAAAACTCCCCAAAGAAACTTGTAAAAATCCTCTAAAATTCCCAAAAAATCCCCAAGTGATCCCCAAAATATCCCCCAGAATTCCCAGAAATCCCCAGAAAATCCCCCAAAATTTACAAAAAATCTCTGGAAATTCCCCAAAATGCCTGAAAATTCCCAAAATCACCAAAAAAACACCTGAAAATTACCCAAAAATCCCCCAAATGCCCAAAATGGCTGAAAATTTCCAAAAATACCCCAAATTCCAAAAAACCCACCTGAAAATACCCCAAATTCCTCGAAACTCCCAAAAAACAGCCGAAAATTCCCAAAACACCACCTGAAAATTCCTTAAAAATCCCCAAAAATTCTGCAAAATCCCCCAAAAATCCCCAAAATCTCCGAAAATTATCCAAAATCCACAAAAATATCTCAAAAAACCACCCAAAAATACCCAAAAACCAGCCAAAATTTCCCAAAAAATGCTGAAAATTCCCCCCAAAAAATCCCCCAAAATTCCCTCAAAATTCCCAAATTCCTCCTCACCTGACAGGAATGACGTTGTTCCCTTGGAGCCAGGTGAAGGTGGGTGCTGGAATTCTGGAGGCCAAACATTCCCGGATGGTGACGTTGGATGGGCGCCGCAGGAAATGCAGCAGCCGCGGAATTCCGGGATCTGGGATTGGGATTCGATCTGTAAAAAATGTGGAATTAGCAGTTTTTATTCGGATCCCTTTTTTTCCCCCATTTTTTCCCAATTTTTCCAAGCCCAAATTTCAAGGAAAATCCAGAATTTTTCCCTCCATGAAATCCCAGTTTTCTACCTTTTTTTCCCAGGATTTTCCCACTTTTCCAAACCGAAATTTGAGGGAAAATCCCGAATTTTTCCGCTTGGATTTCCTCCATTAAATCCCAAATTTTCCTGATTTTTCTGGGGTTTTCCCGCTTTTCCAAGCCCAAATTTGAGGGGAAATCCAGAATTTTTCCCCTCTTGGATTCTCTCCATTAAATCCCAATTTTTTCCCCATTTTTCTCCGAATTTTCCAACTTTTCCAAGCCCAAAATTCAGAGAAAAATCCCAAATTTTCCCCTACTTAAAATCCCAATTTTTTCCCATTTATTCCCGATTTTTCCCAGTTTTCCAAGCCCAAATTTGAGGGAAAATCCGGATTGGAAAATGATAGAAATCCCAGGAAAATTCCAGGATCAGGGCCTGGAAAACCATGGAAAAGGCTGGAAAACTAGGAAAAAAGCCGGGATCAGCTCCCAGCAGAGCATCCCTGGCTCCAAATCCTGGAAAAATTCTGGGATTCAGAGACGGGAAATGATGGAAAATGATGGAAATCTGGGAAAAATTCTAGGCTTGAGGGATGGAAAAAGATGGAAAATGATGGAAATCCGGGAAAAATTCTGGGATTCAGGACCTGGCAAAAATTCTGGGATTCAGAGACGGGAAATGATGGAAAAGGATGGAAATCTGGGAAAAAATGCTGGGAAAAGGATGGAAATGATGGAAAATGATGGAAAACAATCCAAATCCTCAAGAAAACCTGGGAAAAGGGTGGAAATCTGGAAAAAATTCGGGATTAGGACTGGGAAAAGATGGAAAATTCTGGAAATCCTGGAAAATTCTGAGATCAGGGCTGGAAAAACATGGAAAAGGCCGGAAATCTGGGAAAAATGCCGGGATCCACTCCTGGCAGAGCATTCCCAGCTCCAAATCCTGGAAAATTTCCAGGATTCAGGGTGGAAAATGATGGAAAAGGATGGAAATCCCAGAAAAAATCTGGAAAAAGGATGGAAAAGGACCCAAATCCTGGAAATCTGGGAAAAATTCCAGGATTCAGGGCTGGAAAAGAATAGAAAATGATGGAAATTCTGCGGAGAATCTGGGATGGGGCTGGAAAAACATGGATAATTATGGAAAACCTGGAAAATTCTGGGAAAAGGATGGAAAAAGTTGGAAAAGGACCGAAATCCTGGAAAAATTCCAGGATCAGAGGCTGGAAAAACATTAAAAAATATGGAAAAGAATGGAAATCCTGGAAATCCCAGAAAAATTCCGGGACCAGAGGCTGGAAAGACACAGAAAAGAACCCAAATCATGGAAAAAATCTGGGAAAAGGATGGAAATCTGGAAAAAATTCCAGAAGCAGAGGCTGGAAAATAATCTGGGATGGAAAAGGATGGAAAATGCTGGAAAATGATGGAAATACAGGAATAATTCCAGGATTCAGGACCTGGAAAATAATTCCGGCATCCAAATCCTGGAAAAAATCTGTGAGCCAGGGATGGAAAATAATGGAAAAGGACCCAAATCCTGGAAAAAAACTGGGACTACAGCAGGAAAAACAGGGAAAAGGATGGAAATCCAGAAAAAATTCTTGAGAAAAGTATGGAAGAAGATGGAAGAGGATGGAAAAGGATCCAAATCCTGGAAATCCTGGAAAAAATCCTGGATTCAAGGCTGGAATATGTTGGAAATCCAGGATCAGGGCTAGATAAACACGGAAAAGGCCGGAAATCCAGGAAAAATTCCAGGATTTGGGACTTGGCAAAAATTCCAGGATCCAGGGAGAAAAAGGGATGGAAAATGATGGAAATCTGGGAAAAATACAGGGATTAGGGCTGGAAAAGTATTCCTGGACCCAAATCCTGGAAAAATTCTGGGATCAGGGCTGGAAAATGAAAGAAATCCAGGAAAAATTCCAGTACTCAGAGGCTGGAAAAGGATCTGGGATGGAAAAAATCTGGGAAAAAGATGGAAAAGGATCCAAATCCTGGGAAAAAATCTAGGAAAAGGATGGAAATCCTGGAAAAATCCCAGGATCAGGACTGGAAAAGAATCTGGGATGGAAAAATTCTAAAATCCGGGGCTGGAAAAGGTGGAAAAGGATGGAAATCCGGGAAAAATTCCAGGATTCAGAGAGGGAAAAACGCGGAACAGCATGGAAATCTAAAAAAAATCCAGGAAAAATTGCCGAATCAGGGCTGGAAAATCATGGAAAAGGACAGAAATCAGGGAAAAAGTCCAAAATTCAGAGGCTGGAAAAGGATGGAAAATGATAAAATTACAGAAAAAATTAAAGAATTGGAGCTGGAATAAAACAGAAGAGGATGGAAATCAGGGGAAATGTCCGGGAAAAGGATGAAAATCCTGGAAAAATTTGAGATCAGCGACAAGAAAAGAATTCCAGAGATGGAAAAGGATCCAAATAAAAGAAAAATTCCTGGATCCAAGACCAGGAAAAAATTCTGGGATGGCATGCAGGCAGAAAATAAAGCCTGATCCAGCCGCCCTCAGCCCACGCCCAGCCGTGTCATTGGGGCGGGGAAACTTTGGGAGCAGCCGCAGCCCTGCTCCTGCTCCTGGCTGGGCACTCAGCTGCTGGGACACAGGTGTGCCCTGATGCCCCCGCTCACCCCCTCAGAAGTGGACAAGATTTGGGGCACTTTGAAGCCATGTTAAGGGTGAATTCTGCTGCTTCAGAGAGGGCAAAGGGACAATTTGAGAGGCTTTCTGGGGTGTTCCCCCTTTTGCCCCCCACTGCAAATCTCCCCTCTCTCCACAGATTCTCTGCCACTCCCCTACCAATCCCTCCTGTGCCCCCAAAAGCCCCCTCGGAGGGGGAGGGACCCCCTACATCCGCCGTCCCGGGTATATGGAAAGTCCCTCTCCCATTCCCCCCCCCAACTCCATCCTCGTCCCCCTCAACTTGCGGCCACCAAACGGGATGAGGCTGAAGGGAGCAGCGGAGCCCGCGCCGGCCCAGCGCTGAGAGGTTGCCGTGGCTCCGCAGGTGCCACTGTGGGCTATGTTGTTGGAGAGAATACCTATGGCAGCGGGCAAGCAGCCAATCCAAATGGGGCTAGGGTTACCGGGGCGGGTTGCTGGGGAGGTGCTGCGGCGCCGGGGAGCAGGGTGGGCTTTGCCTTAAGGCCAAAAGCGGGGTCAGAAAGCCAAGGATGGGGGTCGGCTATGCGAAGTCCCTTTCAACTGTCAACATGAGCGGCCTGCCGGCCCTGCTAAGCGCAGGGAAACGCAGCGGTTTCAGGGCTGCTTGCGGGCTCAGAGCCAGCTGCAGGTGCAGGCCAGTCGGGGAGGCAGCATGGGAAGGGGTCTGGAAGGGCACGAGGGCTGTGTGGGACTTGCCATCAGGTGACTGAGTGGGGCAGAGCTTTATGGTGCCACTATGCCAGGGCTCAGCTTCCTGCCTGAGATGGAGCACACCTTTTAGGCTTTTAAGCAGTGCAAGAGCGAAGACGACATTGAGAAGAGACTCAGATTCTGCCGTCCATGGAGGGCAGAGGTTTCCTGCGGAGCTTGCTCCCGCCCATGTTCTCCTCCTGCCTCCCCCACCTCCAGATTTGCTCCCGGCATGACACTGACTGTAGGAAAGAGGCACCCCCTGATGGGACATTTCCGGGTCAGCTTTAGACAGAAATGTGAGGGGCAAACTGTCTGGCACTGGCCTTTGGGCCTCAAAGCTGCCAAAGCCGGGCCTTGCAGGGAGCTGTGGTTTGGCACGGCCCTGGCTGTTTCCCAGCAAGGGTTGCCTTTGCACAGGGGCTCAGTCTCAGCCGGCAAGGAAAGCTGCAGCCTGCAGGGAACGAATCCCCAGCGGCCTCCTGGCCCAGGGCGTCCCCCAGGAGCAGTTGTGCTCCAGGCCGTCACTGTCACCCGCACACCTAAGGACCCAGAGCCGGTGTTAACACACCACGGCTGTGGCTGGGACAGAGACATGAGTGGCCACAGAAGTGGCCTTGCTTGTGTGTTGTGTGTCTTGGCCTTGCTTGGCCTTGTGTGTCTTGCTTCTGCCTCCTTGGAATGAGAAATGCAACCCCCTTCCCTACGATTTCTTAGAATTTTGAAATGAAGGGGCTCTCAGGCAAAGATATGAGGAATAGGAATAACAGTTCTTTAACTATATATATATATATATATATATTTATATATTTATATGTATGTGTGTGTATAACAAGGGGAACAAGCAACAATACTATGGCAGTAACAGCATACAGAACCACAAACCCAGTGAGAGCCTACTCGGCTGCCGGGCCCTTTCCCTTGGGTGCAGTTGCGCTCATGGCCGGCAGGGGCGCTGCTGGCTCCCGGTGAGCAGGGCAGGTGCGATGGTTCCCCCGCGGCTGCAGGGGGCGCCCCGGAGCGAGCTCGAGGAGCACACGGCAATGGCAGCATAGGTTCCCGGGAAGGGATGGAGAAAAAGCTTCACAAATCCCCTGGGCAGCCAAGCCCGGTGCCCGGCCGGACCCTCGGGAGCAGCAGGCTGCAACAGCAGGGGCGAGCAGAGATCCCGGGTGGCGGGCTAGAGATATCAAAGTGCGGAGCTGCAGCAGGGACCCCGGCAGGTGTCAGCAAGCAAGGCGTGAGCGGCTACGATGGAGCGAAGGCTGGAAGCAACGGCAGGGGCAGAGCGGCCGCAGCCCGGCTCCCAGCGGGGCAGGGAAAGGTGGGCTTAGGTATCCCAGGTTTCTCCGCTAGAAGGAAGGCAGCCCAAAGCAGAAACCTCAAGCACTGGCAAACTCCCTCCCAAAGATGAGAGCAGCAGCAGCCAGCCCGGGCCATAGCCAACCCCCAGGTGAAAAAGAAGTAGCCAGTTGGACCCCGCCCCCTGTGGCCAGGTCTTTTGTTTCTCTTAAGCACCCAGTAATTTGTTGCCCTGGCAACACATATGGGGAAAATTCTTGAAGAGAAAAAGAAAACAGGAGAACTCCTGAAAACCCCAGCACCATGGCACTGTCTGCATGCTGTCCCTACTGCTTCTCCCGCAGCCGCCAGGCAGGCAGCAACTCTCAGCCACCCCCTCCTAAGGCCAAGGGCCCACTGGGACACTGCGCGGCCTGGTGGAAGCCAGCAGCCATTGTGACACAGCTTGGCTGCACAGAACCCATGGTGCTTTGTGACCCCGTGGCTCCCAGGAGACCCCTTGTGATGCTGTGCAACTACACGGAACCCTGGGGACCACTGTGACACCACAGAAGCTCAGGGAGCCCTGGACACCCTGGGGATGCTAGGGGAAGCTGACGGAAGCCTGGGCACCACAGTGATGCTATGGAACCCGGTACAAGCGAGGGGCCATAGTGACAGCGTGGGGCCTTTTGGAAGCAATGAGAGCCTGGTGGGAACCCACGGGATAATAATCCTGGCAGGAAGCTGCTCCAGGGGGGCTTCTCTCTCCCGGCTTCCACAGGTGCTGCTAGGATCCTGCTGCAGCACTGGCTTGTCACAGGCTCACAGCTTCCTTTGGGAATGGCTCTGCTCCAGAATGGCATGCTGCAGAGGATGCAGGTAGATTTTGTGCTCATTGATGGCACGCAGGTGGACAATAAAGCCTGATCCAGGGGTCCCTCAGCCCGTGTCCGGCTTGTGTCATCGGTGCGGGGCAAGTTTGGGAGCAGCTGCAGCCCTGCTCCTGCTCCTTGCTGGGCATGCAGCTGCTGGGACACAGGTGTGTCCTGATGCCTCCGCCCGCCTCCTCAGCGGTGGACAAGATTTGGGGCACTTTGAAGCCATGTTCGGGGTGAATTTGGCCGCTTCAGAGAGGGCAAAGGGACAATTTGAGAGGCTTTCTGGGGCCAGGAACAACCTGCAAAATTGTGCTTATACCAAAAACCATCCATGTGAATGGATGTTTTCAGTAATATTTATTTTTACCATTTGCTATTCTTACAACTGAATTCTGACAAATCAAAATGTATTTGCCACACCTTTGTGATCTCCCTAGTACATCCATGTTGCTGTTATTTAATTTACAAATCATTTGTCTGCTTGCTTATTGTTTTTTAACTGGTAGGTGATAAAATTTTTGATAGCTTTCTTGCACTGACACTTCACACAAAAAAGGGACCAGAACAGACAGTGGCAATCTACCCCTACATTCTACAGAACTCTCCACCTTTGATAGGAAGGGATGTCCTCGCTCTGCTGGGAGTTAAAATGACAAATTTATCATGAGGGCCACTGCAATTCATCCACTGCTGCCAATTAAATTGACTTGGAAATCATCAGAAATCATATACGTGGAGCAGTGGCCTTTGTCAGAGCCTCGAATGGCAGCTTTGCTAGAACTACTTGACCGCGAGCTACAAAAGGGTCACATAGAACCCTCTATCAGCCCGTGGAACACCCCGGTATTTGTAATCCCCAAAAAGTCTGGAGAAAGTTACCGCCTCATCCACGACCTGAGAGAAGTGAACAAGACAGTCCGACCCATGGGTCCAGTTCAGACACTGCTGCCCATGAACTCAGCCATCCCAGAAGGACAGCCATGCGCAGTGCTGGACATCAAAGACTGTTTCTTTTCGATACCCCTGCACCCTGAGGACAAGGAACATTTCGCTTTTTCTGTTGTGTCCCCAAATGGCAATAGACCCAATCTTCGCTTTCAGTGGAAGGTGTTACCACAAGGTTTTGTAGATAGCCCAACCATATGCCAGATCACCATGGACAAGGCACTGACGCCAGTCCGACACTCCTATCCTGCTGCAACCATCATCCAATACATGGACGACATCCTCGTCACTGCACCATCAGCAAGCCAAGTGGATCACTTAGTGTCCACAATCACGGAAACTCTCCAGGCCAACGGCTTCGAGATTGCGAGCGCGAAGATCAAGAAAGGACCCTGCGTGACCTTCCTGGGAGTGGGAATCACAAGCTCCTATGTGACACCCCCCAAGGTGAAGGTCCGCCGAGACATCAAGACACTTCATGACATGCAGCGCCTCATGGGATCTCTGCAGTGGCTCCGCAACATCGTCCTGATTCCTCCCGAGGTCATGGACCCCTTATATGACCTCCTGAAAGGAAAACACCCCTGGGAGCCCAAGCAGCTGACGCCACAAGCAGCGAGCTCCCTTGATTTCATCGAGCATCAGATGTCCACTGGCACTTTTGCCAGGTGGAACCCTGGCAAGCATGTCGCTTGATTTATACATCCACTTCACCGAAGGGAGGAGTGGGTGCACTGGCCCAAGGACCTTCAGAAAAGTCCCGGCCGATCCAATGGATAGTCCTTGGAAAACCGGCTTGTGCATTCTCCCCAGGAATCGAATGCATCACTAACCTCATCATGAAGGGCAGAAAACTTGCCTTGAGACACCTGGGAACCGAGCCGACAAGAATCCACCTTCCCTTCTGCAAGCAGTCAACCACAGAATCAACCACGATACCAGAGTACCTAGCCCTTGCTCTCACAGGCTTCGGAGAAGAAATCTCCTACGCCGCCAGACCACCTTGGACTCAGCTACTGACCACTGTGGACATAGACATGCCACCAAAGGTCACGGACCGACCGCTGCCAGGACCGACGGTCTTCACAGACGCTTCTTCCACAACTTCTACCGCAGCGGCGGTGTGGCAGGAGGGAGAACAGTGGCATTGCATCAAAGCATGTGACCCCACACTGTCAGTGCAACAGCTGGAAGCAGCAGCAGTGGTCTTGGCGTGCGGACTCTTCCAGGAGGAACACCTCAACATCGTAACAGACTCTATATTCGTGGCAAGGCTCTGCCTAGCCATGTCAGGACCAGGTGTGTCAACATCTGCAGCAGCCCTAATGCTGGAAGAAGCACTCTCCTCGCGACAGGGCACCGTGTCTGTCATTCACGTCAACAGCCACAATCCAATTAAAGGTTATTTCCAGACCGGCAACGACAAGGCAGATGCCGCAGGAAAGGGAGTGTGGACATTGCAAAAAGCTCGTCAATTACATGAATCACTCCACATCGGAGCCAAAGCGCTGGCGAAGAGATGCGGGATCTCGACAGCGGACGCAAAACATGTAGTGGCCACCTGCCCTCATTGCCAGAAGTCACCCCTATGGTCCAGTGGGGTCAACCCAAGAGGTCTCAAGCCCTCAGAGATCTGGCAGTCAGACTTCACTTTATGCCAACTGCTGAAGCCTCAAGCATGGCTTGCAGTGACAGTGGACACTTATAGCGGGATGATTGTGGCCACACAGCACTCCAAAACTAACTCTAAAGCCACAATTCAGCACTGGCTGACAGCCATGGCATGGCTTGGCATTCCCAAACAAATTAAAACTGACAATGGTTCCAATTTTATCTCCAAACCAGTGCAAGAATTCGCCTCGAAATGGGACATCACTTTGGTGCAAGGTATCCCGTATAACAGCACCGGGCAGGCCATTGTTGAGCGAGCGAATCAGATCCTGAAAGCCAAGTTAGAAGTACTAGCAAAAGCAGAAGGCTTTGAAAATTCCATTCCCTCAGGAGACCAGGCGTGTATACTAGAAACTGCTTTGCTAGCACTGAATCAATTCTGTAGGGGGGATGAAACAAACAGTCCCGCTCAAAAACATTGGGCCACCCGAGCACTAGAGGAGGGCCCGAAGGCTATAATTAAAAATGAGCTAGGCGAATGGGAATGGGGCTGGAGGCTGGTGCTTACGGGGCGAGGGTACGCAGCTGTCAAAAAGGAAGGCAGAATCAAGTGGTGTCCACTGAAATCAATAAAGCCAGACCTTCAAAAAGAGCAGAATGAGACTAATGAAAACTGTGAGTTTCTGTTTGCAGGACATGCTCGTGGGACGCCCCCGTAATGCGTACACCCGTTCCAGAAGAAAGTGACAGACCTCCAAGCCGTCAAGCAGCACCAAAGAGTTCTGTACTGGCGAGACCCAGACGTCAACAGTGTTTTTGTGTGATTTTGCTGTTGGGGCTTGTCGCCAGAGGACAAGCCAGTCCAAACCATTACTCTCATCAGCCATTCAGGTGGGTCATGCAACACCTGTCAAATGACAAGGTGATCAAAGAAACCACCACACCAAACACCCCATCTTTTGTGATCCGTGTTACTGATCTGTTCCCTGGAAAACCAAAAATAAACCCCTATTCCCCTCATGTTACACATATGCATCTATCCTATTGGTGCCCAGCCTCAAACCCAGGAAAGAAGTACTGCAATTATCCGGGGTGGGGATATTGTGGATACTGGGGCTGTGAAACCATTGTTACAGAT
Source organism: Monarcha castaneiventris obscurior (assembly GCA_026261815.1). Classification (NCBI taxonomy): domain Eukaryota; kingdom Metazoa; phylum Chordata; class Aves; order Passeriformes; family Monarchidae; genus Monarcha; species Monarcha castaneiventris. Next base: position 439,636 of record JAMPIT010000138.1, on the reverse strand, counting down.
GCCAGACCATCAGGACCTGGGTGGGAGCCTCAAAAGCCCGATGAATTTTTACAATTCACCTGGGCACCCACTGGCTGTAAACAACCTGCCATCCTCCAAGAAAAATTCCATCGAAACCGTCATAAATTCACTAAATCTCGGAGGTGCACTGACTATAACATGACCGTTTTGCAGCCAAATCACCCTAGTTGGGCCACAGGCAGAACATGGACAGTAGTCATTCAAGGGTCAAAGGAGTGGGTGAATGTGCAAATTATCAAGCTTCAGCCACCAGCATCCCGGGCGGTCGGGCCCAACAAAGTTATTAAAGATGTGCTGAAAGGGAAAAACACAACCCACTCCAAAGCCTTGCCCACAAAGGTCACTGATACCCTGATCGGTCATGCAGATGCCTCCCAGATAAGTTTAGCCGGATCTGACCCAGATCCAGTCTTTCGTATGTTAGAAGCTACCTTTCTATCCCTGAACGAATCCAACCCGAACCTAACCGATTCCTGCTGGCTTTGCTATGATGTTAAACCCCCTTTCTATGAAGGAATTGCTTTAGATATCCCCTTCAGTTACTTCACAGCCGACGCCCCTCACCAATGCAGGTGGGATACTCCCCACAGAGGAATCACCCTGAGTCAAGTCACGGGTCAGGGCAGATGTTTTGGCAATGCGACCTTAGCAAAGAAAGGCAACATCTGCACCAAAGTTGTCAAGCCCAACAGAAAGAATAAGTGGGTGGTTCCGTCTGCATCTGGGATGTGGGTTTGTCAGCGATCTGGAGTGAGTCCTTGTGTGTCTCTTGCCAAATTCAATGATTCCACTGACTTTTGTGTCCAAGTTCTAATTGTTCCTAGGGTCCTGTACCATTCAGACGAAGAAATGTACCACCTTTTTGAAAAACCCATCCGGCTCCACAAAAGAGAATTGATAACAGGTGTAACTATCGCAATGCTGCTCGGCCTGGGAGCAGCCGGAACGGCCACAGGTATCTCAGCTCTTGCGACCCGACACCAAGGACTGTCTCAGCTACAAATGACCATCGATGAGGACTTACAGAGGATCGAGAAATCCATCTCCTTTCTAGAGAAGTCAGTTTCCTCACTCTCAGAAGTGGTCCTGCAGAACAGGCGAGGACTGGACCTCTTGTTCATGCAACAAGGAGGCTTGTGTGCCGCCTTGAAAGAGGAATGCTGCTTTTATGCAGACCACACAGGAGTTGTTAGAGACTCCATGGCAGAACTCTGAGATAGACTGGCTCAGAGACAGAAAGACAGGGAAGCCCAGCAGAGCTGGTTTGAGTCCTGGTTCAATCAGTCACCATGGCTCACCACACTAATTTCCACCTTGATAGGTCCATTGGCAATGTTGCTTTTAGCTTTTACCTTTGGACCGTGCCTGCTGAACAAACTGGTCTCTTTTATCCAGACCCGTCTGGAACGGGCCAACATTCTGTTTTTAGGCCACCAACAAATGCTGTAAACCAAACTGTAAACACTGTCAGTCGCAAGACTTTTCTAACTCGCTTTGCGAAATTTACTCAGGTGTACCAAACCCCTTTTCCCTTGTTAAGTTACTACCTCGTACCTCACTTCAGTGCCTATATCTATGACTACCTCATTCATTTATGAAAAAGGGGGGGGAAGTGTAAGGGACAGGCGAACGGAAGAACTACGCGATGTGACGGAAAGCAGGAGCAGCATGGAATCTCCCTCCCCTTCATCCCTCTGGTAAGTATCACCTTATAAATGCAGTCTTCCTAACCCCAGTAGTTTTCCACTCCTTACTAACACTGGCTATCCCACAATCCCCCTTTCCTGACTAGAGAAGCCCCCTGACTATTTAATCCCAGGAGATAAGATAATAAACGCCATTTGACCATCCACCACATTGGTGTCTGTGTGTCCATGGCCCGAGTGGTCACGGGGTAATCCAGGCTGCCGTGCTGACATCTTTGAACCAGGTCGCCATGCCTTCATAGCAGAGGGCAACACATCCGTGCGTGTCTGCTGATGCCTGATGAGAATTGAGCTGCTCCAAAACCTCTTCCCACACTCAGGACACTCATACAGCTTTTCTCCACTGTGGATGCACCAGTGGATGACAAGGTTGGACCTGTGGACAAAGCTCTTCCTGCAGTCAGGGCACTTGAAGGGCTGTTCCCCTGTATGCAGGCACTGGTGGGTGAGGAGGTTGAAGCTCTGGCTGAAACTCTTCTCATATTGCCCACACTCATAGGGATGTTCCCCTGCGTGCACCTGCTGGTGGGCGGCAAAGGTGGAGACATCACTGAAGGTCTTCCCACATTCCCCAAAATCGTAGGGCTGTTCCCCAGTGTGGATGCGATGGTGGATCAGGCTGGAGCTCTCTCTGAAGCTCTTCCCACATTCCCCACACTCGTAGGGCTGTTCCCCAGTGTGGATCATCTGGTGGCGGATCAGGTGGGAGCTCTGGCTGAAGCTCTTCCCACATTCCAAGCACTTGTAGGGCTTCTCTCTATTGTGAAGCTGCTGCTGGACCACCAGGTCCGAGCTCTGGCTGGATCTCCAGCCATCTTCCTGGCACAGGGTGGGTCTTTCCTCTTTGGAGCTCCCTGGGCTGGCTGGGTTTGCAGGCCCCTCATGCGGGATCCTCTTTCCTCTCCATTGAGTTTCTGTGCCATGAAGCCACTCACAATGGCCTCTTCCATGAGGTTCTGCTGGGGGAATTTGTCCTCTTTGGTCTCTGTCTACAGCTCATTCCCTAAGGGAGGAAGGAAGAAGGAGAGGAAAGAACAAAAAGAAGGAAGAAAGAGAGGATGGAATTTAAAAAAAAAAAAAAAAGGAGAGAAATAAGCAAGAAGGAAAAAGAATGAGAGGAAGGAACATGTAAAGAAAGTAATGAGGAGTGGAAGTAGGAGAGGAAAGAAGGTGAGGAAGAAAAAAGGAGAAAGGAGGAGGAGAAAAAGGAACAAAGAGAAGGAAGAGACATGAAGGAACAGGAGGGAGAGAGGAAGGAAAAAGGAGAAAACAAGAAGGAAAAACCAGAAGGAAGGAGAGGGAGGAACAAGGAAATGAGAGAAAAAGGATCAAGGAGAGGAAGAAAAGAAGGAGAACAAGGAGAGACTGGGTTTCTGGTTTTGTTTGTTGTTGATGCTGTTGTTTGCTTGCCTTGTTATAGTGAAGAACTGTTATTCCTTTTCCCATATCTTTGCCTGAAAGTCCCGTAATTCCAAAGTTATAATAATTTGGAGGGAAGGGGGTCATATTCTCCATTCCAAGGGAGGTTCCCGACTTCCTTGGCAGACACCTGTCTTTCAAAATGAGACACCACACCAGTGGGATCCATGGGCGCTCCATCGGAGAGGAGGTCACAGCTGGAAACAACCTGCACCCTGGGGAGAGCTGGGAATGAGGAGAGAACGGACCCATGGAGTTGTCCCAGCACCAGTGCCCCTTGGAGCTCCCTGGAATCCTATGCCAGGCACACAGATCCCATCCCACTCCCACAGATCCCATCCCCAGAGATCCACCCCATTCCCACAGATCCCAGCCCCCAGCTCCCCCCACTCCCCCTGCTCTGGTTGTACCGGCCCCATCTCCAGGTCACTGTTGGCCACGTGCTGGTTCCTCTCCTTGAGCCGGGTCTGGCTATCCCAGTAACCTGGGTCTGGCTATCCCAATATCCCAGGTCTGGCTATCCCAGTATCCCAGGTCTGGCTATCCCAGTAGCCCAGGTCTGGCTATCCCAGTAGCCCAGTTCGGCTCCCGCTGCCATCCCCAGTGCCTGCGGCTCCATCCAGCCCCGCTCACTGTGGCAACGCTCGGAGGGGGTCCCGTCCACGCCCCCATGATCAGGGACTGGGGAACCCCCAGGCCGAGCTCTGACAGCGACACTTCCAGGTACTGCCGGGAGTGGAGAACTGGGAGGACACAGAGATCTGGGGGGGTGGGAGTTTGGGGATCCAGGGGTATCCACAGATCATGGAAAGGAGGGACTTGAAGAGCTGGGAAGGAGGTTCAGGGGTTCAGAGTCAAGGAAAGGGGATGCAGGGACTGGGAGAGGTGGGATGGGATGTCCAGGGAATCCTGTGCCCAGGAAAGGGGGTGCTGGGGGCCCTCAGTGTGAGGGAAGGAGGGTCTGGCGGCTGGGAAATGCAGGAATGGGAGCCCAGGGGGTCTCAGGGTCAAGGAAGAGGGTGGGTCTGGGGGCTGGGAGAAGCGGGGTGGCCGGGAAAAGGTTGCGTTGGTGCCGGATAAGGGGGTGCAGGGGGGGTCTCAGTGCCAGGGAGAGGGGTAAAAGGGCATCCTGGTCCTCAGGAATGGGGGTCCATGGGGGTCTCACGGCCAAGGAAATGGGGGGTAGGGACTTGGAGAGGTAGAAGGGAGTTGCAGGGGGTCCGTGGGCCCAGGAAATGGGAGTTCAGGGTTTTCCAGAAAAGGGGGTAACAGGGTGGGGACACCGGGCATGTCCAGGAGGTCTGGTTTTGAGGAAAGGTGGGGCTGGGGGCTGGTAAAGGCAAGAATGGGCATTCCAGGGCGTCCCAGGGTGTATTGGTTTTGCATGGCCTGGTTTGTGGTAGCGGGGGGGCCACAGAGGTGGCTCCTGTGAGGAAGCTGCTGGAAGCTTCCACCATGTCTGGCAGCGCCAATCCCTCATGGCTCTGAAGGTGGACATGCTGCTGGCCAAAACTGGGTCAATGAGAGAGGCTGGTAACACCTCTGTGATAACAGATTTAAAAAAAAAATCACAACAAACGGGCACATGGTTTTTCTTCTGGTCAGAGAAGAGGAGGAGGTGAGAACATGTGAGGGAAACATGGAGACACCAAGGTCAGTGGAGAAGGAGGGGAAGGAGGTGCTCCAGGTGCTGGAGCCGAGATTCCTCTGCAGGCCATGGTGAAGACCATGGGGAAGCTGCCCCTGGGAATCCACGGGGGATGCAGAGATCCACCCAAAGCCCCTGGGAATCCATATGGGATGCAGTGATCCACCCGCAGCCCATGCGGGACGTGCCCACGCCAGAGCGGGTGGATGCCTGGAGGTGCCTGTGCTCCAGTGGAAGACCCAGTGGAGAGAAAGGGCCCTGCTCCCAGGTTGGAGCAGCCTGGCCTTGGAGGACTGCACCCTGTGGCAGACAGAGCCATGGCACAGCAGTTTTGGGACGGCTGTGTGCCCGTGGGAGGGGCTCATGCTGCAGCAGGTGCGGTGTGGCTGCTGCTCATGAGAGTGGACCCACGCTGGAGAAGGTCACGGAGAACGGTCTCCCGTGGGAGGGACCCCACGGCCTCACAGGGGAAGGACTCCTCTCCCGGAGCAGCGGAAGGAAATCTCGGTGATGAACTGACCAAACCCCCGTGCCCTGTCTCCCTGTGCTGTTGGTGGGAAGGAGGGAGGGGCTGGGGAGAAAAGATGTTCTAAGGGCTTATTTTACTTCTCATTATCCTCGTCTGATTCTGTTAGTAATAAATTCACTTTGCAACTTTAAGTTGAGCCTCTTTTGCCCTTGAAGTGTTTTCTCCTGGTCCTTATCTCACTCATGAAACCTTCATTAATTTTTTCCCTCACTCTCCTCTGCCCAGCTACGGCAGGAGAGGGTGAGCATTTATCCCATTTGCCCCCAAAATGGTCTCAATTGCCCCCCGCAAGCTCCTACTCACATCCAGTATGATCCCGGTATGATCCCAGTCTCCCTCAGTGTGATCGCAGTCTCCCCAGGCATGGGCCCAGCTGCTCCCAGTATGATGTCAGTACAGTCCCAGTAGCAACCAGGTACTGCCAGTGATGTCACTCCTGGGATCCCCCAGGCCTCTCTGCGTTACTCCCTCCCGGCTCTCCAGGCTCCCGAGAGGAGCCCCAAGGGCTGCAAGTCCCCACCCAGGGTCCCCAGCAAGGCCCAGTTTGGATCTGCAGCTCCCAGTGTTCCCAGTTTCCCTCTCCTTTTACCGGGCCGGGTTCCCCCGCCCCCAGCGGGTGGGAGCAGCAGCCGAGAGCCCCGCGCTGCCCATCCCGACCTGTCCCGGCTCCATCCCCGCTGCTCCCGCGGGCTGCGAGGGGGTCGGGAACGGGGGAGGGGGAAGGGGAGGAGGAGGAGGCGGAGGTGGGATTGGGGAGGGGCCGGAGGAGGAGGAGGGAGGAAGAGGCGGAGCGGTAGCGGGAAGCTGGAAGAGAGGAGGAAGCGCTCGGCTCCAGCGCTCCCTAAACTTGCAGCCCTCCGGGACTATCGCCCCCGATCCCGCAGGTGCCTGGGGAGGGGGAGCTCGCCCCAAATGTCCCTGCGGGTCCCTGGGTTTGGGGTTTTTTGGGGGAATGTTTGGAGCTTGCGGGACTCCAAAGCCGAGCCGCAGATGCCCCTCGGGGGCACATCGGGGGTGCCCGGGAGGTGTTTTTGGGGGGTCCCGGTGGCGGTGCCGGCAGAGCCCCGGCGGGGGCGGGGGGATGCGGGTCTCCCCGCGGTGGGGGTTGGGCTTCCCGGGCCGGGCCCTCCGAGCTGTGCCGGGGCCCCGTGGGGACCGCGCGGGGCCGGCGGGGGCGGGGGGACACCGGTTTTGGGGACCCCCGGGAGCCCCGGCTTCTCTAAGCGGGACCCCAGAGAGAGGAGAGCCCCAGAAGCCCAAAGCGGGGACCCTGAGAGGGGGGGACCTCTGGGATTGCCGGGACCTCTGGGATTGCCGGGACCCCGGCGGGGGGGTCTGGGGGCTGGAGGGCCGGCATGGCCGGGAAAGGGGCTCGTTGGTCCCGGGGCTGGGAAATGGCTGCTCCCAGTATGAGCCCAGTTCCCCCCCTCCAGTGGTTCCAGTTTCCTCATCAGTCCCAGTATGAGCCCAGTTAGTCCCGGTATGATCCTGGTCACTTCCCCTCAATCCCTGTAGGATCTCTGTTGCTCCCAGTATGAACCCAGTCACTCCCAGTCATTCCCTATTATGATGCAATTTGCCTCCTGCACGGTCCCAGTTGCTCCCAGTGTCTCCCACTTTTGTCCAGTGTGTTCCCAGTTCTCCCAGTTGCCCCTAGCACAGTCACAGTCACTCCCACTACCAGTCCAGTATGATCCCAGTCTTTCCCTTCAGGGCCCCAGTCACTCCCAGTTCACCCCAGCACATTCCCAGTCCTTCCCAGTGTGGTCCCACTCGCCACGTGCATGGTCTCACACACTCTCAGTATATCCCAGTTGCCCTGAACATTCTCATTGTCATTCCCAGGCACTCCCAGTTACCTCAGCATGGTTCAGTTGCCTCCAGTTTTATCCCAGTCACTGCCAGTACATCCCAGTTGTCACCAACATGCACCCTGTGGTTCCCAGTTGCTCCCAGTTCCTCCCAGTGCGTGAGCAGTTGGCTCCCAGCATGGGCCTGATAGCTCCCAGTAACCCCCAGTAAGTTTCCATTCATACCCACTATGATTGTAGCTACTCCCAGTATGATCCCAGTCACTTGCAGTCTAATCCCAGTCACTCCCAGTATGATGCCAGTTTGCTCCTAGTTGCTCCCTGTCAGTGCCAGTATGATGCCCATTACTCCCTGTCTCTCCTGGTATATCTGAGTCACCCGCAGCATGCTCTCAGTCATTCGCACTTCCCAGTTGCTTTCAGCATGGTTCCAGTTGGTCACAGCCACTCCCAGTCAATCCCAGGATGATTCCAGTCACCCTCAGTGTGATCCCAGTTTCATCCAACATGGACCCAGCTGCTCCCACTGTGATCCCAGTATGATCCCAGTTGTCCCCAGAATAGTTCCAGGTGTTCCCAGTTCCTCCCAGTACGATCCCAGTTGCCCCCAGTTGCCTCTAGTATAGTCATAGTCTGTCTCAGCATGGTCCCAGTTTCCCCCAGTGTGGCCCCAGTCACTGCCACATGCTCCCAGTTGCCCCCAGTGTGGTCTCAGCTGTTCCCAATGTCGTTCCAGTCCCCCCAGTGTGGTTATAAACACTCCCAGTATATCCCAGTTACCCTCAGCCTGCTTGTAGTCATTCCCAGTCACTCCCAGTTGCTCTGGTAAAGTTCTAGTTACCTCAGAATGATCCCAGTCTTTCCCAGTTGCACCCAGTATGATGCCAGTTGCCCCAGTTGTGGTCTCAGTACCCTCAGCATGGTTCTAGTTCCTTCCAGCTGATCCCACTTGCTCCCAATGTGTCCACATTTTCCTCCCAACATGGGCCCAGTAACTCCCAGTAACCCCCAGTCAGGGGGTCCATTGACACCTGCTGTAATCCCAGTGTCTCCCAGCATGATCCCAGTAGGACCCGTAGTCACTTCCAGTATGGTTCCAGTCAGTTCCAGTATGATCCCAGTTGCCCCAAATGTGATCCCAGCTGCTCCCTTTCAATGCCAGTATAATCCCAGTCACTTCCTGCCACTTCCAGTATGATTGCAGTTGCACCCAGTCACCCCCAGTATTATTCCAGTCACCCCCAGTATGACCCCAGTCACTCCCTGATACTCCCAGTATTATTTCAGTCATGCCCAGTGACTTCCTGTCACTGCCAGTGTGGGCCCAGTTGCTCCCAATATGAATCCAGTCACTCCCAGTCACTCCAAATATGATCCCATTTGCTTCCAGTGTGGTCTTCATTGCTCCCAGTCACCTCCAGTATGGTTCCAGTCACGGCCAGCACCTTTCCAGTCACTCCCAGTCTGATTCCAGTATGATTGCAGTCACTCTCAGATACCCCCAGTACTATTCCAGTCACTGCCAGTATGATCCCAGCCAGTTCCAGTAGGATCCCAGTATGACAGTGGCATGGACACAGCTGCTCCCATTATCATACAATGTGGTTCCAGTTGCTTCCATTTACCCCAGCATGGTTTCAGTCTCTCCCAGTATATCCCAGGTGCTCCCAGCATGTTCCCAGTCACTCCTCATTGCCCTGAGTTGCTTCCAGCCTGATCCCAGTGTCTCACAGCCACTCCCAGTCACCCTCAGTGCAGTCCAAGTTACTGCCAGTATGATCCAGTATGATCCCAGTCTCCACCAGCATGGTTCCAGTCCCTCCCTGTTCCTCCCAGTTTGATCCCAGTTGCATCCTGTTGCCCCTAGTATAGTTCCAGTCACTCTGCATATGATCCCAGTCCCTCCCAGCATGGTCCCAGTCATGCCCAGTTGCCCCCAGTGTAGACCAGTCACTCCCACTTTCTTCCAGTAGCCCCCAGCTTGGTCCTGGTTGTTCCCAGTATGGTTCCAGTCACCCCCAGTATTGTTACAGACACTCCAGTATATCCCAGTTGCCCTTAGCATACTGCTAGTCCTTCCCAGTCATTCCCACTTGTCCCAGTACAGCCCAGTCACTGCCAGTGATGCCACTCCTGGGATCCCCCAGGCCTCTCTGTGTTTCCCCCTCCTGGCTCTCCAGGCTCCTGAGAGGAGCCCCAAGGGCTGCCAGTCCCCACCCAGGGTCCCCAGCAAGGCCCAGTTTGGATCTGCAGCCCCCCAGTTTTCTCGGTTTCCCTGTCCCTTCCCCAGGCCAGATTCCCCCGCCCCCAGCGGGTGGGAGCAGCCGAGAGACCCGCGCTGCCCATCCCGACTTGTCCCGGCTCCATCCCCGCTGCTCCTGCAGGCTGCGAGGGGGTCGGGAACGGGGGACCTGGGGTGTCGCTGGTGCTGGGGGAAGGAGGAGGAGGAATGGGAGAGGAGGGATTAGGAAGGAGAGCGAGAAGGGATGGAAGTAGGAGGAGGAGGGAAGGAGGAGGAGGGATGGAAGAGAAGCAGCAGGAGGAAGAGGAAGAGGAGGGACAAGGGAGGATCAAGAAAAGAAGAAGGAAGAACAAGGTCGAGCGCTCTCTGAATTTGCAGCCCCCCCTCCAGTGAGAGCATCGCCCTCACCATCCCACAGGTGCCGGGGGTGGGGGAGCTTGGCCCAGATATCCTGGGGGGTCCCTGGGTTGGGATTTTTTGGGAGGGGATGTTTGGAGTATGAAGAACTCCAAAGCTGAGCAGAAAATGCCCCTTGCAGGGATATTGTGGGGTCCCCAGGAGGTGTTTTTGGGAGGTCCTGGTGGCAGTGCCAGCAGAGCCCTGGCAGCAGGGAGGGGGATGTGGGGTCCCCCCCGCATTAGGGGTTGGGTCTGCCCGGGTCAGGCACGGCCAACTCCAGCCTGGAGCCAGGGGGCTGCGGGACCCCCTGGGAGAGCTGGAGGGGGGAGCCTCAGGACTCCCAGAGTGGGGGAGCATAGAGGGGCAGTACCAGGACCAGGGGAGCCCCAGCAGTGTGGAGGAGCAGACCCCTGTGACGCCCAGGACCCCAAAGTGGGGAGCCCAGAGAGGGGGGAGCGCTGCGATTAATGGGACCCTCAACAGCCTGGAGAGGGGGAGGGGGGACTCCTTGGACCCCCTGCACCCCGAAGCAGAGAATAAGGGGAGAAGGACCTCTTGGACCCCATAACTCCCAGCATCCATAAGTGGGGAGATGAAAGGGGGGAGCTTTTTGGATTCCTGGACTCACAGAAGCCTGGGGAGTGCATAAACCAAGTAGATGGGGGGCTCCCAGTACAAGCGTGACCCCTGGCAGCTGGGACAGGGGGAACACATGAACACCAAAGAAGAGAGATCAGAGACAGTGAACTCCTGTGAGGCTTTTTCAGGGCTGAATCTTGGTATTTGGGAGATTTTTATGGACACTTGATGCCCAGAGACTTCTAGAGATGGACTTGGGCAGAGGGACATTCAAACCCAACGTGCTTCTCCCTTTTTTTTTCCCCCAAACCAGGATTTGACATTCCCAAACCTTGGCCAGATGGAGGAGGAGGCTGCAAGGAAGAGGAAGATGCCCCAGGACAGCCAGGCAGGTGAGGAAGAAGTCAACGCCCCTTTCCCCCTCTCTCCTGCTCCATCTTCCAGCCCAGCATCGCCCCTGGCTGCAGGACAACCCCACTGCCGACACCGTCCTGCCGGGGATGGACTGGGGGGATCTCCTTCCCCTTCCCTCTGGCACAGAGGCAAATCCCATCCTCTCCTTGTCCCTCCTGCCCCAGACAAGGAGCTGAGGACGGAGACCAGGGAGGACAAATCCCCACAGCAGAACCTTGTGGAAGAGGCCATTTTGGGTGGCTCCACGGGGCAGGAATCCAACAGGGAGGAAAAGCCCCAGAGATCTCACATGAGGAATGGCTGCAAACGCAGGCCAGGGAGCTCTGAGGAGGAAAGACCCACCCTGTGCCGGGAAGATGGCCGGAGATCCAAACTGGTGGTCCATGAGCAGCTTCATGCTGGGGAGAAGCCCCACAAGTGTGGGGAATGTGGAAAGAGCTTCAGCTGGAGATCCCGCCTGATCCATCATCAGATGATCCACACTGGGGAGAGGCCCTACGAGTGTCCTGAATGTGGGAAGGGCTTCAGAGACAGCTCTGGCCTTATCATCCACCATCGCATCCACACCGGGGAACGGCCCTACGAGTGCTTGGAATGTGGGCAGAGCTTCAGCCGGAGCTCCCACCTGACCTCCCACCAGAAGATCCACACTGGGGAGAGGCCCTATGAGTGTCCCGAATGTGGGAAGAGGTTTCAGACCAGCTCAGATCTCCTCAAGCATCAGCGGATTCACAGAGAGGAGAGGCCCTTCCGCTGCCCCGACTGTGGGAAGGGCTTCAAGGACAATTCCCACCTTATCATTCACCAGCGCATCCACACTGGGGAGAGGCCCTATGAGTGTCCTGAGTGTGGGAAGAGCTTCAGGCATAGCTCAGCCTTGACCCAACACCAACGGAGGCACTGGTAAGCGAAGCCCTGTGAGTGCCCCAACTGCAGGAGGAGCTTCGTCCGCTGCTCCAACTTCATCCTTCATCAGAGGACCCACATTGGGAAGAGCCCTGGTAACCTACATTGCCAGTGATCCAGGTTGGGAAAACAGCTGGCTGATGGTCTCTAGATCCTCCTGGAATGCCATAGGCACCTGGGTGGAGGCAGGAGCAAGAACACCCATTGGAACTCAGATCAACATTAGAAATTCATTGGGAAGAGCTGATTTTTTAACTTTACACCCTAAAAAATGTCACCTGCTCTGTCCAGTTGTTTCTTCTGGTGGCATCGAGCAATGCTGGATAATCTTGGAGGTCTTTTCCAACCTAAGTAATTTCCAGGTTTATCCCATTGAAACACCCAGAACTGGGGTAAAAGTAAAAAAAAATAAACAAAGAGATCTAATGCTGCACCATTTTACTGGGATTGGGGGTGAATTTGGGATTGGTTCACAGGATTTTTTGGGAGGATTTGGTGTTGTGGTGCCACCCAACCAGGCAGGTGGAACCATGATCTCCTGGTTGTTCTGGCAGAACATTTCTGCCTGAGCCCCTCTGTTCTCTAGGAATTCCGGTTGTCTGTCCCAGTCCCTGGCCTGGGTCTGCCCATCTGGTGTGTCCCCCGTAAAGTGTCCAAATCGCTGCTGAAATGCCTGAGCTGCTCCCAGGTGTGGATGTTCCTGTCCACCAACCTCTCCTGGTTGGTGCCATGGGGGCTGGGAGGGGTTTAGGGGCTCCTGGGAGGAGTGGGAGGGGCTTTTGTGGCTCTTGAGGGCATTTGTGGTGCTGGGAGGGAGTTTTGGGCGTCTTGTCAGGGCCATGTGGCTTGGAGAGAATTTGGGTGGGTCTTGGGGGAGATGGGAAGGGATTTTGGTGGCTCTTGGGGCCATTTATATTGCAGGGAGTGGTTGGGGGGTGGTCCTGGCCGGGAGCTGTGGGGTGGTTTGAGGGGTCTAGGGGTGGCTGTGGGGCTGGGAGGGGTTTTAGGGCAGCTGTGACCTCCCCCCCAGACCCCCAAAGCTGCCATCAGATCCCACCCCCCAAGATGCTGCCAGGGTTTGGGGGCTCCATGTTGGGGTTCGTCCTCCTGGCACTGCGGGAGAAGGTGAGGGGGGTCCCCAGGGGCCATGTGTGTCCCCCCCAGAGCGTGTGTGACCCCTCCCATGCCGGTGTCACCCCCTATTCCCTCCCCACAGGGCTCCTGCCCCAGCCCCTGCTGCCCCTGGGAGGGAATTTGGGGAGGGGGCAGAGGGGGTGCACAGCCCCTGCAGGGGGATGACCCCACCCCAGTGCCCTTCGTTCAGCACCGAGCTGGGCTTGGGGCCGCAGGAGGATGAGGCCGATGGGAAGCAGATCCTGCAGGGGGTACAGGGCTTGGGCTCAGGGCAAGGTCCTGCCCTGCACACCTGGCTCAGGGTGTGACCCTGGCCCGGGAAGGGAGCTGGGCATTCCCATCCCCACGGATCAGGGCTGGGAGCAGCACTAGGACCATGGACATGTAAATACTGGGAGTGACTGGGACCACACTGAGGGCTGCTGGGAGCTGCTGGGAGCAACTGGGAATGATGGGTGCGTGCTGGAAGCGACTGGCATATACTGGAACAAATGAGATCATTTTGGGGGCATCTGAAACCGTGCTGGGGCAGCTGGGAGGAAGTGGGAGTGACATTTTTGTCATCCTGAAAGTGGAGGTCAAGACTCTGGGAGATTCCTTGGAACAATGTCAGGTAGATCACAGAAGATCCAATTTCCACCAAAAGAGAAAAATCACCTCAAGTACCTGCCTTGAAGCAGTCTGGGGCTGCTACCTGGGATATCAAGTGCTTAAACCAGAGAGGAAAAGACTCTGGCAGATGCCAGGAGGAGTCTCCAGTGCATCCTGGCACAGAGAAATACTTCCAAATGAGCAAAACCATCTTGGGATTCTTCCCTGGAGGAATTTGGGGTTGCTTCCTGGGAGCTCAGCTTCCTCGAGGAGCTGTGAAGACTCTGGGACATACCTGGGAGGAGTCTCGGGTGGATTCCAGAGCAAAAATGCAACTCCAAAGGAGAAAAATCATTGGAAACCTTCCCTGGAAGACTGTGGGCCTGTGGTTATCAACTCAGGTGCCAAAATGAGGGATCAAAAGACTTCAGAAGAATCCTGGGAGTAATCTCAGCGAATGCAGAGGATAAAGTTTCCCAGAAGAGGGGAAAAATCATCTGAGGCAGCTCATGGACAGGGACATCTTCAACCAGAGCAAGCTGCTCAAAGCCCCGTCCAACGTGGCTCTGGATGTTTCCAAGGATGAGGCACCCAACACCTCCCTGGGCAGCCTGTTCCTTGCTTTCACCTTCCTCCATGTAAAACTCTCTTCCTTGTGGTGGGATCTCTTGGATGACAGTGTGAGGAGTAGCAGGCCAGCAGAGCTCATGGAAGGAAGAGACTCATTTCATGGCACTGCTGGCCTGGGCAGAATTACCATGGCTCAGAAAGGCTGTGGCTGGGGCAAGGGCAGCCAAAGCCGGGCCAGTGGTGAAAGAGCAAACAGGGCTGGGCTGAGTGCTTGAGAGAGAATGAGGCTGATGAGGGAAGAGGACTCCCTGTCCTTGCCTTCCCAGAGGCTCCTTCCCCAAGAGCTTTGAAGCTGCCTGCAAGTGCCTGAGCTCTTGGTGCCCTCGGCCATGGCAGTCGTCTGCACCAGCGAGGTCTGTGAGGAGACAGGTTGTCCTCGTGGCACCGGGGCTGTGTCCTGGCAGCCCTGGGGACGCTGGGCACCGTTACACTGCTGTCCTTCCCTGGGCACTGCCCATCACAGCCCAGGCTGCCTCCAGGGAGAGCCCTGGGCTCTGGGAGGGACAGGATCTCCCATCCCAGAGGCTGGGATTCCGGCCTTGGCTCTTCTGCTCCATCAAACAAAGGCTTTGCTCAGCACCAGAGCCACCTGCCCAGTGCCTCTGTCTGCCTGCAATCACAGCCTCCAGCGACTGCTCGAAGGAGGCCCTGGGGAGGCTTCATCAGAAAGGGCTTTCAGTGGCAACTCTTAATGCTCCAAGACACTTTGGGTTTTTCTTCTGACTTGGATTATTGAGGGACTGCTGCTATCTCCTCTCAGGACCTGAGGATCCCAGCCTCAGAACACCAAGTACACTGCAGGGCTCATTAAAAGGAGGAAAGGCCTAATGAGTCGTTACCTTCCCACTCCCTTTGTCAAGTCTTCAGTACTTGTACAGCTGATTAGAGAGGGTTGAGGACTGGAGATAAAGATTCCAAAGACCACTTTGAAGAGCTGATAACAGCATTGTGCAGCTGACACTGATCCAGGGTATCCTAAGGAGAGCAGGACCAATGGAAAAACAGTCCCCCATGGCCCGACACGGGATGGACAACTCTGCCCATCCCCTCCACCCCCGGCCATTTTCTCTCAGTGGCCACCTGGGACCTGCCTCACTTTCTGTGACATGAGACTTCTCCACTGACTTCTGTAGTGATGTTACAGTTCCTATGCACCAACGTCCACCTCCTTTCATCCTAGATCTGGCTGCAAACAGGCATGGAAGGGTTTCTGCTAATTGTAAAAAAGAAAATATCTTAATTAAAAGTAATAACAACAAACATAGCTCCCCCCCAAAAAAAAACCCCAAACCAAACCAACACAAATCCAAAATAAAGAAGTAAAAAACCCCATACCAAAAACCCCATCAAACTCCTTAGTGAAACATGATAAACAGTACAACACAACAAATGATGCCCATATCCTCAGCAATGGTGCCCGCTTGGGCAGGGAGGTGCTGCACAGGGCCAGGTCACCCTCGTGCCCTGCCCAGGGACCCCTCACAGCTCCACGGGTCCCAGCCCCGCTGAGGTTTCTGGGAGTGTCAGCTGTCTTTGCCTTGCTGCCCTGCAGCTGCCGGCACACCATGCTGGCCCCTGCACATCCCACTGCTCGTCCAGGATTCTGTCCCACGTCCGGCACTGCAGGATCTCCACGTGCCCTTTGCACCAGGTCCCGCCACCCATCTGACACAGGGACATGGAAACGGCAGGGCTTGGGGACAGCAGAGCTGTCACTGCCCTGGGGGGCACTGGGGAGCCCCTGGTGGCTGCTGCTGTTGGGGGCACTGGGGCACCACTGGGGGTGGGCTGGAGCTTTCCCGATGAAATGAATGAGATAGATTTGTCTTTACAAACAAACTGTGGATCTGCTGATAGGTAAAAGCTCGATACTGAGATGAGAAAGAAACAACGTGAGGAATTCCACTGATTGATGAAAGGAGTGAGAAGGATTTGTCTTTACAAACAAACTGTGGGTTTGCTGATAGGTAAAGACAGATACTGAGAGATGGAAGAAGCAATGGGAAGAATCATAAATTCCATAGGAAAAGAAAAAGGGGGGTATACATTAGAAGGGGGTCTGTATTAGGCGATTCGGGAAGTCTGTGCCTCTCAAGTACCTCAGCCAATGGAGAAAGAGAGAGGGAAATGCAGCCAGGAAATTAGGATAAAAGGGAAGCTGCATCCTCTAACAATTTGAGAGACTCCAGGCGAAATGCCCCATGGCCTCTCCCTTTATTTGAATAAAGTACCAGGACTCCTCTGTCTCCTTTTTGGACACAAACCTCTGGTGTTTGTGGATTAATTTTCCTGACAACCACAATTGATGTTCCCAGCGCCTCTTGGTGATCTGGGCAATGCTCTTGGCAGCCACAAAATTTCTGGTTCCCAGCTGGAAGGAGATGAAATCTCACCCATTGTAGCCGTCCCGACAGGATCTACGGATGCTCCCGTCAGACAGGAGGTCACAGCTGCACTCCTGCTGCATCGTATGGAGACATGGTGGGTGGGTGGGATTCAACCTATAGAGACCCATGGAAATGTGTCCCAGCCCCACAGAGCCCTATTCCAGCCCTAAGGAGCCCCAAGGTGCAGTGGGGACACCCAGAGCCTCACCCCAGCCCCTTAGAGCCCCATGGATCCACATCCCAAACATGCAGACCCCATGCCAGATGCATAGATCTCCCCCATCCCTGGCTCCTCCAACTCAGCCCCAGTCTGGCTGTACTGGACCTGCAGCCTCTTCAGCTTGATGGGGTCTGTGTGCCAATACCTGTCATTGATCCAGGTCTCAATATCCCAATATCCTGGCTCAGCTCTGGCCCCCATCCACAGCATCTGCGGCTCCACCTGGCCCTACTCACTGTGGTAGCTCACGCAGGGGATCCCATCCATGAATGCCACGGCCATGTATTGTGGGAGTCCTGGGCTGCACCCCAACACTGCCACTCACAGGTAATGCAGGGATTGGAGAACTGGGGGGACACGGAGATTTGGGGGTCGGGGGGGGGTGTGCAAGGTGAGATACTGGAGGCCCCAGGGAGAGCTTATTGGTAAAGGAAAGGGGGAACTGGGAGAGCAAGAAAGGGGGTTGGGGGTCCCAGAGTCAAGGATAGAGGGGTGCAGGGACTGGGAGAGATGGGATGGTGCAGGAACACAGGACCCCTGGACAACGAACCAATTTGGTTATGCAATAATCCATTTATTGTTTACATTACACTACACTTACGCACTTTGCAACTGTTGTTCATGTGATCATGCGTTACTTGATTGGTCCCTCTATGTTGTCCACGCGTCCTGCATGCACTCTTCAGAAAACCTGATTGGTTCTGATTCAGGATGGTACAGTCCTTCTTTATCTACTTTCTTGCTGTCTTGTTATTCCGTTTTCCAAAGTCTTCTCTCTAAAATTAGCACTGCTTGCATTCCTTAGGCTCTGATAAGGGTAACTGAAGATAATCTTGGCTGGGGCACCCTGACAGGATTCTCGTACGTTACAACATTTCCCCCTCTTTTTTTTTATTTGCACCAGCCAAGTTCCTTCTACTATGTTTTCCATTAAGTGGATCACTGATGTCATTATACATAGAATAACACAAAACAATGCATATATGGAATAACACAAAACAACACAGTAATGGCTAATAGTAATTACAACACCCCCTTCACCATTCTTACACCCGGGTCCATGTGCAAGTAGCAGTTTCATTCTGCAACATATCCAATATCTTATCAAGTATATCTAAATATCTGATTTAACTATTTACTTATCCTGTATTTTATCTTATACCTAAAGCTCAAGCAATAGCAATATCTAAAAAGAACCCAAAAAAACCACAATATCTATTCTTCAGCAGTATCAGAGATCGAAGTATCCTTCTCAAGCCAGGGGCAAATTCACTTTGCTGGTATCCATCGAGGTCCTTTATCTGTAATGACAGAAGCATAGCTCTTTTCCCCCATTAGCAACTCCACAGGTCCTTCCCATGACCTTGACATAGAATCTTTAAAACGAACTTTTGTTCGGTGCTGTGTCAACTCAGAGTCTTGCTGCAAGCCTGAGTAATGAGTTAATATTGGTGGATATACGGAAAGCACCTGCTTTCAGTACTCTGTCCTGCGGGCTCAGCCCATCTTCCCCCATTTTTTGTTTATCAAGCAGCCTTTCCAGTACCTGATGTGCTCTTTCAATTACGACTTGTCTGGTAGTGTTAACAGGGTCATTTGGCCAGTTCTCAAATACCCAGATGACTGTGCATAACTCAAGGACCTGCAAAGAGTCTCCCGGTCCCTCAAGGATTTCACTGAGCCATTTTGCCTTTATCTTGCCAAGTTGGTCCTGCTTTAGAAGTCTTTTGGCTGGCATCAGTGAAAACCATGAGGCCTTCTACAGGTTGTTTTGATAACCAAGGTAACTCCTCGACCGGTTGATGTAAAGAAAAGAATTGATGGGGAAGAAAATGAATACTAATGAGACCTGGAAAATTCAACAGTGCCCATTGTAAGATGTCTGAGTTCTGCAATGACCATTGCCAGTAATCCTTAGTTAATGGGAGAAGAATATTTTGGGGTTCCATTCCTGCAATTTCCAGTGTTCGCTTTTGTGCTTTGACCAAAATTTTTGCTATAGCTTCCATTCGTGGAGTCACAGATTTACCCAAATTGAATGGTAGAAACACCTACGCTAAGATCTTTAGTGGCTGTTTAACTTGGCCATCTCACTGCATCAGTATAGCCATCACGTTTTTCTTTATTCAACACAACCATGGACAATGGCAAAGGAGAAGACCAAGGATCTGCAAAGGAATTAGCCAATTTTGTATCAATTTGAGCAAGAGCCTTCTGTTGTTTGTTGCTTGTACAGCAAATTGGACTGATTTCCCCTTTTCAATAATGGCATTAGGGGCTCGAGATCTCCATTAGTTATGCCACAGATATTACAAATCTACTGTATGTCCCCAATTAATTTTTGAGCATCTGTCAAATCTGAATTTCTGTGCAAATTGGTAATTTCTGAGACCGAATTTGGGCTTCAGTGAGAAGCATTCCCAGATATTTCCATGGGGCCTGCTGTTGGACTTTTCCAGGGGCAATTTGAAGGCCTGCCTCTTGCAATTACTGCTGCAGGGCAGGTAGCAGGTTTGCAACATCTATGCGTTCTCCTGCTATCAGAATGTCATCCATGTAATGATAGATAAGATACTGTGGGTACTGGTTTTTTTGTTTGTTTGTTTTGGTTTTGGTTTTGTTTTGTTTTTTTCCAATGGAGCTAGCACCCAAGCAACATACAGCTGGCACATCACGGGAGAATTACGCATCCCTTGTGGCAACACAACCCGTTGATACCGCTTTGCTGGCTCTACCTTGTTTTCTTGGAGGCAAACTGATGTTTATCTAGATGAGCAGGTAACCACTGTAAACTTGCTGGCAATAAAACACGTGTGTACCTTCTCCCCTAGGTTAGTAAATTAGCTAGGTGTTGCTATTACACACTCAGTTATGGATTCTTACATAAAACCTTTCGGAAATTGGTTCCACACACACAAATCTTCAGACTGGCATCACTCTGCTGGGGATCAAATTGATGCTCTACCTGCAAAAGCTTTTAGTGTAAATATTGAGCTATCCAAATGCTGCTGGGGAGCCATTCCTCGTTTCTGTTCTGTGATAACCTGTGCAGCTGTCACTGTGAACATGAAGGCAACACAATAGTAAGCGAACACATGCTATGAGACAGCAAAGTCACACCAAGCAAGAACAAACAGGATAATACATATAATCTACAGCACATGATAGAAGGACAATAACTTAGAATAATACACTTTCAATTGCCTAAATACTGAACCATCACCCAGAGTCTGCCATAGCTGGTGAACTCTGCCTCGCAACGAGGACCTGGAAAAACCTTCCTGGGCAAGGCTTCCAAATGCACCTCGAAAGGGGTCCAGCTTCTATACATCCAAATCAGCAAGTCAAACAGACTCAGTTATAGTTTTAGTGCAGAAACACCTGGGTCTGTTGGCATGACTCCCAACCAGGTACGGCCATGGCTTGGCCGGAGCCAAGGCCTTAACTGGAAGGGTTCCCTAACATATCTTACAAACAAGCCTTTATTAATAATAGCTGGAAAAGTTTCCTAAAAGGATACATGCCTTGCAAATAGCTATACAACAGTATGTGAAAGTCTGTAAAGCAGCCGGATTTGTCATTTATCTTCAGCTAAGTAATTAATGGTACCATGAACAAACTGCAAACAACCAAAGAAATGCATATTTGTAACACAGAATAATATCTTATGGATAATGCCCTTCATGACATGCCCGTCAATTCACAATATGACATTGAGAACATGTTCAGAATCATTAATACAGCAAAAGTAACTGACCTAGGAAATCGAGGTTACATTTTCTTGCACACTTATGTATATATGACAAAAAAGCAAAACAAAAGCAAGAAAGAAAGCACTAAACACCTTACAATCAATCATATGCATAATTTGGAATTTTTATTCATCTTCTTCTGTTACCTATGAAAGATAAAACAGCAAAGATTGTTATGAATAATTATCACAATTGGCCAATGCAGAACACTGATACCAATGTAATTTTCAATTAATTTGAGGTTCTAACAAGCCACATTTTCACATACCTTTACAACTTATTGTCTTATATTTTTGAGCAGTTACTTGCCTATTCATCATAATTGTTTCAATTGGTTCAATTTTACTTCTATAACAAAGTTATATTTATAGTTTTTTGTATATGTTTATAATATGTATGTTTAAATAGATATAGTTTATAAATGTATATATTTAAAGTTAACATCACTGAAACTGAACAAGAATTAATTTGAATATAACTTAAACTTAACAGGAATTAAATTAACACAACTTAAACCTAACATCACTTAAATGCAACAAAACTGAAGTCAGAGTTGTGTTCCCTTTTCAACTGATCTTCAAAGTTGGCCTGATTCAATTATTTTCTCTCAAGAGCTGCTGTAGATCTACAGGATCTACGTACTGTTGATTCATGTTCCATGTTCTGTGGCTTGATGTTGCTGCATCTCGTTGATGTTGCTGTATCTTTTCATTCTGTGGCTATTATATATATCTGAGGGTGCAATAATAGAAGCGGCCACAGGTGGCGCTGTAGCCAGAGGACAAGTAACTTGTTGGTCACAAGATGGCGGAGACGGAAGTTCGTAGACATTGTTTACGATGGTAACCAGGGCGCTGCCATTTTGTTGTACGGAACAGTCCATAACTGTAACTGTATTAAAAACTTTCGGAGTGAGGCTCTAAGGCTGTGTTATAAATGAATAATTCGTGCTCAAATATAAAATACCAAGCTATGTATAAAAGTTAAAATATAACAAATATAAGATGTAAATAAAAGACTGGTCTCGGGAAATTGTAACCTTCACAAGGGGGGAACCAAGTTGAAAAACTGGTTTTAGGAGAAAATGCAGTCCTGCGAGCTGGTCTTCAGGAACAAAAGGCCCATCAAGGGAGAAATTGAGGCGCCTCCTAGCATTTGCACCTTCGAGGAGAACTTCTCGGAAGGCTGATCAAAATCTATGGAAAATTTCTTCCTGAGAGTGGCCGATTAACAACCTGCGAAAACTCCCCTCCCAGATGCAAGGTGCTAACGACGGGATCTGGAACCAAGATATGGAACATCACTGCCCATCAGATACTATCCTCCGGTGATGGGACATTCATCAGAAGCAGGATGTGTTTTGTTTCTCCCTACACCGTGAATAACATGCTTTATGTGTATGCTGATGGACAAGAATGAGATCATGGATCCGGACCCCGAGAAAAACTGTATAAAAATCGGCTCCCGGGACCAGTAGTTGTGAACAAAGGGAGGTCTGATGCGATAGAGGTCAGACCCGCGTTCACCCAGTGCCAACCCCGGGCTTGGCTCTGATCCCTTTTTCGATCGTGGCTTTGCGTGTTTGTATTTTCGAACACGTAATAAATTTTATATCTGTTTTATATTTAATTGGCGTATGCTATTTATTACAGCTGGATTCTGCAGCATTCTGCGCAAAAGCAGGCAACTCAGGGGGACCATGCACCGCAGACGCAGGTAAGGGATTGCATTTTGTTCTTGTCTAAGGCTGCTTTTTTTCTGTCTGCTTAAGCCCCGTACCGGTTCGCTCCGCGGACTGCAAAGCTGCCAGGGACGAGCCCGCATTTCCCTGCACACCCTCAGATGCTATGTGCTTTTCTTTTGCTGTTTCTGCTGTGCTGTCAATTTTATCTAATGGTCCGGGCGGGTTGCAATCTGTTAGAGCTCGAATTCAGCTCCCGCTGCCAGGGGAGGAGGCAGGGCTCCCTCCTCCTCCTTCTGGTCTGGTTGCAGAAACTGCTCGTTTATCCAAAATGCTAAGTCTCTCAATTGCTGTTTCGGGATAGCTGTGAGATGTTCTACAACTATAGATTCTAGCCTTTCAAGCGCCTCTCTCTGTGCTTTTGAAGTATTTTTCCCATTTTTATAATTAAAAAGCTACTTTTTGAAGCCACAGTTAATACATGAGTTTACCATCAGAAGTCTTTCTTAATCAAAGTTTCCCCTACACTTCTTTGCTACCGCAAAGCAGCTCAGGGAGCTGCGAACAGAATCTCTCCTTCTCCGCTCCGACTCACTCTTGCAGCCCCTCTGCCTCGGGGAGGGACGCTTTGCGACCCCCGATGCTAACACAGTCTGGCTGCTTAGTACCCCAATACACAGATTTGGCATTTGATTCAGTATCAAGTTGTATTTTCTTGTCTCCTTCTGCCAGCAACGGCTGTCTCCTTTTTTTTTTTTCCTTCTTCAAAGCAACGCAAACACCCCGCCTGTGCATACCTGTAATTTGCATTTGAATCCCTGCTCCAGCTAAGCCACGTGAATCAGGCGGCGAGGGGGGTATCGGGGAACACACTTGCCCCCCTGCTTCTGCTGTTAACCCTTCAGGGGACACCACGGGACACTTCGCAGGCAGCTTTGGTGGCTGCGGAGAAAATCTATTTTCTCCAGTTCTTACGGCGTCCCAGAGAGCGATTCCTAGCCTTTCCCACTCTAGAGTGCAGAGAATACTCTCGTGGGTGGCAAAAATCCTCTCTCTCGACCCTAACTCAGCAGCCTTTTCAAGACCTCCCGGGTCATACCTTAATATCTCTCATGGAGAGAATATGCTGGAGGATGCCGAGAGGTCCTGTTCCTTTTGTTTTTTTGACTGCCCCTATACTCCAGCCCCTGGTCTCACCTCTTGGGTGTCACCGTTGCAGCGAATCTTTTCCAGAGTTCTTTTCCCAGAACCATTCTTCGGTCCCCGAACTCCGACCAAGCCATCTCCGACTCCCCTCTCCACGGTCCAGCTGCGGCGAGATCCGACCAGGGCCTCCCGCCTTTTCACTCCACAAGACCTCCTTCATGATCTAAAGGGATCTGGTCTGCTTCATTAGTGAATGTTTATCAAGTTGGCGGCACCAAAAAAATGCGGGAACATGGGACCCTTGAACAACAAATCAATTTGGTTACACAATAATCCATTTATTGTTTACATTACACTACATTTATGCACTTTGCCACTGTTGGTCACGTGATCACGCATTACTTGATTGGTCCCTCTATGTTGTCCACGCGTCCCGCATGCATTCTTCAGAAAACCGGATTGGTTCTGATTCAGGATGGTATAGTACTTCTTTATCTACTTTCTTGCTGTCTTGTTATTCCGTTTTCCAGTCTTCTCTTTAAAATTAGCACTGCTTGCATTCCTTAGGCTCTGATAAGGGTAACTGAAGATAATCTTGGCTGGGGCACCCTGACAGGATTCTCGTGCCTTACAACAGGATGGGGGGTTCCAGGTGGTCCCTATGCCCAGGAAAGAGGGGTCCAATGCACACCGGTGTTGGAGAAAGGGGGATCATGTGGTGGAGAGACCCAGGATGGCTGGAAATGGGGGTCATGGGGCTCCTCAGTTTTGAGGAAAGAGGGATATGGGGGTGGGAAAGGGCAGGAATGTGGCTCCTCAGTTTTGAGGAAAGAGGGATATGGGGGTGGGAAAGGGCAGGAATGGAGCTCCAGGGGATCCCAGGGTCAAGGAAAAGGGAGGTCTGGGGTCTGGGAGAAGCAGGATGGCTGGCAAAGGGGGCACAGGGCGGTATTAGTGCTGGATGAGGAGGTGTAGTGCGGTCCTTGTGCTACATAAGGCAGTTCAGGGGGCTGCTGGTGCTGTGAAAGGAAGGTTCAAGGGGGTCACACAGTCAAGGAAAAGGAGGGGTCCAGAGGCTGGGAGACACGGAATGGCTGGGGAATGGATTGCAGGGGTTTCCCTGTGCTGGATAAGGGGGCATAGGGGCGTCCCGGTGCTGAGAAATGTAAGGTTCAGGAGTGCTAGATAACGGGGTGCAGGTGGTTCCCAGTGCGCAGGAAGGGGGTCTCAGGGCAGTCCAGGTGCCAGGTCAAGGAAAAGGCGATGGCTGGGGTCTGAGAGAGGTGCGATGGCTGGGAAAGGGGTTGTAGGGGGTTATTGGTGAAGAATAAGGGCACCTGGGGAGATCCCTGTGCCAGGGAAGGGGGTTCACAGGGGTGACAAGACTGGATAAGGAGGTGAAAGGGTGTAGAAACCATGTTTTTACTAGGAATAGACATATCGTGAACCAGCCATAAAATAGAAGAACCAGAGCACGTAAGACAGAAGGACTTAAGCACGTACACAGGAAAAAATCCATGGGAAGGTTGTGAGAAAGGGACAAGCAGCATTGGGGAGGATGTGAACAAGGAACAAGCAAAGGAAGCAAAGGATAAGGAAATACAAACTGAATGACAGTTGTGACATACACGATGGACGATGTGACACACATACAAGAGCCAATCATAAAGCATAAAGCAGCGTGTGAAAACAGGCCTTAATCTATTGCAAGGAGGTTTGATGCTGGTTAGGCACCAGAAGCCAGGACCTTCCTAGAAAGTGTCCAGCAAAGAACGACTCTTCTAGGGGCAAAGGCAAGCCTCCTTGGATAGCAGGTGATTTCAGCAAGTGTAGCGAGATTTCTCAGCTACAAGTGGTTCTAGCTCTTGTGATTCAGCTCATTGTGAAATCACCCGAGGCAAACTCCAGGACAGAGAGACAGGAGCTGGTGTATGGCAGTTCCACAGAGGTAGCTTTATTGTCCAGCAGTTCCTGTGAAGGGGAGGCCAGGGACATTGGCTCCCTAATTTCAGGGCACACCACGGGCCTTATTTATGGGAAAGGCAGGGGGTGGGGTAGAAACCAATTTACCAACTGGATACAAGGTATTACTATATAGAAACAAGGCATGCTCGGGGTGGTTCAGCCTCTCACTGTAACCTAGAGAGAAGTTTCTTATCTCTGAGTCCTTTTGCCCTCAGGCTTCTCTCCCCCAAAGGAGTGCAGAGGACTCCTGAGTCAAAGGCTCACAGCCCTCTACATTAACCAGTAATAATTATGCACGATTGTGTGTAGGGAAAGCAAGAATTGTATATTAGGGACAGTAGTTCATAAATAAAATGGCTTCTGCCTGATTCATGTTGAATCGCGTAGAGTCCATTGTTTCTCTCCGCAAAAGGGAACAGAAATGGAAATTCAGGGGGATCCTGGTGCCCAGGAATTGCAGTTCAGCAGGGTCCCAGTGCCAGGGGCAGTCCCCAGTCACTGGGCAGATCCCAGTGGTGCAGGTTGAGAGACACGAAAATGACTGAGGGAGCGTGGGGGGCAGGGACAGGGGGAACTCCTGGGAATTCCCTTGGATCCCCCCTGGGACACTCTGTGATCCCCTGCAGGGAGCCTTCCGGACCCCCGGTACCCCCTGCAGGCAGCGCAGGGAGTGGAGAACTGGGGGGTTGCAGAGACTGCTGGAGTCTGGTGGTCCAAGGGTCAGGAAGCAGAACTGGGAGAGCTGGGAAGGGTCTAAGTCTCAAGGAAAGGGAAGTGCAGGGACTAAGAAAGGCAGGATGGGGGGGTCCAGGGTGTCCCTGTGCCCAGGAAAGGGGGTTTCAGGGGTCCCTGGTGTTGAGGGAAGTGGGGTCTGGGTGCTGAGAAAGGCAGGAATGGGGGTCCAGGGAGTTTCAAAGTCAAGGAAAAGGGGGGGGGCTTGGGGCTGGGAGAGGTGGGATGGCCGGGAAAGGGGGTGTAGGGGGGTATTGATGAAGGATAATGGGGTGCAGGGGTGTCCCAGCGCTGGATATGGGGGTTCAGGGGGATCGTGGTGCAGAGGAATGGTGATTCAGAGGGTCCCGGTGCAGGAGAACTGGTGCAGGGGAGTCCCCGTGCCCAGGAATGGGGGTTCCATGGGTTCCAATGCCTGGGAATGGGGATTCAGGGTGGATTCGTGCCCAGGAATAGGGGTTCAGGGGGATCCCCATGCCAGATAAGGGGGACAGGGGACTCCCGGTGCAGGGGAAGGGTTGCAGGGGGGTCACAGTACCCAGGAATGGGGATTCAGGGGGGTTTCCTGTGCCAGGGAATGAGGGTGCAGGCTGTTCTAGTGCCCAGAAATGGAGGTTCAGGGGCATCCTGGTGCCCGGGAATTGCAGTTCAGGGGGTCCCGGTGTCGGGGGTCCTACTCACCTCTCGTTGCCACAGCAGCGCCCCCGGCCCCAGCACTGGAGCCATCATGCTGCTCCACTGGGATCCAATGGTCAAGGAAAACTGGGTCTGGGAGCTGGGAAAGGTGGGATGCCCGCAGGGGGATGCAAGGGTGTGTTGGTGCAGGATAAGGGGGTGTAGGGGGCTCCCTGTGCACAGGAATGGGGGTGCAGTGGGGGCCCGGTGCTGAATAAGGGGTTGCAGGAGAGTCCCAGAGCACATGAAGGGGATGCAGGTGGGGGTCCCAGTCCCGGATAATGGGATGCAAGGGGTCCACATTCCCAGGAATGAAGGTTCAGGGGAGTCACAGAGTCAGGGAAAGGGGAGTGAGGGTATGGGGAGCAGTGGGATGGGGGTCCAGGTGGTTCCTCTGACCAGGAAAAGTCTCCAGTGTTGAAGAACTAGGAGGCTGAGAGCTGGAAAAGGCAGGAATGGGGGTCCTGGGAGGCTCAAAGTCAAGGAAAAGGGTGTCTGTGGGCAGAGAGAGATGGGATGTCTGGGAAAGGGATTGCAGGGGTGTCCCAGTGCTGGGTAAGGGGGTGCAGGGGGGTCCCAGTACTGAGGAATGGGGGCTCAGAGTGGTGTCAGTGCCCAGGAACTGTGATTCAGCAGGGTCCCAGTGCCCGGGGCAATCACTGGTCTCCAGGCAGATCCCGACGGTGCAGGCTGGGAGACGGGAAAGTGACTGAGGGGGGCAGGTACAGGGGGCATTTCCTGGGAATTCCCCTGGATCTTTCCTGAGACCCCCCCCAGAGAACCTTATGGACTCCCTGGGACCCCCCTCCAGGAAGCGCAGGGAGTGGAGAACTGGGGGGACGTGGAGACTGGCGGGGTCTGGCAGTGTCCAAGGGTCAAGGAAGTGGAACTGGGAGAGCCGGGAAGGGTCATGGAATGGGGGTTGCAGAGGCTCTGAGAGGTGGGATGGGAGATGTGTGTGTGTGTGTCCCTGTGCCCAGCAAAGGGATGTTCAGGGGCCCTCGGTGTTGAGCAAAGTGGGGTCTGGGTGCTGGAAAGGCAGGAATGGGGCTCTAGGGGGTCCCTGAGTCAAGGAAAAGGTTGGGGGGGGGGGGTCTGTGGGCTGGGAGAGGTGGGATGGCTGGGAAAGGGGGTGCAGGGGGTTATTGGTGCGGGATAAGGGGGTTCAGGAGCGTCCTGGAGCTGGGGATGGAGGTGCAGGGGGTTCCCATGCATGAGAATGGGGGATTCGGACCCATGGGCTGCAAAGGGGTCCCACTATTGTGGTGGTCAGCAGCTGGCCTGAAGGCCTCACAATAATAATTAATCCCATTTTATAACTCCCTGTTTTATAACTCAAATAATTAAGACATAACTGAAATGATCTAAGTACCTTGACCAGTAGGTTATGTAATCGGACCACTATAGACTGTTGGAGAGCAGGCCCAGGCCATTGGGGATGCAAGTGGCCATTGGCTGGTTGGTTGGGTGGCAACTGGTTCAGCCGATAGGGATCAACCATGCGGACCTTCAACGCTGTATAACTGAAGGAGGACTCAATAAAATTGGCTGTTGTGCATTAATCCAGTGTGTCTTGTCGCCTGTCTGTCTCCAAAACTGCAACATCCCACTGCCGGTAAGCGGGGGGTCAAGTGGTCCCGTTGCTGGGGAGCAGAGCAGACAGGAGGATCCCTGGCAAGGAATTGGAGTTTCAAGGCGGTCCCGAGGCCCAGGAATGGTGGATCAGGGGGTTTCCCATAGCAGGGAATAGGGGTTCAGGGAAGTTCCTGGGAATCTGGGTTCAAGGGGTCTGGGTGCCTCAAAATAGAGGTTCAGGGGGGTCCCAGTGCCAGATACAGGAGTACAGTGGGGTCCCGGTGTCAGGGAGAGAGGCGCAGAGGGGTCCCAGTACCCAGGAATGGGGGGCTCAAGGGGCTTCATGAGAATGAGGGTGCAGGGTGTTCTAGTGACAGGAAATGGAAGTTCAGGGGGGGTCTGGTGCTCAGGAATTCCAGGGAATTCACCTGGATCCCCTCCTGGGACCTGCCTGGATCTTCCTGTGACCGCTCTAGTACCCTCCTCAGCCACGCCCTGCAGGACCCCTGGGCAGGGCTGGGCTGAACTCCTGGGCCCTGCGGCCAAACTCTGCCTGGAACCCGCTGGGTTCGGCCCAAAGTGGGGCAAGCACCAGGACCCGCGGATCCATTTTGTCCTGCGAGTGCGGGGCCCCACCCCCGGCGGAGCAGGACTGGGTGCTCTGACCCCGATCCCTGATTCCAAACCTCCTTCTCTCTCTCTCTCCTCTACTCTCCCTTTCCTTTGGGGGATCATAAATCCCAGAGCAGCAGAACCCTGTGCCCAGTTTGGGTTTCCCAGGAAAGGGAGGCCTGGGGCTGAGGTGCCCTGGGATGGCCGGGAATGGGGGTCTGGGGGTCTCTGGGGTCAAGGACACAGGGAATCCAGGGGCTGGGAGAGGAGGATACCCAGGAAAGGGGATGCAGGGGTGTGTTGGTGCAGGATGAAGGGGTGCAGGGGGTCCCAGTGCCCAGGAACAGGGATTCATGGGGATCCCAGGGGGGCTCCCTAAAGCCCCCTGCCAGGAATGGGGAGCAGGAGCTGGGTCAGGAGTTCTGGGGGAGAGAAAAGGGGGTGACCACAGTGGGGGGGGGAGGTACCCAGAAGGGGCTCACATGCTCCAGGGGGGACATGACCCCCGGGGATCCCCCTCACCTCCTCTCACAGGTGGAGGTCGAGCCCCAGCCCAGGAGGACAAAGCCCAACATGAAGCCCCCGACCCCTGTCAGCATCTTGGGGGGGCGTCCGGCAGCAGCTCTGGGGGGCGGGAGGGGCAGGATCCGGGAAACTGCAGCAGCTGCTGGGAAGGGACTGGGATGGAGTGGGACAGGCTGGGATGGACTGGGACAGGCTGGGACACTGGGATACAGCAGGACCAGGACCCAGTGTCCTGGGGCAACAGGGGTCATACTGGGAGTAACTGGGACCACACTGATGGCTACTGGGAGCAACTGGGAGCATGCTGGAAGCAACTGGGGGTACGTGGGAGAGAGGGGTGCATGCTGGAGGCAACTGGGATATACTGGGAGAGACTGGGAGTGACTGGGATCATACTGGACAGAACTGGAACCCTACTGGGGCAAGTGGCTGTGACTGGGAATGACTATGAGCAAGCTGAGGGAAACTGGGCTATACTGGGATTGTCTGTAACCATACTGGAGGTGACTGGGAAGGACTATGAGCAAGCTGAGGGAAACTGGGCTATACTGGGATTGTCTGTAACCATACTGGAGGTGACTGGGAACACACTGAGAGTGACTGGGAGTGAGTGGGTCTACACTGGGGGCAACTGGGATTGACTGGGACCATGCTGGGGGAGACTGGGATCCTACTGGACACATACTGGGATCATACGTGGAATGACTGGGTCTGTGCTAGCGGCAACTGAGAGCAACTGGGATCAGACTAGGAGGAACTGGGAGCAGCTAAGACCATGCTGGGGACAACTGGGATCATCATGGAATCAGAATAGGATCATGCTGTAAGTGATTTGGTCTATGCTAGAGGCAACTGGGAGTGATTGGGATCACACTGGGAGGAAATGGGACCATGCTGGGGACAACTGGGATCAGACTGGGAGCAACTGGATCCACACTGAGGGTGACTGGGGTCATACTGGGATCATACTGGAAGTGACTAGGAGCATCCTGAGGGCAACCGGGATATACAGGGAGTGACTGGGATCATGCTGGAAGCTACTGGGAGATACTGGGAGACACTGGGAGTGATTGGGATCATAGAGGAACCATAAAGGAAGTTACTGGAATAATACTGGGAGTATCCGGGAGTAACTGGGATCACACTGGTAGTGACTGGGCCTATGCTGGGAGCAAATGGCATCGTTCTGAGGGTGACTGGATTCATACTGGAATCATACTGGGGAGGACAGGAGCCACAGTGGGAGTGACTGGGACAGCCAGAGGGGCATGAAATGGACAAGGGACATGGGACAGCAAGGGGACACGGCCTGGCTGAGGGACACTGTGCTCCAGCACTTTGTGCTGTTGTGCCCAGGGCGTTGCCCTCGGGCTCCCAGGACAGGCAGAGGGGGAAAATCCCCTCCAGGAGTTGTTGTTCGCTTTAAGCTTTGATGTTGGACATTGCCACGGAGCCACCTGGAGTGGCTGGAGCCCGGCTGGTGCCCTGTGCCACCAAAGCCGCTCCGTCAGTGCCCTCCTGCCCCGTTCAGGGCAGAGAACACCGAAGGAAAGGCTCGAGCTCGGCTCGGAGCAGGGAGAGGGCACTCCCCTGGCACTGCCACGGGCACCACAGACCCAGCCTGGGGAAGGATTGGGAATTATGTCCCATCGAATCACAGCAGGGATTTGCTTGGTCATAAATTCAAATCATTTCCCCATGGAATTCCCATGGCAGTGGGTTGGGGAAGAGATCCATCCATGGAATTCTCACCTGACTGGGATGAGTGTGAGATCAGCCCATGGAAATTCCATGGGAATTCTTTCATTCCCAAATTACCCATTCCCGAATCCCACGTTCCCATAGGAATTCCCCTCCCCCTCCCACACCCACCTTTGTGCTCCAGAGCCTCCCGACAGTATCCGATGGATTTTGGGAGCTGTTCCACACAGGTGTGGCCCAGGTAATGCTTCATCTGCTCTGCCATGATCCCTTTGGATTCCCAGCAGCTCTGGGTGATCCAGGTGGCACCATTGGACACTGGGGGGACCTTGGAACGAGGAGAGAACGAACCCATGGAGTCATGTCCCAGCCCCACAGAGCCCCTTGGAGCTCCCTGGAATCCTATGCCAGGCACACAGATCCCATCCCACTCCCATAGATCCCATCCCCAGAGATCCACCTCATTCCCACAGATCCCAGCCCAGCCCCCAGCTCCCCTCACTCCCCCCGCTGTGGTTGTACCAGCCACGTCTCCAGGTCACTGTCGGCCACGTGCTGGTTCCTCTCTTTGAGCCGGGTCCGGCTATTCCAGTATACTGGGTCTGGCTATCCCATTGTCCCGGGTCTGGCTATCCCAATATCCCAGGTCTGGCTATCACAATATCCTGGCTCAGCTCCCGCTGCCATCCCCGGTGCCTGCGGCTCCATCCGGCCCCGCTCACTGTGGCAATGCTCAGAGGGGGGTCCCGTCCACGCCCCCATGATCAGGGACTGGGGAACCCCCGGGCTGGGCTCTGACAGCGCCACTTCCAGGTACTGCCAGGAGTGGAGAACTGGGGGGACACAGAGATCTGGGGGGAAGGGGTGGGAGTTTGGGGATCCAGGGGGGTCCACAGGTCAAGGAAAGGAGGGACTTGAAGAGCTGGGATGGAGATTCAGGACTCAGAGTCAAGGAAAGGGGGTGCAGGGACTGGGAGAGGTGGGATGGGGTGCCCAGGAAAGGGGGTGCCAGGGGCCCTTAGTGTGAGGGAAGGAGGGTCTGGCGGCTGGGAAATGCAGGAATGGGGGCCCAGGGGTCCCAGGGTCAAGGAAGAGGGTGGGTCTGGGGTCTGGGACAAGCGGGGTGGCCGGGAAAAGGTTGCGTTGGTTCCGGGCAGATCCCAGCAGCGCAGGTTGGGAGATGCAGCAGTGCCGAGGGAGGGCGGGGGGGGAACAGGGGGGATCACTTCCAGCTGTCCCCAGTGAAGGCTCTGTAAATCCCAGTTAATCCCAGTCACTCCCAGTGTGTTCCCAGCCACTCCCAGTATAGTTAGAGACACTCCCAGTATATCACAGTTGCCCTCAGCATGTCCATGTCATTCCCAGATGCTCCCAGTGGCCCCAGTGAGGTTGTTATCCCAGTATGATCCCAGTCACATCCAGTATATCCCAGTTGCCTCCAATATGCATCCAGTCCTTCCCAGTTACTCCAGTTTGCTTGCAGCATGATCCCAGTTTCTCTCAGTTGCTCACAGCAGCCCAAAGTGTGACTCCAGTTGCTCCCTTTCAACACCACTATGGTCCCAGTAACCTCCAGTATGATCCCAGTCACGTGCCAGCACTCCCACTATGGTCCCAGTATAATCCCAGTTATTTCCAATCACTCCCAGTATGGTCCCAGTTGCCTCCAGTTCCAGTTGCTTCCCAGATCAAGCCAATCCGTCCCAGTATGATGCCTTTTGCTCCCAGCGTGCTCCCAGTTGCTCCCGGTCACCCCCAGTATGGGGGATGATATGCATGGTGTATTCCCAGTCACTCTCAGATACTTCCGGTATTAGTCCAGTCACTCCCAATATGATCCAAATGTGACCCCAGTGCTCCCAGTCACTGCCAGTATGAACCAGTTGCCCCCCCATAGGTTCCAGTTGCTCTCTTTCACCCTCACTTTTGTTCCAGTCACTCCCAGTCTCTCCCAGTTCCCTCCAGCATATTCCCTGCCACTCCCAGTTGCTTCCAGCATGATCCCATTTGCTCACAACCACTCCCAGTCAGCCTCAGAGTAGTCACACTCACTGCCAGTATGATCCCAGTCACCTCCAGCATGATCCCAGTTCATCACAGTAGAAGCCCAGTTGCTTCCAATCACCCCCAGCATGCACCCAGTCACTGCCAGTTGCTCCTAGCATGATCCCAGTTGCTCCCAGCAGCTCCCAGTCACCCTCAGCATGATCCCAGTCTCTCCCAGTGTATCCCATTTGCCCCCAAAATGGTCCAAATTGCCCCCGCAGGCTCCTACTCACTTCCAGCATGATCCCGGTATGATCCCAGTCTCCCTCAGTGTGATCAGTCTTCCCCGGCATGGGCCCAGCTGCTCCCAGTATGATGTCAGTACAATCCCAGTAGCAACCAGTCACTGCCAGTGATGTCACTCCTGGGATCCCCCAGGCCTCTCTGCGTTACTCCCTCCCGGCTCTCCAGGCTCCCGAGAGGAGCCCCAAGGGCTGCCAGTCCCCACCCAGGGTCCCCAGCAAGGCCCAGTTTGGATCTGCAGCCCCCAGTGTTCCCAGTTTCCCTCTCCTTTTCCCGGGCCGGGTTCCCCCGCCCCCAGCGGGCGGGAGCAGCCGAGAGCCCCGCGCTGCTCATCCCGACCTGTCCCGGCTCCATCCCCGCTCCTCCCGCGGGCTGCGAGGGGGTCACGAACCGGGGAGGGGGAAGGGGAGGAGGAGGAGGCGGAGGTGGGATTGGGGAGGGGCCGGAGGAGGAGGAGGAGGAGGGAGGAAGATGCGGAACGGCAGCGGGAAGCTGGAAGAGAGGAGGAAGCGCTCGGCTCCAGCGCTCCCTAAACTTGCAGCCCTCCGGGACTATCGCCCCCGATCCCGCAGGTGCCTGGGGAGGGGGAGCTCGCCCCAAATGTCCCTGCGGGTCCCTGGGTTTGGGGTTTTTTGGGGGAATGTTTGGAGCTTGCGGGACTCCAAAGCCGAGCCGCAGATGCCCCTCGGGGGCACATCGGGGGTGCCCGGGAGGTGTTTTTGGGGGGTCCCGGTGGCGGTGCCGGCAGAGCCCAGGTGGGGGCGGGGAGATGCGGGTCTCCCCGCGGTGGGGGTTGGGCTTCCCGGGCCGGGCCCTCCGAGCTGTGCCGGGGCCCCGTGGGGACCGTGCGGGGCCGGCAGGGGCGGGGGGACACCGGTTTTGGGGACCCCCGGCTTCTCTAAGCGGGACCCCAGAGAGAGGAGAGCCCCAGAAGCCCAAAGCGGGGACCCTGAGAGGCGGGACCCCTGGGATTGCCGGGACCTTGGCGGGGTGGTCTGGGGGCTGGAGGGCCGGCATGGCCGGGAAAGGGGCTCGGGGGTCCCGGGGCTGGGAAAGGGGCTCGGGGGTCTCGGGGCTGGAAAAGGGGCTCGGGGGTCCTGGGGCCGGGAAATGGCTGCTCCCAGTATGAGCCCAGTTCCCCCCCTCCAGTGGTTCCAGTTTCCTCATCAGTCCCAGTATGAGCCCAGTCAGTCCCGGTATGATCCTGGTCACTTCCCCTCAATCCCTGTAGGATCTCTGTTGCTCCCAGTATGAACCCAGTCACTCCCAGTCATTCACCATTATGATGCAATTTGCCTCCTGCACGGTCCCAGTTGCTCCCAGTGTCTCCCACTTTTGTCCAGTGTGTTCCCAGTTCTCCCAGTTGCCCCTAGTGTAATCCCAGTCACTCCCAGTATGATGCCAGTCTCTCCCAGCAGGGCCCCAGTCATTCATACTTGCCTCCAGTTGCCCCCAGTGTGGTCCCAGTCACTCCCCATTTGGTCTCAGACACTCCCAGTATATCCCATTTTCCCTGAACATTCTCATAGTCATTCCCAGGCACTCCCAGTTGCCCCAGTAAGGTTCTAGTTACCTCAGAATGATCCCAGTCTTTCCCAGTTACTCCCAGTTGCCTCCAGCATGATCCCAGTTTTCTGGCCGTTGCCCAAAGTGTTGTCCCAGTTGCTCCCAGTATGATTCCAGTTGCCCCAGTTGTGGTCTCAGTCCCCTCAGCATGGTTCCAGTACCTTCCAACTGATCCCACTTGCTCCCAATGTGTCCACATTTTCCTCCAAACATGGGCCCAGTAATTCCCAGTAACCCCCAGTTAGGATCTGTTGACACCTGTGGTAATCCCAGTGGCTCCCAGCATGATCCCAGTAGGACCCGTAGTCACTTCCAGTATGGTTCCAGTCAGTTCCAGTATGATCTCAGTTGCCCCAAATGTGATCCCAACTGCTCCCTCTCAATGCCAGTATGATCCCAGGTGCTTCCCACCACTTCCAGTATGATTGCAGTTGCACCCAGTCACCCCTAATATGGTTCCAATCATGGCCAGCACCTTTCCAGTCACTCCCAGTCTGATTCCAGTATGATCACAGTCACTCTCAGATACCCCCAGTACTATTCCAGTCACTGCCAGTATGATCCCAGTCAGGTTCCAGTAGGTTCCCAGTATGACAGTGGCATGGGCACAGCTGCTCCCATGATCTTCCAGTGTGGTTCCAGTTGAACCCAGTTGCCCCTAGTATAGTCCCAGTCACTCCCCACATGATCCCAGTCCCTCCCAGCATGGTCCCAGCCGTGCCCAGTTGCCCCCAGTTCAGACCCAGTCACTCCCACTTGCTTCCAGTAGCCCCCAGCATGGTCCCATTTCCGCCTAGCGTGGTCCTGGTTGTTCCCAGTGTGGTTCTAGTCAATCCCAGCATGGTTCCAGACACTCCCAGTATATCCCAGTTGCCCTCAGCATGCTTTTAGTCATTCTCAGTCCCACCCAGTTGCCCCAGTATGGTTCCAGTTACCCCAGTGCAAACCAGTGACTGCCAGTGATGCCACTCCTGGGATCCCCCAGGCCTCTCTGCGTTACCCCCTCCCAGCTCTCCAGGCTCCCAAGAGGAGCCCCAAGGGCTACAAGTCCCCACCCAGGGTCCCCAGCAAGGCCCAGTTTGGATCTGCAACCCCCAGTTTTGCCAGTTTCCCTCTCCTTTTCCCCAGGCCGGGTTCCCCTGCCCCCAGCAGGTGGGAGCAGTGGAGAGCCCCACGCTGCCCATCGTGACCTGTCCTGGCTCCATCCCCGCTGCTCCCATGGGCTGTGAGGGGTTCGGGAATGGGGTACCCAGAGTGTCGCTGGTCCTGGGGGGAGGAAGAGGATGGATGGGAGAGGAGGAGCGAAAGGAGGAGGAAGAGGAGGGACAAAGGGGGATCAAGAAAAGGAGAAGGAACCATGAGGTTGAGCACTCCCTAAGTTTGCAGCCCTCCCCACCCATGGGAGCATTGCACCCCCCATCCCGGGGTGCCCAGGGAAGGGGAGCTTGGCCCAGATATCCTGGGGGCCCTGGGTTGCGTTTTTCGTAGGGGGGTGTTTGGAGTATGAAGAACTCCAAAGCTGAGCAGAAAATGCCCCTTGCAGGGACATTGCGGGGTCCTCAGGAGGTGTTTTTGGGGGGTCCTGGTGGTGGTGCCAGCAGAGCCCTGGCAGTGGGGAGGGGGATGTGGGGTCCCCCCCGCAGTAGGGGTTGGGTCTGCCCAGGTCAGGCACGGCCAACTCCAGCCTGGAGCCAGGGGGCTGCGGGACCCCCTGGGAGAGCTGGAGGGGGGAGCCTCAGGACTCCCAGAGTGGGGGAGCATAGAGGGGCAGTACCGGGACCAGGGGAGCCCCAGCAGTGTGGAGGAGCAGACCCCTGTGATGCCCAGGACCCCAAAGTAGGGAGCCCAGAGAGGGGGGAGCGCTGCGATTAATGGGACCCTCAACAGCCTGGAGAGGGGGAGGGGGGACTCCTTGGACCCCTGCACCCCGAAGCAGAGAATAAGGGGAGAAGGACCTCTTGGACCCCATAACTCCCGGCATCCATAAGTAGGGAGACCAAAGCAGGGAGCTTTTCGGATTCCTGGACTTCCAGCAGCCTGGGGAGGGCAGGGACTAAGTAGGTGGGGGACCCCCAATACAAGTGTGACCCCCCAGCAGCTGGGACAGGGGGGAACCCCCCAACATCAGAGCAGGGGAACAAGAGAGGGGGAACTCCTGTGAGGCTTTTTCAGGGCTGAATCTTGGTATTTGGGAGGTTTTTATGGACCCCAGATCCCTGGTGACTTCTAGAGATGGACTTGGGCAATGGGATATTCAAACTCAATGTGCTTATCCCTTGTTTTTCCCCTCCAACCAGGATTTCCCATTCCCAAACGTTGGCCAGATGGAGGAGGAGACTGTGAGGAAGAGGAAGGTGCCCTGGGACAGCCAGGCAGGTGAGGACGGAGTCAATGCTCCTTTCCCCCTCTCTCCTGCTTCATCTTCCAGCCCAGCATCGCCCCTGGCTGCAGGACAACCCCACTGCCGATGCCGTCCTGCCAGGGATGGACTGGGGAGGATGTCCTTCCCCTTCCCTCTGGCATGGAGGCAAATCCCATCCTCTCCTTGTCCTTCCTGCCCCAGACAAGGAGCTGGGGACGGAGACCAGGGAGGACAAATCCCTGCGGCAGAATCTCGTGGAAGAGGCCATTTTGAGCAGTTCCACAATGCAGGAATCCAACAGGGAGGAAAAGCCCTGGCGATCTGGCGATCCTGCAGGAGGAGGGGCTGCAAACGCAGGCCAGGGAGCTCTGAGGAGGAAAGACCCACCCTGTGCCGGGAAGATGGCCAAAGATCCAGCCAGAGCTTGGACCTGGTGGTCCATTAGCAGCTTAAAACTGGGGAGAAGCCCCACAAGTTTGAGGAATGTGGTAAGAGCTTCAGTACGAGCTCCACCCTGATCCGCCACCAGAGGATCCACACTGGGCAACAGCCCTACGAGTGTGGGGAATGTGAGAAGAGCTTCAGAGAGAGCTCCAGCCTGATCATCCACCAGAGGAGCCACACTGGGGAGAGGCCCTACAAGTGCCTGGAATGTGGAAAGAGCTTCAGACACAGATCCAGCCTGACTGTCCACCAGAGATTCCACACTGGGGAGAGGCCCTATGAGTGTGGGGAATGTGGGCAGAGCTTCAGGCAGAGCTCGGAGCTGATCATCCACCAGAGGACTCACACTGGGGAGAGGCCCTACAAGTGTCCTGAGTGTGGGAAGAGGTTTCAGACCAGCTCTCATCTCTTCAAGCACCAGCAGACACAGAGGAGAGGCCCTTCCGCTGCCTCGACTTTGGGCAGGGCTTCAACTGCAGCCCCCACTTCATTAGGCACCGGGTCACCCATACCGGGGAGAGGCTCTACAAGTGTCCCAAGTGTGGGAGGAGCTTCAGCCAGAGACACAACCTTATCTGCCACCAAAAGATCCACACCGGGGAGGGGCTCTACGAGTGTCCTGAGTGTGGGAAGAACTTCACCCAGAGTTCAGCCTTGACCAGACACCAACAGAGACACCGGTAGATGAAGCCCTGCGATTGCCCCGACTGCAGAAGAGCTTCGTCCGCTGCTCCAACTTCATCCCCCACTGAAGGACCCACATTCCCTGTATCCATGTTGGGAAGACAACTGGCTGTTTGTCTCCATATCCTTCTGGATCCCCATAGGCACCAGGGAAGAGGATGTTTGGGAGGATTTGGGGGTTCTGAGGGGATATGGAAGAGTTTTCTCCATTGCTTTGCACTCCAGAAGATGAGAGGCCTCGATCTGTCACCTCAAAACCACTGAATCCCACAGAAAAATGTTCAGTTCCCACTCCAAATGGCTCAGTCACATTCCAAAATTACTTGACCCTACAGCCCCCTCAAAATCCCCAGGAGGGGCTGGATGGGCATTCAGAGGGTCTGGACAGAGTGGGAGGTACATGGGTGGGGGTGGTCAGTGGGAGGGGGGCAGGGGTTTGGAATGAAGAGCTGAAGGCTGGGGATGCTGAGGCTGGGGGGAATCTCCTTTCTGGGTATCCCCCACATCTGAGGGCATTTGGGTTATCCCCTGTTCCTGAGGGGTTTCCTGGGTGTGGCAGTGGTAGCACTAGCCGCTGAGGTAACCAGGGAGCCAAGAAGGGCCAAGGCAACATTGGACTCATTGTGGGCTAGCACCAAAGTGTAGAAGCTTCCCCTAGGTTTTAGAGAGTTCCCACAGTCCTTTACTGTCGTATGTAAATTGTTTTTTTATGGTTGGCCAGTTGGCCCTCTGCCTAGTTCTGTGTAGATCCCATTGAATATGTGTGCCCCCTAGTTAACACGTATAATGTTCTGGAAGTTTCTCTGCTCCTCAACACCCCATTGGTTCCCTGTCCCTGTTCCCGCCTCCCTCCTTCTCTGGTATGTTGTTCCCCTGTCACTCCAGATTCTCTCCTCTCTCTAGCCCTCACCTTTCATGTTTCTGTTACTCTGCCTGCCCCCAAAACCCCGAGTATAAAATCCCTGAACCATCCTCTATTGGGGCCATTTTGTCACTGGACCCTCCTTCGTGTGTTTTGGCATAAACCTCTTTGGAATCTACACAAAAGGCCCCTCTCGCCTCTTCATCTCTGGCGATGTGACTTGATATTCATCAGGGCTTGTGTTGGCGTGAGGCTTCTGGGAGCGGAGCCTGGCATTGTCATGCTGAAGCTGAGTATCTGGGATACTAGTGGAAGCAGCCCCAACCAGGATGCTCTCCAGGAAGGATGTGGTGGCCCCCCGCACCAATGGGCCAGCGCATGTCATAGTGGCGCTCAAACAGGGACCTCTCCCAGAGGTTCCTGTAGAGCGTCCTCGGCAGCTGAAAAACTGCCGAGTGTTCGCCTCAGGTCAGCTGCTTCCCCGAGTAGGCACTTAAGTTTTATTAAGCATCCTCCGAGGGATGGCCAGCAACCCTCTGAGTTAAAGAGGATCGGCTAGGCCAGAGGACTACCGCCAAAATCTTTTTTCCTGCCGACGCTTTGAGACTGGTGATTAGTGCCCAGCTGGGCCGTTTTATTTATTTGTCCCTTTCCTTTTGGTGGTGGGTGAGGTCATTCTGGGGAGATGGGAGCGGCCCCAACGGGAGGTATTCATCCACGTTGAGGGTTCCCTAAAAGTGGGCAAATAAAAGTTTTCTAAGGGGCTTCTTAAACGCTTTGTTCAGTGGATTTTTTTATACTTTTCCACATGTGACAGTTGAGTTGTTAAGTTTTTGGGATATAGCTGGGGAGAGATTGTTGGTGTTGGGGAGAAACAGGGATCGTTCTGTGGGGAACTTTTTCCTTTGCTGGTTTCGATTTATGTTTCATTTAGAAATATGAGGAGTAGCTCGGGTGTTTGTAAAAGTCCTAATCCCTTTCAGAATGTTCCCCTTCCGCCTCTACCCTGTTCCTAATCCCTTTAACCCGTTTCTGGGGGAATCGGGAGGTGTAGCCCACCATGCGGTGCACGGTTGCCACTGTCTCCCTGACTCCTCTCAGTCTCTGCGGTTCCCTTTCCATGACAGTGAGTGCACCACTGCACTGGACCTTTCCTTTAACCCTTTTTCCTCGCCTTCAGACCCAGTTTTGTCCCCCCCAGACTGTTCACAAAATGGCACCGGCCCCGTGGCCAGGCCCACAATTTTGTCCCCCTCCTGCCACATCACAGCTCCTCCCTTGTTCCACCCCTTGCGGCGATGGACGCTCTTCTGTTGGACCCCTCCCCTGCGCCCCTTGCTGATGAGGCTGACAGCTGGTCTGGGGGCCTAACATAATCAGACCTGAAATCAGTCAGAATTTACCTGTGAGAACACTACAGTGGAAATTTTGTAGCTTCAGTGAAACCCACAGAGAAGGACAAGAAGATAATCAATGAGAGAAGATGTTCTGGACACCAGGAGAGGATGTTCTTGTCATGGGACATTAAGAGCACCCAAGGAGGAACTTGTGGATAATATGTAGCAACTATACTTTTGCTTGTATAGCTAATTGTTTTACTGCTTGAATGGTCATTGTTTGTTAGACAGCCTTGTCACTGTTTGCTAAGCAGCCAACCTCAACAGGCCACAGCAATTGTGAAGAGGTATAAGAATAGCAGTAGGGAAAATAAAAACTCTTACAACTTTGTATTGTGATGGTAAACAGCTGGCCTGAACGCCTCACAATAATAATTAATCCAATTTTATAACTCCCCGTTTTATAACTGAAATAATTAAGGCATAACTGAAATTATGTAAGTGCCTTGACCAGTAGGTTATGTAACACGACCAGTGTGGACGGTTGGAGAGCAGACCCAGGCCGTTGGAGCCGCAAGCAGCCGTTGCCTGGTTGGCTGGCTGGCAACTGGTTCAGCCAATAGGAATCGACCATGCAGACCTTCAACCCTGTATAAGTGAGGAAGGACTCAATAAAGTTGGCTGTTGTGCATGATCCAAGGTGTGTCGTGTTGCATTCCTGCCTCCGACATCAAAGCGACGCCTTTGGATTATGACAAGTGTGTGCTGTTATGTCTGTCTAGACAAAGCCGCATCTGGTGACCCCATAACATGATCCAAAGAGCCTGCCTGAAGAGCAGGAAGCCTGAGCAGAGATCAGAGGAGGTGGATTCAACGGGAAGAAAGTAGTGAGGAGAGCTGCTAAGATCCGGATTGACTGCAACCATTTAAAGGTGAGCCTGTTGTAACAGAATGGGAGCAAAAAGATCCTAAGAGGAAAAATCAATAGTTAATATATGGACGTTGATGTTAAAACAACGGGGCATAAATTAT
This sequence comes from Monarcha castaneiventris obscurior, assembly GCA_026261815.1. Taxonomy (NCBI): domain Eukaryota; kingdom Metazoa; phylum Chordata; class Aves; order Passeriformes; family Monarchidae; genus Monarcha; species Monarcha castaneiventris. The sequence goes on along the minus strand of JAMPIT010000138.1, from coordinate 398,060 downwards.
GATAAGTTGAAATTGCGAAGACTGTATTGTGGTGCAAAAGTCAAGGGATTGACATGTGCTTTTAGCATATGGACATGGGAAGCAGTGGGATGGCATATTTTCGACCTTGCTTCTCATGGAGACAATACTGTTAAGGAATTTATGACGACATGGAGGTTAGTTTTAGACACTTTGAAAGAGCTGAAAAAAACCCCAAGATGCTGCTGCAGCTGGCACAGCAGAGAGAAAAGAGGCAAATAATGCTGGCGGGACTGGAGACATTGCAGCGGGAGGGGTTGGCAGGGCACAGGTGAGCGAGGAAAAATCTGAGTTGTTTCCAATACCCAAGCCACAGAGGGCTTTGCTTCTTCCCTTTTCAAACCCTGCTTCTCGCTCTGTTTCTCCTCCCCCTTGCCCTCCACAAATCCCTTTGATCTACCTTTATCACCCACTGGGTGGAGTGACAGTGATGGAAAGGGTGGGAATGAAATCACACGCTCAGCACCCCCACTGCCTGCTGCCGCACTCCTGCTGTCTGCTGCTAGTAATCCTTTTGTACAAGACGCAAAAGAATCCGTGCTGGGGATTCAAAATAGCCTGCTTTATAGAGATACTTTAACTTTGCAACCCGTATCTGTAACTCGGGGCATGCGGGATCCTACAGCTATTTGGAGAGAGATAAGTGGCTTTATCTGATAAAGATTATGAAGCTGCAGAAGGTGTCAAAATTATTCAGCAATTGCCAGATTCAAAAGAGCCCCAAGACCCTGTAATTTCTGCTTTCCCGATCGTTAGAGGCAGGGGTCAAGCGCCTGATCAGCATGTTCTATTTAACTGGCAGGTATTATCTGAGCTACGCCAACTTGCTACTAATTATGGCTTGAGGTCCCCTGCTGTAACAAAAATGCTGAAATTTATAACAAGTGAAGAGTTAACTCCTTTTGATTTAAAGCAGATTGCTAGGTTGCTTTGCACACTGGTTCAGTATACGGTGTTTGAGACTGAGTACAGGGCTTCTTGTGAGGACACTGCTTTAAATAATATGCAATTGCCAGTAGTTGAGCCTCGGTTTGATGCAGGTTTACCTCAATTAATGGGATTGCACCCCGTGGACGAGCCTCAACTGCAGGCTCACTTGCATCCTTTGATCTTAGCACAGTCCTGTGAGCATGCTTTGCAGGCTCTGTTTAAAGTGGTGAGCATGTCAGCTCCTGGGAAAAGCTACGCAACTATCAAACAGAGCCCAAGTGAGACTTTCATGGCCTTTCTAGACCGCCTTCAGGATGCAATAGAAAAACAAATCATAGATGTAAATGTAAAAGAAACTTTAATTTTGCAAATGGCACAAGACAATGCGAATGAGGAGTGCAGGAAAGCTATTGATTTGTGACCTATGTAAAAGCCATCATTGATATGATTAATGCATGTGCAAAAATGGGAACTGCACCACATCAAATGGCCATGCTAACCGAGTCTGTTTCTATGGCTGTTGCAGCAGCTATTAAAATGACATGTAATTGCTACAGTTGTGGACAACCGGGCCACTTTAAATCTCAGTGCCCACACAGATCTTCATCCTCCGGAGCAATTAAAAACAACAAAGCAGCCCCTGGAGTAGTTCTGTGTAACCGATGTGGTAAACCAGGACACTGTGCGAAACAATGTAAATCTCATTTCCATGCCAATGGGAAGCCTCTTAAGAACCAGGGAACGGAATGCAAAAGGAGGACACTTGCAGACAAAAATGCTTCCCCAGGAACCGCTGCGCCCGGCACACGTTTATGTGACAGGCTTGCCGGGGGAACAAAAGGTTCAACAGGGGTGGATGTTTGCACCGCAGACACAGTAATCAGAGACTCTCCTGCAGTTCCTAAAGTGCCTTTGGATGCACATGGACCTATAGGGCAAAATGTAAGTGCTTTGCTAATAGGAAGATCAAGTGCTACTTTGCAAGGGATTTTTGTGCATCTGGGAGTAATTGATGCAGACTTTACAGGACAAATATATGTGGCTTTGTCAAGGTGGACATAAAAGCACACACTTGTCGCATCCAAAGTCAAGAGCGAGAAAAAGATCTTTTATTTTCTCTACTGCTATTCTTGTACCTCTTCACAGTTGCTGTGGCCTATTAGGATTGGCTGCTTAGCAAACAATGACAATGCTGTCTAACAAACAATGACCATTCAGGCAGTAAAACAATTAGCTATACAAGCAAAGGTATACTTGCTACATATTATCCACAAGTTCTTCCTTGTACTCTCTCAAAGTCCAATAAAAGGAACATCCTCTCCTGGTGTCCAGAACATTTTCTCTCATTGATTATCTTCTTGGCCTTCTCTGTGGGTTTCACTGCAGCTGCAAAACATTCAGTGTAAAATTCTCACAGGTAAATTCTGATCAAATTCAGGTCTGATTCTGTGAGGCCCCCAGACCAGCTGTTGGCCTCATCAAATATGTGCAATGGTTTCTACACCCAACTCTCCTGCAGTCATACCTGCTCATACTCATATTACTCAACTTGTACCTTTCAAGTCTTGTGTTCTCAGGACCGGATGTAAAGAGAGAGGAGACCAAAGCTTTGGTTCTACCAGTGCGCCTCAGGTTTTTTGGGCTCAACAACTTTCCGAGCAGAGACCGCAACTGATTTGTGAGCTAACACTGAAAGGGGCACAGCCACAGACTGTTAAGATCAAAGGGCTGATTGATATGGGAGCAGATGTTACAGTGATTTCATTTCATGACTGGCCAAACTCGTGGCCTTTCATTGCAGTGGGAAATTCAATTGTGGGTCTTGGAGGAATGACACAAAGTTATTTAAGTACACGTTTTGTGCTCACAAAAAATCCAGACAACCAGGTTGCTACCGTTCGCCCATACGTGACTGCTGCACCTCTAAATTTATGGGGACGTGACATTTTGGCCACTTGGGGAGTTACAATTGGCACAAGTTTTTAATAGGGGTCATTGTGCAGCAGGGTGGTTGCCACCCAGCAGCACCTCTGCAATGGTTAACTGATTGTCCCATGTGGCAGGCAACAGTGGCCTTTAACACAACAGAAACTTGCCGCCCTGAACAATTTAGATGATGAGTAGTTATCACAAGGGCACATAGAGCTGTCAGCCCTTGGAACACTCCTGTATTTGGGATTCAAAAGAAATCAGGCAAATGGAGATTGGTGCATGATCTGAGACGCATTAATGCATTCATGGAAAGTATGGGTGCACTGCAACCAGGCATGCCATCTCCTACTGTGATTCCTGCAACATGGGACATTTTAGTTGTTGATTTTTAAGACTGCTTCTTTACAATTCCCTTACATCCTGGTGATAGGCCAAAATTTGCATTTTCAGTACCAGCTGTTAATAATGCTGAACCTGTAAAACGATATCAATGGAAAGTTTTACCACAGGGTATGAAAAACAGTCCAACTATTTGTCAAATGTATGTGGCCCAAGCTCTATTGCCTGTCAGAGAACAATTCCCTAACACTTATTGCTATCACTATATGGATGAGATACTGATACCATCTCCTTGCAAACAGGATTTGCAAAACCTACAGCCAGAGCTTTTAAAGGCTCTGTACAAATATGGATTACAAATTGCATCTGGAAAAATCTGAACAGAAGCACCCTGAAAATATTTGGGATTAAAAATATTTGTATGTACCTGTCCCGGTTTGGACAAATTTGGAGGAAAATAACATCTGCTAGAAAGCAGGTTACAATCACCCCTCCCCCCACCAGGTTCGGGAAAAAAAAACTTTTTCCTCAAAGGAAAGTTAAAGACATAAAGCCTATTTATTAACAAACACACAGGAAAAGGATAATAATGCTAAATAGTAAAACCTCTCGCTATAGAGAGAAAACTTGGGAAGATTTTAGAGTCCTTCTGTAGGTGTGGTCTCTCTTCTCTTCCTCGGAGTTGGGTTGGGGTGGGCCCCCACCTCCAAGGCCTCGGTGGAAAATTCTCCTGATGTGTTCTGATGTTGAAACAGTCCAGAAGAGAAGAAGGGGAAAACCAAAGTCCCAAGAAAACAAAGTTCAACTCTCCATCTCTCCCTCTCTCCCGAAAAAAGGAGCCGAAAAACCGGCTGAAAAGCACCCAAGGGTGTTTTATCCTCCTCCCTTTGCTGCCAGAGCTGAAGCAGAGGAGTCTATCTGTGTCCTTGAACAATTGTTTTGAAAAGTTCGCTGGGTTCTATTTTTTCCTCTCTCCCCTCTCAGGCTGAGTTTAAAGGCACAGAAAAGGCACAAAATTAATTTCTGGGCAATAGAGGAGTGATAGGGGATACACATCATAAAGTCACCCCAAGACAGTACCACATGGCCTCAAACTGTTCAATTTGACACTACAGTACATACACTAAATGATGCGCAGAAATTGTTAGGAACCATTAATTGGCTGCATCCCTATTTAGGACTCACCACTGCACAACTTTCTCCTTTGTTTAGTATATTAGCAGGAGATTCAGATTTAAATTCACCAAGACAAATTTCCCCTGAAGCTCAACAAGCCTTAGATAAGGTGCAACAAATGATTTCCAGTTGTCATGTGTACCCTGTGGACCCTGACATTGATATCGTTGTTTTTGTTGTAATTCCAGAATTTCATCCAACAGGTATTACTGCACAATGGTCTGATCATTGGTCCCCTGACCCATTGCATATTCTAGAATGGATGTTTTTACCTCACAAACCTAAAAAACCAGTCACTACAATTTTTGACTTGATTGCTCAGTTAATAATTAAGATTCAACACCAATGCCTGCAAATTGCTGCCAAAGATCCTGCTAAATTTATTATTCCTATTCAGCAAGATTATTTTAAATGGTCCTTCGCCAATAGTTCTGCACTGCAGAGTCCGCTGCAGAACTACACAAGACAAATTAATTACCATTTTCCCAGACATAAATTTTTACAATCACTGAATACCACCCCATTATCAGCAAAACCTAAAAGCTATTGTCACCTGGAAAAATGAGGACCGATGGTAGACTTTGCAGGGTCAGGGTACTGGATCTGCACAATTCGTGAAATTAAAAGCAGTTACTATGGCCTTTCATAATTTTAAAGAGCCTTTTAACCTAATTGTTGACTCAGCTTATGTTGCAGATGTTGTACAATGAGTAGATTGTTCCCTTTTGAAAGAAGTTAATAATGCTGATTTGTTTCTTTTGCTAAAGGCTTCATGGACAGCTGTTTTGCAAGGCATTTATCCTTTTTATGTTTTGCGTATTAGAAGCCATACAGACCTACTAGGATTTCTTGCAGAAGGTAATGCCCACGCTGAGGCATTAGCTAATCCTGTTTGGGCAGTTCGTCAGCCAGATAAACTAGCCCAGGCTAAAACACCTCATATCTTTTTTCATCAAAATAACCAGACATTGTGCAAACAGTTTTCGCTGACACCCATAGAAGCTCGTGCTATTGTTAGTGCTTGCCCAGATTGTCATAACTTTAACAGACCTTTACCCTTAGGAGTAAATCGCCATGGTCTTTTGGCCCTACAGCTTTGGCAGACTGATGTTACGCACATTTCAGAATTTGGTCGTTTTAAATATGTACATGTATCTATTGACACCTTTTCCGCTGTTATATGGGTTTCTGTTCATGCTGGAGAAAAGGCCTGTGATGTAATTTTGCACTGGCAGCAAGCCTTTGCTGCTTTAGGCATACCTGCCTGTGGGAAAACTGACAATGGGCCAACCTACGCCTCTCAAAAATTTAAAAACTTTTTACATCTGTGGGATATCTCTCACAAATTTGGTATTCCTCATTCTCCCACTGGTCAAGCTGTTGTTGAACGTGCTCATCACACACTTAAAACTGTTTTAGAAAAAGAAAAGGGGAGAATGCAAGGGGAAACCCCACAGTCCAGACTTCTGAAAGTTGTATATACCATAAATCACTTGACAATACTGGCTCATTCAAACAATCCCTCAATTTTAAATCATTTTTATTCCTTGCAGTCCACCACTGAAACACATTTGCCTCGAGCTAAAGTATGGGTAAGAAATTTGCTTACCAGCCAGTGGGAAGGCCCTGGGACCTTGTCACTCGGGGGCGTGGATACGCTTGTGTTTCCACAGATACTGGACCTCAGTGGGTGCCAGCAAGGTGTGTGCCTCCTGATTTGCGGCAGAATATCCCACCGCCTGTTCGGCCAGATCCTGAGGATAACAGCAGCACAGGCTGATGGCCTTGGCAGCATAGTTCGAGCTACCTCTGACCAGAGAGAGCATCGAGCACCGGTGACCAAGGAGGACTGTGTTACACTGTATTATCCTTGTGATCAAGGCATATTGGCTTACATTGGGATGTACTGGAGTACAAATGGCAACAAATAACAGAAAAATGCAGGTGCCAATATGGTACTTGTCAGTTTTACTGACCTTAGTGCCTGCTTTTTCTGCTTGGCCTGTTAGTCAGCCGAGAACCAATGTGTGGGTTACCCTGGCCAACGCAACAGGGCAAGATACTCTGTGCTTAGCCACTGCTACTCCTGACAATCCTTTTTCTACCTGCCTTGTTGACTTGCCGATAGATGACTGGCCAAAGCCTAAGACAGTTAGCAAGCTTTTACAATCACGCAATCACACTGATGCTTGGGAGCAATGGATTTCATACCTTCCCCATGCAACTCTTGAGCCGCAAGAAATAGAGCTTTTAGGATCTGTGAAAACTGACCTTGTTGTTAAATTTAATTACTCTGGATCTAATCAGTCCAAAGTATGGGATGTTTCTCCTAACCAACCCGTATTTGCAAATGAAAGTGCCTGGTGCAATTACAGTTCACCACATATTTCACACTCTACTACTGTTCCTCTAGCTTTGCCACCAGGGGTGTTTTTTCTTTGCGGAGACAGAGCATGGGCTGCGATTCCATCACACATCAAGGGAGGTCCTTGCAGCTTAGGACGACTCTCACTGTTAACACCTAGCACATCCATGACTTTACAGCATAAACCATGGAGAGGAAAGCTCAGCATCTATGCGTTTGCCCCTGATTGTAATGAGAACACCAAATTTTGGCCACCAGGTACTCGATGGGCTGTTTCCTTCCTTTCTCCAAAAGTAGCATCTGCTAAAGCATTGGGACTCTTAAACAAGATAGGATGTTGGTTAACTCAGCAAACTAATGCTACTTTGCTTGCTTTAGCTGAATTATTAACAGATGTTGATTCAGTAAGGCATGCTACACTGCAAAATAGATCTGCTATTGTTTTTTTGTTGTTAGCACATGGACATGGATGTGAAGATTTTGATGGAATGTGTTGTATGAATTTGTCTGATCATTCAAAATCTATTCATGCCCACATTAAGGAATTACAAACAAGCATGCCAAAATTGCGTGAAGAATCAGAATCTGATTGGCTTACTAGTTTGTTTGGCAATTGGCAAATTGCAAGACAGATCAAAAATCTACTTAAAATCGGATACCTGATCCTACTGGTTATTTTTTGCATCCTGCTCATTGTGCCGTGTTTATTGTCTTTTTTGCAAAGGGCCCTGCAAAAGTCAATAAACTCTGCCTTTGTAATACAAAAACAAAAGGGGGGACCTGATGAGGCCAACAGCTGGTCTGGGGGCCTCACAGAATCAGACCTGAAATCGGTCAGAATTTATCCATGAGAATTTTACCATGAAATTCTGCAGCTTCAGAGAAACCCACAGAGAAGGCCAAGAAGATAATCAATGAGAGATGTTCTGGACGCAAGGAGAGGATGTTCCTTTATGGGACTTTGAGAGTGTACAAGGAAGAACTTGTGGATAATATGTAGCAACTATACCTTGGCTTGTTTAGCTAATTGTTTTACTGCTTGAATGGTCATTGTTTGTTAGACAGCCTTGTCATTGTTTGCTAAGCAGCCAATCCTAATAGGTCACAGCAATTGTGAAGAGGTATAAGAATAGCAGTAGAGAAAATAAAAACTCTTATGATTTTGGATTATGACAAGTGTGTGCTTTTATGTCCATCTCGACAAAGCCACACTCAATGACCACACCACTGTTGACCATACCATAATGACCACACCCACCCCACTGACCACACCCCAATGCCCACACCCCCACTGACCACCCTCAATGATCACATCCCAACTGACCACACTGTAATGACTACACCCACTGTCCACACCCCCATTTGACTGCACCCACCCCAGTGAGCACACCCCCAATGACCACACCCCTCCCACTGAACACACCCCAATGACCACACACCCTTTATTACCAAACTCCCCCTAATGACCACACAGCCATTGACCACACCCCTCCCACTGAACACACCCCAATGACCACACACCCTTTATTACCAAACTCCCCCTAATGACCACACAGCCATTGACCACACCCCTCCCATTGACCAACTCCAATGCCCACACCCCCATGGACGACCCCCACGAATCACCTCCCGCTGACCACACCCTTCCCATGTCCCCCCTGCCCCTCCCTCCCTGCCAGTCCTCCTCTTGTCCTCTCCCTCAAACACTCTGGATGGCTCCGAATCCCAAATTTCCCTCACGTGCCTGGTCCCCTCCCCCTCCAGCCATTCCCAGGGCCGCTTCCACTTCTACTGTGACTGGGCCTGAGTCACCACACCCCTCCCATTGACCACCCTCGTACACTGACCATCCCCCCTCAATGACCACACCCCCATTGACCATACCCACCTTTTATGACTACACCCTCAGTGACCACACCCACACACTGACCACATCCTCAATGACCATAGCCCCATTGACCAACCTCCATTAACCACACACACTGACCACACCCCACTGACCACACCCCCATATTGACCACACCCTCAATGACCACACCCACCCCTAATGACCATCCCCATTGACCATACCTTCAGTGACCACATCCCATTGACACCCCCCCTCCACTGACCACACCATTCCCATGTCCTCCAGCCCCACCCTCCCAGCCCATCCTCCTCCTGTCCCTTCCCTCAGATGCTCTGGACAGCTCTCTCACCTGTCTCGTCCCCTCCCCCTCCGGCCATGCCCAGCACCACTTTTGGTTCCACGACGAGAGCGACTGGGCCTGAGTGACCAAACCCACCTTCAGTTGACTATACCTGATGAGACTGACAGCTGGTCTGGGGGCCTCACATAATCAGACCTAAAGACAGTCAGAATTTACCCGTGAGATTTTTTACTGTGAAATTCTGCAGCTTCAGTGAAAGCCACAGAGAGGGCCAAGAAGATAATCTATGAGAGAAGATGTTCTGGACACCAGGAGAGGATGTTCCTTTTATGGGACATTGAAATTGTACAAAGAAGAACTTGTGGATAATATGTAACAACTATACTTTTGCTTGTACAGCTGATTGCTTTACTGCCTGAATGATCATTGTTTTGTTAGACAGCCTTGTTAATCTCAATAGGACACAGCAATTGTGAAGAGGTATAAGAACAGCAGTAGAGAAAATAAAAACTCTAACGACTTTGGATTAAAACAAGTGTGTGCTGTTATGTCCATCTCAACAAAGCGACGTGTATTTTTTAGAAGTTCTTCAAAATATTTCTCCATAACTGTAGTAGGAAACCTTCCTAATGAACTGCACTGGAGCAGAGGGAAATCAAGGCAGAGCCGTGGTTTGTCAGGACTTGCTTGATCCTAATGAGCCCCATGGTGCATTTGGTGCTGAGTTCTTGAACCTCAGGGCCTAAGAGGAGATTGCACAAACCTTTCCAGGAGCCAGAGGAAACACCCAAAGTGTCTCAAAGCATTAATGGGTCTCACTGAGATCCATCCCCAACACAGGCTCCTCATGGACTCCTTGGAGGAGAGAATTGTAGGCCAGGATTGCACAAAAACCTCTCAGAGACTCAGTGTGGAAAGGAAAACCCAAAGCACCTTAAAAACCTTGAGTCTCTCAGAACATTAATGAGCCCCACTGAGTGTCAATACAAAGCTCTCAAGGGACTCGTTAAAGTAGATAATTGGAGGCCATGATTGCACAAACCTCTCAGAGACTCACTGTGGAAAGGAGAATGGAAAGAACCTTACAAAAAAAAGAAAAAGTACCCGGAAGCATTAATGAACCCCACTGAGTGTTGTTACTGACTAAGAATCTCAAGGGACTCATTAAAGGAGATAACTGGAGGACATGACTGCACAAAGCTCTCAGACTTCAAGGCAAAAGCCAAACCCAAAGTCCTTTGGAAAACCTGCAGTCCCTGGGAGCATTAAGGAGGCCATTCCTGACCAAGGCTCCCCAGGGACTCCTTCTAGCAGATCCCTGAGGCCACTGGGATATTGAGAGGGGAGGGGGGATGCTGAGGGCAGGACAAGGGGGTGACAGTGCCCAGCCTTGCTAGGGCTGTGCCAGGAGGCCCCAGGGCCTCAGGACAAGGTGTCTCCTCACAGCTCTTAGTGCCACAGACGATGCTGTGCCCCAGAGCACCAAGATGTGTCTTCTCTTTGTCCCCACCTGTCATCTCTGCCTCCAATTCTCTGCTCTGACTGGAACCTGGGGACACTTTCTCAGTCGTGTCCCTCACTGGGACCCATTAAAGTGATCAGGAAATTCAGAGTTTGAATCTGCTCAGAATTCTTGAGAGGTTCCTGCAACTCCCTGTCAGGGATTGATACTCAGGGCCTCAGCACCAAGCTCCGTGGGGGTCATTAAAGTCCTTGTGCTGTGTCTGTGCTGCTGAGCTGGGCTGGGCTCCTGGCACAGAGGCAGCTCCTGGCAAGCGGCAGCACTGCAGAGACAGCTCTGGCCAGGAGCAGCTCCTGTGCACAGCCCAGCAGGGCTGGGGCACTGCCTGCAGCCAGCCCGGGCACAGCACAGAGGCACCCAGGCCTTCAGCTCAGCCTGGGCTGGGAGCACAGAGCAGAGCTCACTCAGGGCTCACCAGAGGAGAAATCCTCACAGTGTGGGAAACAGTCATTGTCTGGCTGGGGGAAGAGAAGCTGCAGTTCCTGGAGGCATCTCCTGAAGCTGGCCCATGGCACACCTTTCAGGACCTTTCCGGAGGACTCTCAGAGTTGCTGCAGTGTGGGGGATGTGGCCCTAGGGCAGGGCTGGGTTTCCCTGCTGCAGCAGCCCAGGCCCAGCACAAGGCAGCTCCCTGTTGCCAGGCTCTACTGCAGGGCTGAGCAGCCGGGGCTGCAGCCAGGGGTGCCCGGGGCTGTCCTGCAGAGCAGGGTCCTGCAGCCCAGGGCGCTGTGCTGGGCCAGGGACTCTGCTGCCTGCCGGGGCAGCTCTCAGCCGGCCCGGGGAGCTGCTGCCAGCGCTGGGGGAGTGACGCGCTGGCCGTTGGCCGCTCAGTGGCCTGGCAGGCGACAGTTACTGTGCTCCGGCAGCGTGGCCAACAAAGCCCAGTTTGGCAGCTGGAAGCCTTCAGTGTGGCTGCCTGAAGGAGGCTCACAGAGGAGCAGGCTGCAGCAAGGTGGTTGCCAAGCAACAGGGCAAGAGCGAGGAATGAAAGAGGGACCCTTCTGCTGCCTTCAATCCCAGCTTTATTGATGCAAGCCAAAAGGGGAGACAACAAAAAAGGGCCAAGAAGGTCTGCTGCTCACCCTTTTAAGCAGGGGTGGAGCAAGGGAGGAACAAAGGAATAAGCCAACCAGGAGGTGACAAGGGATGACAGGGGACAAATCACAAAGACACAGGGGAGGAACATATTTGAATAAACCAATGGGGAATCTAACAGCACAGAACTTTCTAGAACTTAATGAATATTCAGCGAGAGGTATGAATAAACATAAAGGAGCGAACCAATGGGTTTTGTGAGAACATAGAGGATTCTGGAAACTAGGGTGGAGATACGGTGAGAGTGGCACTTGGTTGGAAGGCACTTCAGTCATCGGTCCCGCCCTCGGGGTTGGAGTCTTGGGCGGGAAAGTCTACCCATTTGATGTCACTCAGCCCCAAAGTGGGCTGGGCCACCGCAACATCTCCTCCTTTTTTGTTTAATAAGTTTAAAAAATAATTGATAACAACTTTTTTAACAACACAGCATGACAAGGAAATAAGGAGTATTATAAGCAGAATGAAACCAAGGTCTTTAATGATAGAAGCCCACCACCCCGTAAGTCCCCATCCTGATAGAAGGCCTTCCAGCCAGCCTTTGGACTCTTCCTTTACATGATGAACTAAGTCCTGCATCCCTTTAATCGCTCGCTGGACGTCTTAGGCTCTTGATGTCAGGTTGAAGCAACATAAACCCTCAAACTCTTGGCAATCATGATTATGCAGAAGCAGCAAGTAGTCGATAGCTGCTCTGTTTTGCAGTGTCGCTTTCCTGGTTACCTCCTCGTCTTCAAGGAGGTCGCTTATGGCGGTTGAGGTTAAACTGGCCTGTTTAGCTACCCAACATTCTAGGGTGCCCAACTCCCCTAGATCTTTTGCTGCTGCAACCCAGGGCAAAAAAACTGACACAGCAGCGCGGTGCAGGTGAGACCAATGATAAATTTCTGAATAACAATTTGAGTCCAATTCTTTGAAACTTCTCTTTTGGCGAGCCAATTCAGATTTGTTTCTCCAATTAATAATTTGGGAGATGTTGGGGGTAAACAGGGTCAATTGCCCTAAAGTGCACGGCCCTCCTAGAAGGCGAGAGGGGATGCCTGCCCAAGCACGGTCACCACACAACAGGAACAAGCCTTTGGGCAATTGACGGGAAACACTGTCCTGCGTGGATGGCATTTTGACGTGTGCGATCTTATTGCACCAGCTGGCTGCTTGGTATTCCAACTTGTGCTGGGTAACAATCTGGAACAAATTCTTCTGAGTTTTAGGGGTAAACACAAATTGAACACAAAACTGAGCAAAGGTGGAACCTAAGAGATCAAATTCAGCTGGCTCACCGGACAGTTTGGGCAGGCCTTTGACCCAGTCTGTCCATAAGAGGAGCGGATTCATTACTGGGACTTTAATTGTTCGCATCACAAAGGACCTGGCCACTATCCGATCAGTCTGCCTATTGGTGGAGTCGAGGAGGGAAAGTAAATTTGGGGGAAACTCAGAAAAATTGAGAGGGATCCCCACCAAGCAGGTTGACATTGGGTTGCCAGGGTCTGAGGTGCTGAGACAGATGTGGTCTTGTCCTAGCGATTTCGCGAGGAGCGCCCAGACGTCAGTTCTCGGCTGCGGAACAATCCAGGATGCACATGGAGAGATGCAGAGCAGGAAGAATATTGAACTGGCCGTCAGGATGAGGCAGGAGCTTATGGTGAATGGATGGTGAGCCATATCTAGGTACAAACAAAATGCATTAATTAATTTAAGAAGTGTGAGCAGGCAACACAGGAGAACAATTTTATTGGGGAGAACAAGTTTAGAACTTAGGGGGGCCCCTTCCGGCGCCTGCGCCTCCATGCTGCAGTTTTAACATCTTTTGAAGGTGTAGCATCACGAGTCTTGTAAGGCTTGACCCATTTTGCAGGTACCCACTTCAAGCCTTGAGGCGTGGACACGCTTGCGTATCCGCGACCCCAAGTGACGAGACGAAAGGGTCCTTGGACCTGTTGCGATTCCAGATCTCTCACTAGAACTTCTGGATTTTCTTTCAACTTCCCTCGACTACAATTGCTGAAATGGCGGAATATAGGTGGCTCTGGCTCTTCAAATGAGTTGTTAAGAAAGTTGATGGTGAACAGAGCCTTGGCCAGCCTGAACACAGGTGAGTTTGTTTTTGTGGTGCTGCTCTGTTGTAGAAGGACTCGTTTGAATGTCTGATGGGCTCTTTCTACTGCAGCTTGCCCGGTTGGGGAGTGAGGAATCCTGGTAACATGGTGAATTCCCCACTGCTGGCAGAAGCGCTCGAATTCTTTCGAGGTGTAGGCAGGCCCATTGTCTGTCTTGATCCTCTTGGGCATGCCCAGCACGGCGAAGACCTGGACCAAATGTTTCTCAACATCTTTAGCCTTTTCGCCGGCATGGGCAGAGGCGAACATAGCTCCCGAAAAGGTATCAATGGATATGTGAATGTACTTCAGTCGACCAAATTCTGGGAAGTGCGTCACGTCCATTTGCCACACTTCACCGCTGTTCAAGCCTCTAGGGTTTACCCTGCTGCCAAGGGATGGAAGTTGGTAAGGTTGGCAGCTGGGGCATGTCACCACAATTGCCTTTGCCTGGTCTCACGTTAGGTGAAACATGCGGACTAGGGCAGGCGCATTTTGATGGAACATGGCGTGACTGATTTTTGCTTGTTCAAACATTAAAGGGAGCTTTACTAATTCCGCTGGAGAGGCTAGAATGTCAGCCCTCCGATTGCCTTCGGCAATCTCTCCTGGCAGTTCAGTGTGTGACCTGACATGCATTGTATAAAACGGTTGCTCTCGGTGGGAAATTAACTTAATTAACTTCGAGAGCAAGCTATATATTTTCTGGTTTGAAATTTCTTTTAGGAGAGCTCCTTCGGCTCTCATAGTTACTCCGGCTACGTAAGCTGAGTTGGTTACCAAATTAAAAGGTTCAGAAAACCTCTCAAAGGCTCTGACAACAGCTGCTAGCTCGGCAACCTGAGGAGATCCTTAAACTATTTCGACACCAGCTTCCCACTGCTGCGTTTTTGGATTCCTCCAGGTGATCACTGATTTATGTGATCTTCCTGAGCCGTCTGTAAAAATGGTTAGAGCTTCTTTGAGGGGCTTTCTGCTCTGAATTTCTCTAGGGATGATGTAAAAGGCCTCATTGAAAAGTTTATGCTTTGGCTTATGACTAGAAATTTGGCCAGAGTAACTATCTAAAGCAAATTGTAAATTTTCATTTGTTTGGACCATGTGCTCTAGCTGGTCTGAGACAATGGGAAGATAAATGCATGAAAAGTCGCACCCCGCCAGGGTGCGGAGTCTGGCTCGACCCTTGATAATGAGGCTCACCATCAGTTCCTGTGGCATGGTTATTGTTTTGGATGGTTGGTGCAGAAGAAACACCCATTCAATGATAATAAGAGAGTCCTTCCGCCCCTCATCCCACTGAAAAATGAGGCTGTGGAGGTGTGGAGCCCTACCTAGAATGATTAATTGAAAAGGTAGGTCGGGCAAATACCTGTGAGCTTGTCTGGAGCTGATCGCCTCCTGTGCCTTTCTAATGGCCTGCCTCACTTCTGCCGTCAGGGACCTAGGAGATGACAAATCCCCCTCTCCCGATAACAAATTAAAGAGAGGGGTAAGGTCCTCTGTTGTCAACCCCAACCAGGGCCTCTCCCAGTTCAGGCTGCCACACAGCTGATGAAGCTCTTGGAGGGTTCTAGGATTATCTTTGATGGTTATTGGCTGAGGCACTATTGATGTTTCTGTTATTTTCAGGCCTAAATACTTCCAAGGGCTTGTTTTTTGTACCTTTTCAGGCTGTAATTCAAAGCCCTGGGCCTCGAGTGCTGCAATAACCATGTGTAATGTCTGGTTAAGAGTGTTGTCATTGGGGCAGCAGACTAGCACATCATCCATGTAATGGAGGATGATGGCCTCTTCCGCTTTGGCGCAGACTGGCGATAGGACTTTAGCAATGTACCACTGGCAGATTGTTGGGCTGTTCTTCATGCCTTGTGGAAGAACTTGCCAGTGGTGACGCTGCATGGGAGCCTCTCGGTTGATGGAAGGCACCAAGAAGGCAAACCATGGTGCATCTTCGGGATGGAGGGGTATTTGGAAGAAGCAGTCTTTAATATCCAGAACTGCTATCTTCCAATGTTGTGGGAGCATGGCAGGCGATGGCATGCC
Source organism: Monarcha castaneiventris obscurior (assembly GCA_026261815.1). Taxonomy (NCBI): domain Eukaryota; kingdom Metazoa; phylum Chordata; class Aves; order Passeriformes; family Monarchidae; genus Monarcha; species Monarcha castaneiventris. Next base: position 382,394 of record JAMPIT010000138.1, on the reverse strand, counting down.
TGGCTGGAGGGGTCCCATGTCCTCAATCACATCATTTATCTTTCGCAGGTCGTAGAGGAGATGCCACTTGTCTCGGCCCAGTTTTTTGATGACGAATACGGGCGAGTTCCAGGGGTTGTTAGTTGGCTGGATATTTCCTTTGGCCAACTGCTCTTCCATGAGTGCGTGGAGCACTTTTGTCTTTCCTTAGTGGCCACTGGTCCACCCAGACAGGCGAAGTAGTGGTCCAATTAAGTTTCTGGATGTTGCGCTCCTCCCCCTTGCTCCCTCCTAAAAACCCTGTGATTTGGGGCTGATATTAATGGTGGTGCCCCATTGGGACAAGGCATCCCTCCCCCACAATGTGAACTTTGTGTCCAAGACGAATGGGCGGATGGATGCAACCCGTCCGTTGGGACCTTCCAATTGAATTAAATTTTTTGATTGTCTTGCTAATTGAGTCCCCCCGATCCCGGAGACTATGCCTTGCGGCTGCAGCTCCCATTGTGGCGGCCATTTCTCTGTGGGAATGACCGTCACGTCTGTGTCCATCATCCCAGTGACATTAAACTTATCGGCTCCCTGGCGCAGTTGGCACTGTACCAGGGGCTTGTCTCTTCCTACCACTTCTGTCCAACAGACGCTAGGGGTACCCTCATCTGTGGGCAGAAGTTTTGGCAACGGTATGGCCTGGGCAATGATTTGACCCTTGGGTAGGAAAAGGGGAGGATGGGCACACCACACCAAAAGGATGAAGCCTCCGTCTGAGTCCACTGCTGTGAGCTCAGGAGAGACTTCGATCCCTGCGGGTGTCTGCTGGGTGTCCCCAATGACAAACAGTGTAGAAAAGTCCGGTGAATATCGCTTATCTGGCTGCAGGGTGACTGCTAAGATGCGCCAATGAATGGTGTCAAAGTTGTAAGGGCAGATGACCCTCAGCCGTTGTCCAGGCGTCCAAATTCTGTTGTCTGGTGTTATGGAGGTGTCTGTTTTCCCAGTTCTACTTGTATTGTTGCGTGGAGCTGGAACGCGCTGCTGCCTTAGTTTCCCTGGTGGCGTGCATCTGGGGAAACAGACTCGGACATTTTTGAATTAGTTGGTGGTCGAATCATGTGGGCAGGTGCCCTACAAAACCTTGATGTGTGCCCCTTTCTCCCACAGCGATAGCAAAATAGGGAAGATGGATCCCCAACTGCTGCTGCTCCCTGTTCCACCTCACCCACAACTCCCCCCTGTTTCTTTGGAGCCGAATTTGAACTTGGATTATTGACCTGCACTAATCGTGTGTAGGCCCGTATCATTTGTGTGAGCGTGGGCAGTGGTTCCAAAGGCAGAGACATGATCACCTTCCTGCAAGCTTCATTAGCGTTAGCCTGTGCAATCGAGGTGATTATGTTCTCTCTAGTGTTAGAATCTTCAATTTGTTTTTCCACCGCAACACGCACTGTGTCTACAAAATCCATAAAAGGTTCATTTGATGCTTGTCGAATTTGTGTGTAATTTAATGTGATAGCCGATTTGGGGGGAAGTAACAGGAATGCTCTTTCCGCTGCGTCACGAATAGAATTCAAGGCCAGTTCAGGAATGGCTTGGGCCTGATCTTGTGGCTTGGACAATAACCCTTCGCCCATTAAGTGGTCCATAGTAAGGCTGACATTATTGGCATCTTGTAAAAGAACAGGGAGAAGGTCAGTTAGATGTTTTCTCCAATCTGTTATCCATAGCTGAAATTCGGATGGAGAGAGCAAACAAGAAAACAAATTCCTCACATCGTGCGGCACCATAATTGTTGTAGAAACGGTGGCATGAAGAAGGGTTTTAAAATATGGGCTCTCTCTCCCATGTTCCTTCTGGGCTCTGCAAAGCCTCTCAAGGGTCTGAGTCTCAAAGGGCTTCCAAGCAGGGTTATTGCCCAAATGGTTAAAAGTCACTGGCGCAGCAAAGAGAGCATCCTTTGGTTCCGGGTTTCGGGTTCCCAGGCCCTCACATCCGGTATGAGGAGCGTGGGAACTGGATGCTGGACCGTGGGAACTGGAAGCCTGAGTTGGATGGGTGGAGCCAGAGCAGGAAGCAAAGGGATTGTGGGTGGAGCCTAGGGAGGCTGTGTCAGGAGCAGGAAGGGGAGGAGCGGAAGAAAGGAAGGGGTTGGAAGGAGGAGAGAAGAAGGGATGCTGGGAAGAAGAAGGGGTAGATGCCACGTGGTGGCATCCATTTTGGGAACAACATGAACTGGGATAAAAAGAACAAGGACAGCCGCCACTTTTTGGCTTAACTTGGGGATTTAGAACTGGAGAGGAAGGATCGGAAAAAGGGTTTGGGGAGAGATCCGAGACGGGTTCGCGACGCCCTTCCCGGCAAGGGTATTGAGGAGATCGAGGAGGGCCAGGAGGACGGTAGTTCTCCTGTGCCGTTTGGCAAGCTGCACCTCCTGGTCTACCCAATTTAGGGGATGAGGGTTTAGGTACAGGGGGTGAGGAAGGAGAAGGAGGGTCAGGAGCACGACGTTTAACAGGAGGAGAGCTGCATGTTCTTTTTGTGTCCTTCTCACCAGGGCTCAGTGACTCACGAATTGAAATTAACAAAGAATAAAACTCAGTTGCTGGCTTGTCCCCTGAGGCTTTGAGGGAGGACATTTTTGCTCCCACTTCATTCCAAAATCTATTATCTGTTGCTATCTCAGGGGACACTTGAGGGAAGGACACAAAAAGCCAATGTACAAACAGCTTTAACTGACTTTTAGAAAACTTTTTTCTTTTAACTAAAAGGGCACCCACAACTTGGAGATAAACCTCTTTCTGAGGTGTGGACAGCTTTGACCCCATAATGAAAGAAAAAGCCCACACCCCAAATTCCGCCCTGCTCAGAGGTAAAAAGGGAAAAGTAAAATAAGGGCCCGGGACCAGGAGGAGATTCCCTAAGAAAACTCCTTTACAAGAATACTCACCAGAAAGAGAAGCTGGTCTGGGTATCTGAAATCCTCTGGGCAGGTCCCTTGCCTGAAGCCGATCCTCCCTGGGATCCCGAAGGTTGTCGGCTTCTTCCCCGGGAGCACCACTGTGCAAAAGGCAGTGTGCTTCACACGGGGCGGTGGCAATCCCAAACCGGTGGAAAGGTCCGATAAATCCACGGCCACGTTGGCCGGCTCACCTCAAAGTGACCCCCTGGTCAAGTGTCCAGTCAGTGTCCAGAGGGTCCCTGTTCGGGTGCCACCCTGTCGCACTGGCTGCTGGCCACTCAGTGGCCTGGCAGGCGACAGTTACTGTGCTCCGGCAGCGTGGCCAACAAAGCCCAGTTTGGCAGCTGGAAGCCTTCAGTGTGGCTGCCTGAAGGAGGCTCACAGAGGAGCAGGCTGCAATCCCAGCTTTATTGATGCAAGCCAAAAGGGGAGACAACAAAAAAGGGCCAAGAAGGTCTGCTGCTCACCCTTTTAAGCAGGGGCGGAGCAAGGGAGGAACAAAGGAATAAGCCAACCAGGAGGTGACAAGGGATGACAGGGGACAAATCACAAAGACACAGGGGAGGAACATATTTGAATAAACCAATGGGGAATCTAACAGCACAGAACTTTCTAGAACTTAATGAATATTCAGCGAGAGGTATGAATAAACATAAAGGAGCGAACCAATGGGTTTTGTGAGAACATAGAGGATTCTGGAAACTAGGGTGGAGATACAGTGAGAGTGGCACTTGGTTGGAAGGCACTTCAGTCATCGGTCCCGCCCTCGGGGTTGGAGTCTTGGGCAGGAAAGTCTACCCACTTGATGTCACTCAGCCCCAAGGTGGGCTGGGCCACCGCAACAGGGGAGAAGCTGTGGGGGGAAGGAGAGACCCTGAGCAGGGCAGGTGCTGCTGCTGAGAGCTGCTGACTAGGGCAGGGCTGCTCCCAGCTCCACACCAGCCTGGGCACTGTTGGGATCACTGGGCCAGCCGGTCAGCCAGGGAAAAAGGCTGAGACCGGCTGGTGGAAAAACCTAGGCATTTGACAATGTATCTTCTGACCTGGAAAGGAAAAGCCTCTCCCACAAGTCCTCGCGGTTGAAATGTAACCTTACCCCCAGACCCTGTGAATGTAAAACTACCTCTCCCAGCAGCCTGTGTGGCTGCTTCCTGCCCTGGCCCTCTCCCGGCCCCTTCCCGCTGTCCATTGGCTCTGTTCCTCGGCCCTGCCTCTTGTACCGCCCCTGTGCCCTCAGCGGACTCTGTAAAACCAGCTCGGCCATGAGGCCTCGCTCTCTTCGCTGCACCATCTCCGCCTATCCACCTCGGTGGATGAAATAAACCAGCTCCGTGGAATTCCTGGGCGGCGTTTGAGCCCTCCTGACTCCTTGTCTCTGGTAATATTGAGCTATCCTGCTTAAGGTGTAGGGTTGAATACCACCAGTGCTTCCAGCTGTGCAGGGCAAACGAAGGGCTGCAACAGCTGAGATTGTACCCAGGGTGCTTCTCTCACGTGGCCCTTTGGGGAACAAGTGGCTGCCTCTGTGAGCCCTGTAACCCCCACAACCTTTCAGATTTTAATTTAATAGGACACAGCTCCGGAGGACACTTCACAAAAGAAGGTAAGCCAGGTGTTGGAATCCAAGGCATGCCTCTGGCTGCCCTGGGAGATCAGGAGCCCCAGCAAGGGGGTCCCAGACCCTGGCAAAAAGCCCAGAATAACACCATCTTTGACCTCAGCCCATGAGAAAAGTTACCAACACTGCAGAAAACATTGCAAGCCACAGGAGTTTGAAATGAATAGTAGTTTAGTATTTTACAAGGTAAAAAGGTAGATTTTAGGATTTTTAAAATGAAGATGGAGGACTTAAGATGGAGGATTTTGGGCATAGCCCTGTTCTTCTTCTTCTCCTCCTCCTCCATCTTCTCTGGTGGTGGTGGCACAAAATGATTGGTAGAATGAAAAAGAGGTAGAAATTACATGTCTAGAATAGGTGCAAATTAATTAGTATAAAATAGTAAATAATAAATACATTGTGAAAAATGGTTGGATCATAGAAAGGGTACAAAAAAGGACGGGACAGCCCAAGTCTGGGCAGTTCCCGCTCGGACTCGGCTGGCACCAGATTTACGGCTGGAGCTAGAGATAAGAAGAATTTACGGCCTTAGCTAGAGATAAGAAGAAATAAACAACTTAAAACAACATCTGCAGGCATTTCTCATCTGTTCGGGCTTGAGGTAAAGCTTCCCAGAGGTGAAGATAAGAACCTGCATTTATGTGGATTACTAACTCCCACGGCCAGGGCTTGCTGTAAAGATCAGGAGCTTTCAGTTTCCTACTTGGAGCAGGGTGGGAAGGCTGGGAGATGAGAGAAGCAGAACAGGAATTGTAATCCCAGAATCACAGAATATTCTGAGTCTCTGCTATTGTCCTTGTTATTGTTATTATTATCACTCATCTAATACTGTCACTGTTATCTAGTGCTCTCAGGGAGGCTCTGGGATCTGCAGCACCTGAGTCAGGCTCTGCCCTTGGGGTTCCTGCCAGACAGGGGTGTCCATGGGAATGGGGTGTCCAAGCTTCCCTGTGCCCTGTGGGGCTGTGGGCAAAGCAGTCCATGGGAAAGGGGAATGAGCTGAGTCTCCCTCCCTGAGATACCATCATGGGCACAGCCGAGGCTCTCCTCGCTGTGTCCTCCCAAGCTCTGAGCTGCCCTCCTGGGTGCAAATCTGTGCCAGAGCCTCTCGGAGTGCCCTGAATGTCCCCCGGGGAAGTGCAGAGATGCCACAGCTGAGGAAACGCTGCTGGGTTTGCCAAGGGCACCGTAAGTGTCCCTGGCAGATGGGGGGTGCTGAGACCTTGCCCAGGGACCTTTAGAGAGGGTGAGACATTCAGGGATCCCTCTGCTCTTGGCAGGGTCTGGTTTATCCCTGGGTGACCCGGGAGTGGGATTGTGCTCTGATTGCAGCCAAAGGGGCAACCCCAGGGCAGTTGGGAACAAGCCCATCCAGCCCCTCACCTTGCCCTCAGCCACAGGGAATCCTTTGCCTCTCACTTCTCTCAGTGGCAAACTCAGAGTGCAGCAGCAATGCTGGGGATTTCTGACCTCAGAGAACCAGGAATTATGTGTGGGTAGGAAAACATTTCCCAAAACTCAGTCCTGCCATCCCTGTCCTGTGGAACTGAGAGTAAAAATGCTACCAAGCCTTTCTAGGAGGGATTCCACTGACAAATCCTGACTATCCAGCCTTGTCCCTCTGCCACACGGCCATGAACTCAGGGCAGCGGGGCAGGGATGGCTCCTCGAGAGCCCCCACGCACAGGCCTGGCTGCTCCTGGCACAGCCAGCAGAACTGGAACTCAGGCAGGGACCTGGGTGAAAGTTTTCCCAGAGCAGGAGCAAGGGTGGGTGAGTCCCAGCAGGACAGTCTGCAGGGAATGGCCCAGGTTTGGCTCCAAGCAGCCTGTCCTGACTTGTCCCTGTCCATTCTCCATGAACAGGAAGGATCCCATGCCCAGAGAAAACAAATGTCCAACAGCAGCTCCATCAGCCACTTCCTCCTGCTGGCGTTGGCAGACACGCGGCAGCTGCAGCTCCTGCACTTCTGCCTCTTGCTGGGTGTCTTGGTTTGAAAGACGGGTGTCAGACAAGAAAGGCAGGAGACTCCCCTGAAATGAAAAATGCAACCCCCTTCCCTCCAAATTATTATAAATTTGAAAATAAGGGGCTTTCAGGCAATGATATGAGGGATAGGAATAACAGTTCTTTACTAATAAATATATATGTATAGCAACACAAACAAACAACAGTAACTGTGACAGTGACAGCAAACAGCAGCACAAACCCAGTGCCAGCCTCTCTCGGCCTCAGGGCCTTTCCCCTGGGTGCAGTTCCTCCGGGGTGGCTCCCGGTGAGCAGGGCAGGTGCGATGTTTCCCCCGCGGCTGCAGGGGGCGCTCCGGAGCGAGCTCGGGGAGCACCAGTAATGGTGGTGCGGGGTCCCGGGAAGGGATGGATGAAAAAGCCTCACAAACCCCTGGGCGTCTGGCTGGATCCTCAGGAACAGCAGGCGGGAACAGCAGGGGCAAGCGCAAATCTCGGGTGGCAGCGAGGTGCACCAAACTCCGGTGCTGCAGCAGGGAACCCGGCAGGTCACAGCACAGGAGCTACAGAGTAGCGACAGCTCCGAGCAGCAGCAGGGGCAGAGCGGCAGCGCCCAGCCCCCAGCAGGACAGGGAGAAGAGCGGGTTTAGAAATCCCGGGGGTTCGTCCGTAGAAAAAGCAAACAGCCGAAGAAGCAGAAGCTTGCAGTGCTGACCGAGACGTCCACACCGAAGGCAGGCAGCTCCCAGACTGCACGCTGAGAACACCAGGCAGCCCCCCTGGTGTCCCAACCCCCCAGGTGACAAAAGGGTGGCTAGTTGCACCCCGCCCCTGTGGCTAGGACTTTTGTTTCTTTTAAGTACCCAGCAGTTTGTCCCCTGGCAACTAGTATGGGGAAAATTCTTTAAGAGAAAAAACAGGCTAAAATCCTAAACCCCAACACTGGGCATCTCCCTGGCTGCCCTCCTGGGCAACGGCCTCATTGTCAGCACCGTAGCCTGCGGCCACCACCTGCACACCCCCATGTTCTTCTTCCTGCTCAACCTGGCCCTCACTGACCTGGGCTCCCTCTGCACCACTGTCCCCAAAGCCATGTACAATTCCCTCTGGGACACCAGGCACATCTCCTACGCAGGATGTGCTGCTCAGGTCTTTCTGATTTTCTTCTTTCTTAGATCAGAGTTTTCCCTCCTGACCATCATGTGCTGCGACTGCTACGTGTCCATCTGCAAACCCCTCCACTACGGACACCCTCCTGGGCAGCAGAGCTTGTGCCCACATGGCAGCAGCTGCCTGGGCCAGTGGCTTTCTTAACTGTCTCCTACATACAATCAGTACATTTTCCCTGCCCCTGTGCCAGGGCAATGCCCTGGGCCAGTTCTTCTGTGAAATGCCACACATCCTCAGGCTCTCCTGCTCCAAATCCTACCTCAGGGAATTTGGGCTCATTGCTGTTAGTGCCTGTTCATCATTTGGTTGTTTTGTGTTCATTGTTTTCTCCTATGTGCAGATCTTCAGGGTTGTGCTGAGGATCCCCTCTGAGCAGGGCCGGCACAAAGCCTTTTCCATGTGCCTCCCTCACCTGGCCGTGCTCTCCCTGTTCATCAGCACTGGTATATTTGCCTACCTGAAGCCCCACTCCATCTCTTCCCCATCCCTGGGTCTGGCCCTGTCAGTTCTGTACTCGGTGGTGCCTCCAGCCCTGAACCCCCTCATCTACAGCCTGAGGAACCAGGAGCTCAAAGCTGCAGTGTGGAGACTGATGGCTGGGCTGAATGGTTTTGGAAACATTAAACTGCTGGCCAACTTCTGCAAATCACTTGCAGTATAAGTCATCTTTGATAGTTCTTGTTGGCTTCGTCGTGGGGTTTTTTTCCTGTGTTTTATTTTTTTAATCTTGTCCACTGAGAAAGGCCATTGTTCATGTCATTTCTCATTTTGTTTCTCTCCGTCTTCACTGTGGCCACAGACTGGGCCAATGAGGAGCTGAGCTCTTGGTGGCTTTAAACAAAATAAAGGATCTCCCAGCAAAGTTTCCCGCAGAGATCCCCCTTTAGTTCCCCTCTCTGGAGCTGCAGCAGCAATGTCTGTGTGCAGAGCTGGGGGCAGATCAGGGCTGGCACAGCAGCTGTGCCCAGGAGCAGCAGCCCTTGGTGTTGCCAGTGCTGCTCCTGTGCCACTGCCCCGCTGCCCTCCTGCCCCTCGTGTTGCTGCAGGGCCTGAGTGCTCTCGGGCTGGCTCACAGCCTTGTGCTGGCAGTGCCAGGGCTGCAGCAGGGCCAGGCCATGGACAGTGCTGGGGCAGCGCTGACGCCTCAGGGCAGGGCCTGGGGGCTCGAGGCTCCTTGCCCAGGCTCTCTCAAGAACACGCCCAGGCCAGTGCTCAGCAGAGAAAACCCCCGTGAGCAGCCCCAGGGTGGCCGTGGGCAGGGTGGGGACAAACAGCATGGTTGGTGCTCTGCAAGGTGCCTGGGGGAGCCAGGAAGGAGCAGCAGAGCAGGGGCTGATCCATCCCCCCTGCGCTGGACAGCCCAGGGCAGCGTCCCAGAGCGGCCTCATGCAGCTGCCAGCAGCATCCCCCCTGTGCAGCCCTGGCCTCTCCCCAGCTCAGAGAGGGGCTGGATCCTTGTAGGCAGAGACACGGCAGGACTGGCTCAGGAGCCCCTGTTTGCATTGCACAGCCCAGGCGTCAGCACCCCCACGCTATTGCTGTGGGGAGATGAAGCTGAGTGAGCACTGTTATAAATGAATTATTCGTGCTCGAATATAAAATACCAAGCTATGTATAAAAGTTAAAATATAACAAATATAAGATGTAAATAAAAGACTGGTCTCGGGAAATTGTAACCTTCACAAGGGGGGAACCAAGTTGAAAAACTGGTTTTAGGAGAAAATACAGTCCTGCGAGCTGGTCTTCAGGAACAAAAGGCCCATCAAGGGAGAAATTGAGGCGCCTCCTAGCATTTGCACCTTCGAGGAGAACTTCTCGGAAGGCTGATCAAAATCTATGGAAAATTTCTTCCTGAGAGTGGCCGATTAACAACCTGCGAAAACTCCCCTCCCAGATGCAAGGTGCTAACGACGGGATCTGGAACCAAGATATGGAACATCACTGCCCATCAGATACTATCCTCCGGTGATGGGACATTCATCAGAAGCAAGATGTGTTTTGTTTCTCCCTACACCGTGAATAACATGCTTTATGTGTATGCTGATGGACAAGAATGAGATCATGGATCCGGACCCCGAGAAAAAACTGTATAAAAATCGGCTCCCGGGACCAGTAGTCGTGAACAGAGGGAGGTCTGATGCGATAGAGGTCAGACCTGCGTTCACCCAGCGCCAACCCCGGGCTTGGCTCTGATCCCTTTTCGATCGTGGTTTTTGCGTGTTTGTATTTTCGGACACGTAATAAATTTTATATCTGTTTTATATTTAATTGGCGTATGCTATTTATTATAGATTTGGTGACCTCGACGTGATACGATTCTGGTGTCACGGACCCCTGTCTTCGCTCAGAAGGCGCTCCCGCTGATTTTAGTGGGCTGACGAGACAAGGGACTCCGTGAAACAGTCGTATCACCGAACACAAAATTTTAAACTTGCCACGTATCGAGAAGGAAGAAAAAGAGCTCTCAGCGAACTCATTGGAGACCAGGAGGCATCTCCGAAGCCGCGGCTAGTTAGTTCCGCTTATAAAATTCTACGTGCATGAAGAGCCCACGCAGGAAAAAGAACCGTAAGTATCGCGTGGTTGAGCGAGGTGTGATTGAGCGTGTGTGAGACGTGAAATTGTTCACGAAGTGAGTGCGGACCCCAAGATCGCAGTTCCTCTCTCCCGCGAGGGAAGAGGTCGGTCACGGGGGAAGCGAAAGGCTTAAAGGAAGAGGGGGGGTGAAAAGAAACCCTAGTGGCAACACGTCAAGCCCGAGCTCTTAAAGACTCGGGGGATCGATCACGGGCAGACCAGAAAGGGAAGGGTACGTTCCTTAGGAGTTCGGGAAATTGGTAAACCTTCTGGTCTCGGACTGAAACATGTCCAGAATACATTAACGACGAGAGCTACTACCAGCGGAAAACCTCCGGAACGGTTCTCCGCGGGGCCAGTAAACTGGTAGTGTATAAAAAAACGGTACCGATACCAGCTGAAAAACACCTCCGGGACGATTATCCCCGCGAGGTTAGTAAGCTGGTAAATTGAAAAATATCCAAAGTATAGCTAAAGGAACCCTGCGCAGAGAAGAAGAAGAAAAAAAGGTAAGTCAAGCTAGCTAAAGAAAAATGGGACAGGAAAAGAGTAAAATCCAAAAAACCCCTCAGAAAAAATCCCGGGGAGAAATTAAAAAAAGCATTCCAGAAATCCCCCGGGATAGTCCCCTGGGGTGGTTACTGGAACACTGGGAGGATTGTCCAGATCGAGTTATAAAATCAAAAGAAAAAATGATCCATTACTGCATTGAAATTTGGGGAGGAAAAGAAATTAGAGATCACCTTATGTGGCCTACATTCGGCACATTTGAGAAATGGACGTGCCGAGCCTTAAGAAACTATGTGGGCTCACGCAGTAATGAGGAACAAGAATATGCGAAAATCTGGGAACACGCCAGAACAGGACTCTTCACAGTAAAGACCCGAGAGAGTCCTACAACCAAAAGCGTATCTTGGGACCCCTTAGACCACTTACCTCCCCCGTATATAGTTCCCCCACAGCACCCCGTAATCCCAAATGCACCTCAGATAGATATACCAGCAGCAGCCGCGGCAGCAGCAGCAGCCGCGCCACCACAACCGGCTCCGATTACGCAGGTTGTTCCCCAGCTTCCAACAAACCCTTTCCTGCTACCCACAGAAAACGAAAAGCAGGCGGTTGTTGCTAAGGTAAGTGACCCTCCCCTAGCTAGTAGAACACGATTGCAAACCAGAAAACTGTCCGATAAGTCCGGAGAGGGCAGTGACGAAGCCTCTAATCTCTTGCCTTTGAGACAAGTACCCACTGCTCCGGGGGTTATCGGGTACATAAATATACCCATTAATACCGGAGATGTAAGGGCATTTAAGAAGGAAATGGGGAGATTAATGGACGATCCACTGGGGGTGGCAGACAGACTGGATGAATTTCTGGGAACTAGCATATATTCTTATGAAGATATTGGTGCAATTCTGAGGTCTCTGTTCAATGCTGAGGAACGTGAAATGATAAAGCGGGCTGGGATACGGGATTGGGAACGGAGAAATCCACAAGGGACCCCAGGAGATCAGAAATGGCCAAATCAAGACCCTGGGTGGGACCCACAAACAGAGGGAGGGAGACGAAATATGATTGATCTAAGAAACATCGTTATACAGGGGGTCAGAGATGCGGTGCCTAGAGGGCAGAATATGAGTAAAGTACTCGGGGAGTGTCAAGGTAAAGACGAGACACCTACCGAGTGGCTCGAAAGGTTAAGGCGAAATTTGCAAATGTATTCGGGGACAGACCCCTCTTCACTAGTGGGGGAAGTCTTACTTAAAACCCAATTTGTTGCAAAATCTTGGGAAGATATTCGAAAGAAATTGGAAAAAATAGACAATTGGCAAGAAAAAGAATTACAAGAACTCCTTCGAGAAGCCCAGCGCATTTACATGCGAAGGGACAAGGAGAAACAAAAGGCACAAGCTAAAGTTTTAGTAGCGGCGGTTCGGGAAGCCCAGAGGCAAGAACTGCCTGGAAGTGCGGCTAGCCCGACACAAAATGTAACACCTCGGAAGAAAACTCCCTTCCACCAAAAGCAATATATTGAGAATCAAAGAGCCCTCCTAGAATGTAATTATTGTAAAAAGAAAGGACATTCGAGAAAGGAGTGCAGGAAGAGATTGAGAGATGAAAAGGTATTTCAAACCGATTAGGGGTGTCAGGGGCTCTTTAGCTTAGGGTCTATAACATCAAAAGAGCCCTTGATAAAACTAAAGTTGGGACCCTCGAAACAAGAATTAATGTTTTTAGTAGATTCTGGTGCTGAACGAAGCACAGTTCAGCAGTTGCCCTCGGGATGCTTTAAGAGTAATGAAACTTTGATGGTAATTGGTGCTAAAGGGGAACCATTTAAAGTACCTATTATTAAAGATGTTGAAATAGAATCCGAAATAAAGTCATGTGTTGGTAACTTGCTTCTAGTGGAAGAAGCAGATTATAACTTGTTGGGTAGAGATCTGATGATAATTTTGGAAATCAGTTTAATTGTACAAGAAGCACGGCTGGTGGTAAGTTTATATAAGTTAACTATAGAAGATGAGAAAGAAATAAATCCAAAGGTTTGGTATACTCAGGGGGAGGTTGGTAAAATAGAAATGACACCGATTCATATTGAAATAGAAAAACCAGAAGAACCCATCAGAATAAAACAATATCCAATCCCAATGGAGGGTCGGAAGGGATTAAAACCGATTATAGATAACCTTATCTCCCAAGGAACATTGGAACCATGCATGTCCAGATATAACACTCCTATCTTAGCGGTATTAAAACCTGATGGGAACTATCGGCTTGTACAAGATCTAAGGGCAGTAAATGCCAGAACCAGAACCCTGTTTCCCACGGTCCAAAACCCATATACGTTATTAAGTAACATCTCTCCTGAGGATGTCTGGTATAGTGTAATTGACTTAAAAGATGCATTTTGGGCTTGCCCTCTAGCTGAGGAAAGCCGGGACTATTTTGCTTTTCAATGGGAGGACCCAGAAACAAATAGAAAACAGCAATTAAGGTGGACTTCATTACCCCAAGGGTTCGTGGATTCTCCAAATTTATTTGGACAAGCTTTAGAACAATTATTAAGCCAGTTTGAACCCATAGAGGGAACTAAATTGCTTCAATATGTAGATGATCTTTTACTGGCTGGTCAATCCGAAATGGGAGTGAGAAGAACTACCATAAAATTGTTAAACTTCCTGGGAGATAAAGGTTTAAAGGTTTCAAAATCCAAATTACAATTTACAGAACCGGAGGTTAAATACCTTGGACACTGGTTAACAAAAGGGAGGAAGAAGCTAGACTCCGAAAGGGTAACAGGTATTGTGACTTTGCCATCTCCCAGCTCAAAAAGGGAGATCAGGCAGGTGTTAGGACTGGTTGGTTATTGTCGACAGTGGATTGAAAATTACAGTGAGAAGGTAAAATTCTTATATGAAAAGTTAACAATGGACAGAACAGGATGAAGAGAAGTTTAAACAGCTCAAGGAGGCGCTAATAACAGCTCCTGTTTTAAGCCTCCCCGATGTAAAAAGACAGTTTCAGCTGTTTGTTGATGTGAGTAATCATACTGCCTATGGTGTTTTAACTCAAGATTGGGCTGGTGCAAAGAAACCCGTGGGCTATATATCCAAACTACTGGACTCTGTAAGCAGGGGATGGCCCACGTGCTTACAAGCCATAGTGGCAGTAGCATTGTTAGTAGAAGAAGCTAAGAAAATAACCTTTGGGGCACCTCTGGTGGTTTTTACTCCCCATAGTGTAAGAAATCTATTACAACAAAAAGTGGAAAAATGGCTTACTGATGCACGATTACTAAAATATGAAGCTATGTTGGTTCATTCACATGAATTAGAGTTGCGAATAACTGGTGCACAGAATCCAGCACAATTCTTATTTGGGGGTATTTCAGAAATACCCACACATGATTGTGCTGAGATTGTTACTCTTCAAACTAAGATCAGACCGGATTTAGAGGAAGAAGAATTGAGTGAAGGAGAAAAATGGTTTGTCGATGGCTCGGCAAGAATAATAGATGGGAAAAGAAAGTCAGGTTATGCTATAGTAGACGGTAAGACAGGACAGGTGGTTGAATCAGGACCACTAGACCCTAGCTGGTCAGCTCAGGCGTGTGAGTTGTATGCAGTCTTGCGGGCATTACAGGGGTTAAAAGAAAAGAAAGGAACAATATACACAGATTCGAAATATGCCTTCGGGGTGGTGCATACTTTTGGGAAGATTTGGGAAGAAAGGGGGTTAATTAACACCCGAGGAAAAAGCCTGATTCATGGTGAGATTATAAAGAGGATCTTAGAAGCGATCAGGGAACCAACTGAAATAGCAGTAGTTCATGTAAAAGGACACCAATCAGGATTACAGTTTCAAACCAGGGGAAATAATTTGGCTGACAGAGAAGCTAAAAATGCAGCTCTCATGACGGTAAGTACACCCAGAATAGGGGAACCCGAAACACCTGAATATCCCTCCAATCCATCAGATAAAGAAATAGAGTTTTTTCAAAAGCTTGGAGCAACTTTAGAAAACGGTAAGTGGAAACTCCCAGATGGGAGAGAACTTATTTCAAAGGAATATGGTAGAAAAATTTTAAAAAGATTACACCTCCAGACTCACTGGGGAACCAAAGCATTAGCAGAACAATTTCTAAAATTCTTTGGATGCAAAGGGGTATATGAATTGGCTAATCAAGAAGTGCAAGGATGTATAATATGTCAAAAGATAAATCGAAAAGTCTCCCGAAAAGCTATATTGGGAAGTCGACCAGTAGCTTATCGTCCTTTTGAAAGGATCCAAATCGATTTCACTGACTTACCAAAAGTTGGGAGATACCAAAATTTATTAGTAATCGTTGATAAATTAACACACTGGGTTGAGGCTTTTCCAACTACAAGGGCTACTGCCCGAACAGTATCTAAGATACTGTTAGAAGAAATTATACCCAGATATGGAATAATAACTGTCATTGATTCAGATCAAGGGACACATTTTACTTCAAAAATTATAAAACAACTATCAGAAGCATTAGGGATCAGGTGGGAGTACCATACACCCTGGCACCCTCAGAGTTCTGGACAGGTAGAGAGAATGAATCAAACCTTAAAGGCACAATTGTCAAAATTAATGTTAGAAACTCGGATGTCATGGGTAAGATGCCTTCCCCTCGCTTTATTAAACATCCGCACTATGCCCCATTCAGAATCTGGACTTTCTCCATTTGAATTATTATATGGGATGCCTTATAAACACGGTATGCCTATAGGACATCCTGGAATAGAAGATACACAAATACAACCTTATCTTACGGCAATAAGCCAGAATTTGCAAGAATTAAGGAAATATGGGTTAATATCACAAGGCATACCCTTAGGTTTTGCTATCCATAAAATACAACCGGGAGATAAAGTGCTAATAAAATCATGGAAAGGGAGTCTACTAACACCTCATTGGGAAGGTCCCTTTCTCGTTCTCCTCACTACAGACTCCTCGATACGTACTGCTGAGAAGGGCTGGACGCACGTTTCTCGAGTAAAGAAGACCGAAATCCAGCAGGAACCCCCTAACTGGAAAGTGACCTCTCCTCCAGGGGAACTAAAGATAAAGCTGCGTCGTCCTAACAAATGAGCCTTCTAAGTCAGATAAGTTGTAATATCGAGAATTGCAATTGTTATCCTTTCATCACTTTTAAGTGCAAATATTGTAAAGATCTTTGGGTGGTCCACTGTAGCAGGGGCTATCCACCAAGGGCATTGTGTACAAAGTGTTTAGAAGAGGAACTAAAGCTGACTAGTCTGGTATTACGTCTTGCTACAAATTTGGGGATAATTGAATTTGACTCATACGAGTGGATTCGACTGTTTAATAAAGGGTTAAGGGGAGAATTAGAATCGAGGGCTGAAGTTCTAAATATCGAGTGCCGGAGATTAAATAAAGTACCCTGCAGTGCGGACACAATAAAACTCTCCCGTTGGGAAACATTTAAAAGGAGATACGCTGCCCGGGCTGACATCAGGGGTCCGGAAGAATACGCCTGCTGCCGTGAAGATGGCTTACCCCGCCGCTGGCGGCAACCCAGCGGGCGGAGGCGTCGGCAGAGGAGTACACCTATGGGGGCCCCTGATGATCCTGAACCTGGCCATCTATCAGGTAACCAGCCCGACATTTGAAAGTGCTAATCCAAAAATAAGAAAAAACCTCAAAATTGAATGCGAAATATGTAGGCAGTATCTCCTGGAGAAACGGGGTGTTTCCCTCGGTCACACTAATAATTGTGAAACCGAAAAATCAGGCAGGTACTGTGAAATAAACGGCACTCGATATGGGATTTGCAAATCAGAAAATGTAATAAATTGTGAACCTTGGCAAGCAAGACCTAAGAACCGTCAGTCAAAGCTCCTAGTTCACAGGAATGAAAATCTGAAAAGGGGAAAAAGCGACATTCATTTGAACCCTATACAAGAATGTAAATTATGTAATCAAACAGTATGGATTGGTGGGCAAAAGAAATCTATGTTTTTTGGATACCCTCGAGTTCACCCTCAGTGTTATGAGAGCTCGGGATTAGACATATGTAAAATGGAAGGGAAAACTTATTGGGTAGGACGAAATGTAAAGTATACTAGAAATATGATCTATAACCGCTATTTCAGCATGGGTACAAGTGAGGATCAGATATGTTCTCAATACGAAAAAACCTTCTGCTTTTTGAAAAATAAAGATGGGGTAGATCCTGACCACAGTATTAAGCAAATGTCCTTAGAGATGAAAAGGCAGGAATATGAAATGAGGAAAAGGAAATTGGAACAAGAAAGATTACAAGTATTAAGCAAACAGTACGACCAATTGGAAAAACAATATGATGAGGGAGGACTTCCTACCTCTAATCAAAATTTGTTCATTGACCTCATGCAAGAAATTGCTACTGAATTAGGATTATCAAATTGTTGGATCTGTGGTGGATTAAAATCGGCTGAAAAATGGCCTTGGAAAGGAGAAGGATTAACCCCCGAGCAACTCCTAAAATGGAATCAAGAAAAAACCTTTGTGTCTGCAAAAAGACCCGAGGGTTGGATCTTAGATAAAAGAGTAATCGGAATAATCTGTATCAGCCGAGAGGGTAATGGGTTCACTGATGTGGTGGGATATACACCCTGTATTTCCACCCTGGCAGTTAACTCACTTAATAAAAGTAAAATCTGGCAGCCTGAAAAACCAGCCGGATATTGGAGTCAGACAAAAAGCGAAAAATGCAAATGGAATGAAGATACAAAATTATGCTGGTACGAGAGTGCCGGGGCTAATCCTTTCCAATCCCTCGAAAATTTAAAAATCTATTGGAGTGAACCAGAAAACCAAAAATTAACATGGAATGCCCCAAATGGCATCTATTGGATATGTGGGAAAAAGGCCTATAGCACACTGCCCCGTAAATGGAAGGGTTCATGCACCCTAGGTATGATTCGGCCTTCATTCTTTACACTCCCAAAATCCGGGAGTAATCTCCTGGGGGCACCCTTATATGAAACTCTGAATAGACAGAAAAGAGAGATTAAAAAGGAGCTTCCGATAGCTGGAGGCGCTCAAAGGTGGGGAGAAGAAGAATGGCCTGCAGAACGAATTATAGAATACTATGGTCCTGCTACTTGGGCACAAGATGGAAGTTATGGATACCGAACCCCAGTGTATCTGCTAAACAGATTGATCAGGCTCCAAGCAGTGGTAGAAATTGTATCTAATCACACATCAGACGCTTTGGAACTCCTGGCAAAACAACACACTCAAATGAGGGCTTTTGTATACCAAAACAGAATCGCCCTAGACTATCTGTTAGCAGAAGAAGGGGGAGTTTGTGGGAAATTCAATGATTCAGAATGTTGTATTGAAATAAATGATTACGGAGAAACAATTAGGGGGCTAGCAGCAGAAATCAAAAAGGTTGCACACGTCCCGGTTCAAAAATGGAACTCTATCCTACAAGCATCTTGGTGGGACCGCTTGTTCGATGGAGCCTGGTGGAAAAAGGTGGTATTTTTCATCTTGTGTTCGGTAGCAGGAATAGTATTTGTGCCTTGTTTAATCCCTTGCTTTATCCGATTAATACACTCAGTAGTGCAAGGCATGCAAATATCAGCAATGCCTATAGATCCGGAGTTAGCAAGTGGAAAAGGGGGACTCCCTACTAACATCTCAAAAATCATGGAACTGCGAGAAAGCCAAGGGGAAGAGACTAGAGCAGCAGAAGCTCTAGTAAAATTCGAGGAGCAAATTAGAAATGGTAATAAAACTTTGAAACAACAATGTAATGAGTATGAATACTTGTAAAGATGGTTAAAAAAGTATATTCAAGCACGAATAAATGTTACCAATTAGAAAGAGGGGGGATTGTTATAAATGAATTATTCGTGCTCGAATATAAAATACCAAGCTATGTATAAAAGTTAAAATATAACAAATATAAGATGTAAATAAAAGACTGGTCTCGGGAAATTGTAACCTTCACAAGGGGGGAACCAAGTTGAAAAACTGGTTTTAGGAAAAAATGCAGTCCTGCGAGCTGGCCTTCAGGAACAAAAGGCCCATCAAGGGAGAAATTGAGGCGCCTCCTAGCATTTGCACCTTCGAGGAGAACTTCTCGGAAGGCTGATCAAAATCTATGGAAAATTTCTTCCTGAGAGTGGCCGATTAACAACCTGCGAAAACTCCCCTCCCAGATGCAAGGTGCTAACGACGGGATCTGGAACCAAGATATGGAACATCACTGCCCATCAGATACTATCCTCCGGTGATGGGACATTCATCAGAAGCAAGATGTGTTTTGTTTCTCCCTACACCGTGAATAACATGCTTTATGTGTATGCTGATGGACAAGAATGAGATCATGGATCCGGACCCCGAGAAAAAACTGTATAAAAATCGGCTCCCGGGACCAGTAGTCGTGAACAGAGGGAGGTCTGATGCGATAGAGGTCAGACCTGCGTTCACCCAGCGCCAACCCCGGGCTTGGCTCTGATCCCTTTTCGATCGTGGTTTTTGCGTGTTTGTATTTTCGGACACGTAATAAATTTTATATCTGTTTTATATTTAATTGGCGTATGCTATTTATTATAGCACAAATGCCGTCAGCCCCTGGGGGCCAGCAAGGGCTGGGGGACAGCAGGGAAACCACTCAGCTTGGTCATGGCCTCTGAAGTCAGCCAGAAAGTTTGTTCCCATGAGCTGGGAATTTGCTGTCCCACTGCAGACCTTGTTGCTCAGAGCCGGGGCTGCCTGGCAGCCACCCCCAAACAGCCCTGAGCATTTCCTTTGCTTCACATTTGCTTTCTTTCCTTTTTCCTGGTCCAGATTCTTCCTCTTGCCCATCCCTGTCCCCTCCCCTGCAAACAGCCCATCCCTGTTTGCCCTTTCCTCTCTGGCCCCACTCCCCATTTCAGTTCCTGCCTTGGCACCATGGGAACATCCCTTGGGGAGCAGGATCATCCTACAAGTGCTTCAGGAAGTCTGCAGGGCCCTGCGGTGCCTCGTGCTGTTCCCTTGCCAGAGGCACCCGTCAGAGACTGAAATACTGTAGTTTATGACTTAAACATTTTGATGAAGGACTTTAAAAACTGTATTACAAAAGCTGCTGAGAAGACTACCACACCCTGAATGGGGCCCTGACTGAGGCCTTAAACCGCTTGCTGATGAAGATAAGGTAAAGTAACAACTCAGGGCTGGGGACATTTATGGAGCATAGGCTTAACACCTCCAGGGTGGAGACCACAGCCTCAGGGCTATCAGCTGCCAGGCTCCCACAGACCCTGCACCAAGGGGTGGAGGGAGGAGAGGCTCTGGGTAGAGGAGAGGCTGGAAAAGCCTCTGGTCAGAGGCGGAAAGACTGCCCATCCTCCACTGTGCAGAGGAGCCCAGCTGAGGGGCCCTCACCTGGGGGGGGAAGCTTATCCACAGCAGAAGGGGGTGACATGGGCCACCAAAGGGGCCCCCTTCAAAGGGGTCCCCAGACCCTGCACCAGAGCACCAGAGATGATGGAACAGACCCTCAGTGTTACAAGGGACGGTGGGTCAAGCTAGCCCCTGGAAGGGGAGATGTGGGCATTCCCACCTAGCCCAAAACGTATATTAATCCATGGGATTCTGTACTCTTTAGCGTGTGGTGGCGTGTGGCGGCAGGTGGCGGTGTGTGGCAGCGTGGCACAGCGTGGCACAGCGTGTGGCGGCGTGGCCACGGTGGCAACAGGGGACCCTCACCACCAGAAGGCCAGATGGAGGGGAACAATGAGACGTCATTGGGACCCTTGGATGGATGATATGCTTCCATATAACCCCTGTCACCTCTCCCTGTGCCTCCAACTCCCCACGCCTATTTCTTTTTCTATTTCTTTCTTTCTTTTCTCTTTCCTTCTCTTTGCCTCTCTACTGTTAAATAAAATACATCAGGGTTTTTTTGCATCAACATCTAATCTCGTTTGGTTTTAATCTTGTTTCTGGGAATATTTTGAACCTTGTAAGTTCTTTCCAGTTTATGCACAGAGACTTAGCTTTCTTTGCTTTTCCGGGCTTAAACCAGATCGTAACAGCACCACAGGCCAGAGGGGCACACATCTGGGCTGCTGTGTCTGGGTGTGGGGCTCCCTGTTCTGGGTCAGTGAGGAGGAGCTGGAGACGCTCTGCAGGACTGACAGGATGGGCTTTGGGGCCTGTGAGGAGAAGCTGAGGGACATGGGCTGCTGGACCTTCTGAAGAGGAGGCCCAGGGCTCATCCTGCAGCTGGTTGAAGGGAGGTTTCAGAGGACACAGCTTTTCTTGGTAGTGGGAATGTTATGAATTGAGACACGCGCCCCAATTAAGTGTCTGAGCCAATGTAAAATTTATTCAATTAGCAAGCAAGCAAGCAAGCAAAAGCCAGCGCTGAGCGGTACCAGGGAGTCTCCACTCCACCAACGGCACACCCCTCCATTTTTCGAGCTCCCATTTATACAGTCCCAGTTCCTGTTTTTCATAGTCCTCTGCGCATGGTCCACTGGTTGAAAACTTGTCCGGGCTTATCTCCCTTCAGCAGATAGAGGACTTGCCCAGATTTGTCTCCACTGATTACAGCAGATAGCAGACTTGTTTGGACTTGTCTTCACTTTGGTTATAGCAGACAGCAGATTTGTTTGGACTTGTCTCACTCAGTTACAGCTTAGCTCCCTTAAAACTTGTAAGTCATGGTTATAATCATTTCATACATTTAAGCAAGCATATAATATAGGTTTAGGTAAGCACACAACATAAACTTAGGCAAACATATAATATGGATTCAGGTAAGCATATAATATAAAGTGAGCTGACCCACAAAAGGGCTCCAGCCTTTCTTGTAATGCACACATTCTTGTACTCCTCTGCAATGCACATACCCTCGTATATGTCTTATGTGATGAGTCAGTGAACAAACTAATTCTCATTTATCACAGGAAGAGAAGGAATCCTCCACAAAGTTCAGACTGGAGGTGAGGAAAAAGAAAACTCACTCAAAGGGTAGAATTTTGGTGCACAAGGTCTCCCAGCGTGAGACTGGATCCTGTGATGGCTCTGTGTGCCAGGAGCCGGCAGTGCTGGGTGCAGGGACCCCTGGGAGGGCACAGAAATGCTGGGGTGAGAAATGCTGGGGGGACAGCGAGATGGGCGTGTGCAGCTGGCCAGGGCAGAAGAGCAGCATGGACAGGGGGGCACAGCCTGCAAGAGAGATGGCCAAGGGCTGGGCAGGGCTGGCAGGGCCAGAGGCACCGAGGGCTTTGTCCCCTGGGCTCTGGCACTGCCTCTGAAGGCCCCACAGAAGGAACTTTCCTTTGAGGGGCTGCACTTTGGTTCTCTCTTGCCCCTCCCCGAGGAGGGGTTGCAGTTTTATGGCATTTGTCCTTCCTCCCCCTCACATCCCACTGCCCCAAAACCAGCCCTGAGCCACCCCGGAGGGACAGGCCCTGCTGTGCCAGGCCTGGATTCAGGGCTGGGCCTTTCTGCTTCCTCCAACCAGCCCAGGGCTTTCTCAGCATTGCAGTTCCGTACTCAGAGCCTTTGGCTCCCTGCAATCCTGGCAGAACTCAAGGATCTGTTCTCACGAGTCCCTGAGGAGGCTTTGGCAGTCCCTGCCCTCAGTGGGGCCCATTGGTGCTCCAAGAGACTTGGCGTTTTGCTTCTGACTCCTTGAGCAGCTTCTTCAACCTTCTCTCAGCCCCTGAGGCTCCTGGACTTGGCCCCAAATCCACCATGGGGCTCATTAAAATACAAAGCCCTCAGAAGCTCCTTGTCTTCCCTCAATTGTCTTCAAGCCTTCAGGGCCTGTACAGCTGACTGGAGTCAGTTTGGAGTTTTTTTAGGGAGGGAGGTTTCAAAGTGCACCTCATGGCTTTTGTTTTTAATCAAATGAGTATTTTTTTTATTTTTCAGTTCAGAGAAGAGGTGATAGAAGCATTCCCCAAGCGATCTTGATGCTGAATGTCTCCTTAGGAGGTCTGGGCATGGAGAAAAATGAGCCCCTTGCAGGCTGACCCTGTTTGGACAACCTGCTCCTCACCCCCAACCTCACCATGTCTGACATCGCCCACCTGGCACTGACATCCCCGTTCCCTGCATCAGAACCTTGTCCCTGAGCTCTGCAGCTGGGTGTCCCAGCCCACTGCACCATGTCCCACCTGCTCTCCTCAGGGCTCTGCCTGCACACAGGCCCTGGAGAAGTTTTCCTGTTTGTAAGGAAAGAATGGAAAAGCCCGAGCAGGTTTCCCAAACAACAAACCCCACTCAGGAACCACATGCTCAGTACAGACTGCCTCGAATGAGATCACCTTTCTACAAGGGACAGTGTGACCAGAAATGATCTCTGTAAGCAGAATTCTCTGTCCCTACCCTTTCGCTTGATCTCTGCTGCAGGTGGAAGCTGCTGGTGCCATTCCCACATATAACTGCTCTTTTGAATGCAAACAGATGTGCCCAGGTGTGTTAGGCAAGCATTGCTCAATGTTAATGCAAAGCTCTTGTGTTCCTCATGGAACCAGGGAGACCCTTGTGACACTGTGGGGCCGCATGGAGCCAAGGGGCCATTGTGATACTGTGGATCCAAGGAGACCATGGTGAAACTGTGAAACCTCACAGAACCATGGGTCCATTGTGACACAGTGGACCATAGAACCAAGGGCCCATTTTTACACTGTGGGGCATCATGGAATCAAGGACACCATTGTGGCACGGTGGAACCTCATGGAACCAAGGGGCCATTGTGATATTATGGGGCCTCATGGAACCAATGAGACCATTGTCACACTTTGGATCCCCATAGAACCAAGAAGACCATTGTGAAACTACGTGGCCTTGTGGAACCAAGGCGCCATTGTGACACTGCATGCCTGCATGGAACCAAAGCTCCATGGTGACATTGCAGGCTGCAATGGAACAAAAGGTCCATTGTGACATCACAGCGTCTCATGGAATCCTCAGACCATCATGACTCTGCAAGGCTTCATGTAACTAACAGGCCATTGTGACACTACAGGGCTTTTGTGGAACCAGGGGGCCAGTGTGACTCTGTGGGGCCCAATG
Source organism: Monarcha castaneiventris obscurior (assembly GCA_026261815.1). NCBI lineage: Eukaryota > Metazoa > Chordata > Aves > Passeriformes > Monarchidae > Monarcha > Monarcha castaneiventris. Next base: position 358,564 of record JAMPIT010000138.1, on the reverse strand, counting down.
GAACCGAATAAACCATTCTGACACTGTGGGGCCTCATGGAACCAAGGGGACATCATGTAACAGTGCAGCCACATGGAACCATGGAGACCACTGTAGCACTGCAGGGCCTCATGGAACCAAGGGGACAACTATGATACTGTTTGGCTCCATTGGATCAATTGTTACACTACAGGGCATCATGGAACCAAAGGTCCATTGTGACAATGCATGGCCTCATGGAACAATGGAGACCATTATGATGTTTTGAGGCCTTGTGGAACTAAAGAGTCCATTGTGACCCTACAGTGCCCCATGGAACCAAGGGGACCATAGTGACACTATGGGGCTTCATGCAATGAAGGGGCCATTCTGATACTATGAGTCCTCATGGAACCAAAGCTCCCTTATGACACTGCAAGGCCTCATTCAGCCAAGGGTCCATTGTGATACTGCAGAGCCACAAAAGGCCATTGTGAAACTGTGGGCCCCCATGGGACCAAATGTCCGTTTTGACATGGTGGGGCCTCATGGAACCATGGAGACCATTATGACGCTTTGGGACCCTTCAGAACCACGGGGCCATTGTGATACTGTAGGGCCTTGTATAACCAAGGGGCCGTTGTAGCAGGGCATGCTACATGCCTTTACTCATTGAGTAATGGCAACCATAGTGACATGGTAGGGCTCCATGAGACCAAGGGGCCATTCTGACACTGTGGAATCAAGGAGACCACTGTTACACTACAGGGCATCATGGAACCAAGGATCTATTTTGACACAGTGAGTACTCATGAAACCATGGAGACCATTACAACACTTGGAGAACTTGTGGAACCAAAGGGCCATTGTGACACTTTGGAACCAAGGAGACCATTGTGACACTGCAGGGACTCAAGGAATCAAGGGACAACTGTAACACTGCAGGGCCCCGTGCATCCAAAGGAACACGTAACAAGTCTGCGTGGCCTGGCATTCAAGAGGCCACCTGACAGGTCTGGCTGACCATGGCATGTTGAGGCATTCTCATCTGCCCTGAAGCACTGGGGTTCCATGCTTTCCTTCCTATATAAAAGAACTATCCTTCCTGTCCAGGTGCCCATAGCCAAAACTGGGATTCCACCTCCAACATGACATATATACAAGGATTGCTCCTAAGTGAAAGCTGCCAGAACAGATGGGTCTGGCTTGCCTTGGCCTCCTGGGGCATTCTTTATTACATTGCACTGGTCACTCGGAGGACACTTCCTCAAATCAAGTGCCCTGAGCATCAGGTGAACAGAGTTTTTATCATGTACACTGATTACATATTCATTAGCTATTCCCTTACTTGATGGATATGTATTACTTTATTTTATATAATTGCACCCCTTATTGCAAGTCCTTATATGGTTCTTTGGGGTCTGTCTTCAATGCCTGGTGTCATTTTCAGGTGGCTGTTCCTCAATCCCCACTTTTGAGTAAGCACAATATCATTGTTTTGCAGAATTCCTGCTTTGTCAGCCTTGCAGAGCTGAGCTGGCATCCTGCTTGTGTTTTGTGTGACTTCTGTTTGCCTGAGTTACATCCTTTATGTATTTTTCTGGGGCTGTGCTGTTCGGTTCTACTGTCTTCCTCACAATAAAATGCTCTGCTGTTCTACTGTCTTTATCAGTCCCTTGAGGTACCCTTCTTCCCCTGGGCAACTCCTTGGATGGTTGTGGTGGCTGATTGCCCAGTGGTACAAGAGACAGAGAGAGCTCTTGATAAGACAGTCTCTGGTGCCAAAAGCCTATCGGTTATAGTGAGGGTAAGGGGCGTCTCCCAGGATGCCTGTTCGGTTGTGGTAATGTACCCCACTTCTGATTCCCTGGTTGGCTCCTGGTGTTAGACACACCCCTGCACTCAAGCTCAATATGCCACATGTTCGGAGTCATTTGCCTCTAGAACCTTTCACGAGTGGAAGCAATAAACTGCTGTTTGTGAAACTCTATGCAAGGACCCTTCTCAACTCCTTGCCATCAGATTCATATTACTGAAGCCATCCCTGCATCTGTGCATTCATGCATGTGAGCCACAGAGCCTGTAGGGACTCGGTAATAAGTGGCATCCAATGTGGACTTCCTCGGACCTCCATGACAGCATCTCCAAAAGTCTCTGGGTTCAAGCCACATTTGGAGCAGCCATTTCCCTCGAAGAAGCCTCTGAGTTCTATCAGGGGTCTCAGAAAGGGAGACTGATAATTTCCTTAGAAGAGGAGACCGGTCTGCAGTCAACTGGACCAGCCCAAGAACATTATTTGACCCTCTGGTGAGATACGGGTCACCTTTTATACTTTTTATTTTTCTCTTTTGTCTTGGGGCTGGGAGGAGAGGGAGATGGATGGTGACATAATCCATCTCCTAAGAGAAGTTTATCCTCATGTTCTAAAATCCCTTGTTTTTCAAGGGAGGATTTAATGCGCTTTCTTTCTTTGTTGCTTAATGACTTTAAAGGAAGTTTAAAATGGCTTGTCCCTTGGTTGTTTCTGTTGGGAAAAATTTATTTGTTCTACCAGCTAGTTAAAAAGCTCTTAAAAATGTTAGGAACAGTTAGAAAAACCCCGCCCCATCTACTGCCCTCTCCCTGTATTCCTGTTCCCTCTGCCCTGACTCAAGGGAAACCAGGAGAAGGATCCTGCCCTAGAGCACAAGCTCGCCACCATCTGCCTGCCTCCTGTATATTTCCTTTGTCCCCTGCCCAGGGTGGTGAAAGCCAAGCCATCCCGGGTCCTGCCCAAAACCTCTTCCCTGTACCCATTTTCCCAGTTTTCTCTACTTTAAATTTGCTCCAAGGCAGCGTGGCCTGTCCCTCAAACTCAGCTGTTCATTCTGTTTTTAATTCTCTCTCCTTCACTCCCCTAGACACCCAACATGGTGGAGGCCACGTGCAGGCAGCGGGGGGCTTTTTGCCCACGTCCAGATCCCCCTCTGTGTCTGCCGCCCCGCCTCTCCCACTGGCGCCTGGTTGCGTTACAGCGCCCAGCTCCCCCCACCGCCCGCCTGCCCTTGAGACCCAACCCGCCTCAGACTCCTACACTGCCGAACCCAAGAGTAGGGGGCAGGGATGCCAGAGAGACACCGTCCCGACTGCACCGCACTGGGTGGCCCCAGCTCACTGGAAGCCCCACACCCCTGCCAGGCACTCTGTCTCCAGTTCAGAAGAGGGGAGCAGCAACTCCTCCAATTTAGAGGCTGAATCTAGAGACTAGTGCTGCCAGGCACTCTGTCTCCAGTTCAGAAGAGGGGAGCAGCAACTCCTCCAATTTAGAGGCTGAATCTAGAGACTATTGGGCTAAAGTGAAAAAACAGGCTGCCAAAGATGGTAACTGCGGCCTAGTAAATAAGGTTATGCCATATGCTGCCCCAGTCACTTTCACATGAGGAGGCAGGAATGCTCACTGGGAACCTATACCTTACCAGCAGCTAAAGGAGCTATGCAAAGCCAGCAAAGACTATGGGTGGGGGTCACCCTACTTTAAAAACCTGCTCCAGGTTTCTCTCTCCACTGTCACCCTAGTGCCTCACGATATCAAAAATATCGTGTCATGCCTGCTCTCTCCCGCAGAAAACATGCTGTGGGAAAGAACATGGGAAAAACAGTTAAGAGGGCTCCTATAAACATATCAAGGATACCGCACTAAAGCTTATTTAACTATTGAACATCTGTGTGGAGAGGGTGACTTTGAGCGGCCCCAAGACCAAGCCCAAGACATCCCTGAGGCTGTCCTTGGAGATATTAAAAAAGCAGCAGAGGCAGCCCTGCTTCAGAAACCAGATGATGCCACTCCCACTTTGAACTTTTTGGATGTTATTGATTTAAAGAGCTCTGTTGAAAGGCAGGTCGAAAATGCAGAAGCCTGCAAAGAGATTTTACACAGTTTGGTAATGGCCAACTCAAATGCTGAGTGTAAGAAAATTCTAAGGGCCCTCCCTCTAGACCCTGAGCCTACAATAGACCAAATGATTGAGGCCTGTGCCAAACTGACAGCCACAGAACACACTATAGCAATAGCAGTTTCAAAAGGGGTGGCTGAAGCCTTGGTGGCATCACCCAAGGAACAGTAAAGATGCTTTAATTGTGGGGAGTTTGGACACTTTCTTAAAGACTGCCAGGAACATCGGGTAGCCAAGGTCTTTCATCAGCCGGTGGGATGCAATGTGAGTTTGTATCATCTCTGATGTCTCTTGTAAGTCTATGAGGCAAATAAAATAACATAACCTCACAGCGCAGCTGCCTGGCCCCCCATCCCGTTTGATTGAGGCAGCACAAGTCTCTGAGGCATCCCAACAGGTCCAGGGGGGCACCCGACAGCAGCTGGTGAGTGCCCTTTCTATTCAGTTTAATAATGAGGGCATGTAAAAAATACCCACAGGACAATTTGGGCCCCCGGATGGCCCAAGAGACATTTTAATTACAGGAAATGGACTTTATGGGCCAGACGAACTTTATGTTACTCCAGAAGTCCAAACTGTTGGCCCTCAAGACAAAGTTTTTGTGACTGTTTCATGCAATAAGCCCCCTTGGTTTTTATAGAAAGGAATGGCTATTCTACAATTCTTTCTACTACCACATCATAGAGACTGGATCCTGGAGAACCTGATGGCATGCTGGGTTGAAGTTGTGGGCCCACATAAACCTATGATAGAGTGTGGTCTGCTTGACAAAGGTTCTAAGTTACATCTTCCAGGTATGGCAGACACCGGAGCTGATGTCACCATTATAGCTCGCTCCGAGTGGCATGGGACTGGAAATTGACTCCAGCCAACAGAGTCATCTCGGGGATTGGAGGTGCTGCAGTCTCTGTGCGCAGCAAAGATAATATCATCATGGAGGGACCCGAAGGTCAGGTAGCCACCATCAGGCCCTTCATGGTCAGGTCAGGTATTACCTTGTGGGGCAGGGCCCTGTTGTCGCAGTGGGAAGCTAGACTAGAAATCCCCAGGCCACCTCAGGATTTTTAGTTGGGACCACTGAAGAGAGCGCCACCCCACTGTTGACGTGGAAGACCGATAGCCCAGTGTGGACTGATCAGTGGCCCCTATCAGCTGAAAAGCTGCGCGCTTTAGAAGTCCTTGTGAAAGAGCAACTTTCCAAAGGTCACGTAGTACTGACCAACAGCCCCTGGAACTCTCCTGTCTTTGTTATTAAGAAACCTGGCAAAGACAGGTGGAGATTGCTCCAGGGTCTTCGCAAAATAAATGAAGTTATTGAAGACATAGGTCCCCTGCAGCCCAGCCTGCCCTCACCCTCCATGCTGCCACATGAATAGAGACTCGCAGTCATCGATATCAAAGACTGCTTTTTTAACATCCCCCTCCATCCTCGAGATGCACCCCGGTTTGCCTTCTCAGTCCCATCCCTAAATAGGCAGGCCCCTCTGAAGAGGTACCACTGGTGAGTCCTCCCTCAGGGGATGAAAAACTCACTTTCCATCTGCCAGTGGTACATGGCCCACATCCTCTCACCTATCAGAAAGACTTTTCCAGATGCCATCATCCTGTATTACATGGATGATATACTAGTTTGTTCCCGAGATCAGTCCTATTTGGACACTGTTCTAGCTAAGACAATAAAGGCTATTGAAGACACTGGATTTGAAATCCGTGAAGACAAGATCCAGCGAACCTGTCCTTGGACCTACCTGGGACTCTGAATTGGTGAGTGGATTGTTGTACCCCAGCATCTCACCACCAAAGATAACCCAAACACCCTCCGCGACCTCCACCAGCTCTGCGGGTCCATCATCTGGGTGTGTCCACTGCTGGGGATCATGATAGAGGACCTCTCACCACTCTTCAATCTCATCCGAGGCAGTGATGACCTTGACTCACCCTGTGCCATCACTCCTGAGGCCCAGGAATCCATCACAAAAGTCCAGGAAGCGTCTCCCTGGCAGGCGCATAGGACTGACCCCACTCTCCTGTTCCAGCTTATCATCCTGGGTAAGTCACCCAGGTTCAATGCGCTAACTTTTCAGTGGAACACTGCACAAAAAGATCCACTCCTTATCATCAAGTGGGTCTTCTTATGCCATCAGCATATTAAAACCTCAAGAGCTGATGGCTCAGCTCATTATAAAAGCCAGGGCACGCCTCCGCACCCTTGCGGGGTGTGATTTCGCATGCATTTACCTCCCACTGACCACTGGGGTTCTGACCATTTGCTCCAGAACAACGAGCACCCCCAGTTTGCCTTTGACAGCTACACAGGCCAAATTTCCATCCACAATCCCAGTCATAAGATGTTTAATTTGGCTTTCCATTTTACCCCAAAATCACTCCAAAGTCAAACACCTCTAAAGGTCCTGACCATTTTCACAGATGGCTTGGGGGGATTGCGCAAGTCCGTGATGACATGGAAAAATTCAAAGACACAGAAGTGGGAGTCTGTTGTCCCGATTGTTGGAGGATCCCCACAGATTGCAGAGCTAGCAGCCATTGTCAGGGCTTTTGAGCGATTCAAAGAGCCAATTAATCTGGTCACTGATTCAGCATATGTAGCCAGTGTAGTTGCTAGAGTGGAACATTCCTTGCTAAAAGAAGTGTCAAACCCCAAATTTACACAGGTTGCTTTCAAAGTTAATCTACCCGATTTCCCACCAAAAGCAACCATTTCATATAATGCATGTGAGGTCACACACCAACGTCCCAGGGCCCAACGCAGAGGGCAACAGAAGAGCAGATGCCCTGGCCATGTCTGTGCAGACTGCTAACATACCTGACATCTTTGCACAGGCCAAGATGACCCACGGCTTTTACCATCAGAATGTGCCAGCCCTCATGCACGTTTCACTTACCGTGCAACCAGGCGAGGGCAATAGTGGCCACATGCCCCAACTGCCAGCAGCACCAAGTTTCATCGCTGGGCTCCGGGGTTAACCCCTGAGGACACAACAGCTGCCAGTTGTGGCAGACAGATGTGACCCACTATCCGGCATTTGGCAGGCAAAAATACATACATGTGTCCATTGACACATTTTCAGGAGCAGTGTTTGCTTCAGCTCACGCAGGAGGAAAGGCCAAAGATATCACAAGGCACTTCCTCCTGGCATTTGCCACCTTAGGCATCCCAGAACAAATTAAAACTGACAATTGTCCCTGCCTACACCTCCCACAAACTCAGGGATTTTTTCAGTCAGTGGGTAGTGATGCACAGCACAGGCATACCACACTCCCCTACAGGACAGTCAATTGTTGAAAGGGCCCATGGCACCATTAAGTGGGTCTTCGATCACAATAAATTTCCTAAACTGCTCAACCACAGAGCCAAACCCCCTTGTATTCCGGCACTTCTCCAGTTTGGCTCAAGCTAAGCTCAATGAGAAGCTGCTGGTGATGACCAAAGATCCTGAAAGCCAATGACTACTGGGCCTTTTCCCTTGAATAACCTGGGGGAGAGGGTATGTCTGTGTCAACACCATCAGACCCAAGGTGGATTCCAGGCAAGAACATAAAGCCTTACACTGGCCCAGCCAACACTGCTCCCAAAGACACAGCCATGCCTGGAGGTGATGCAGAACAACCCGAAGACCAAAGAAGCGCAGCCTGGAGACAGAGGCAACGTACATCTCCACAGCAGACACTGACCTGCTGTCCCACAACCAGAGCTGCGACCGGATAAGTTTACACCACTGACGTGTTCCCATACCACTGTTACCATTCCCCTTTTTCTTTCCAGCTTCCTAGTTAATAAAGAAAGGGGAATGTAAAGAGGGAGGGAATGGAAGGCCCCCCCGAGAATTGCAAATTTTTAACTCTGTTTAAAACTCTAGCAGAAACAACTGCCAACAGACACTCCATCATGAGACCCAGCACTTGTCCCACCACCACCCTCTGGATGTTCCTGAGACCACTGGCAGTGGATGCTTGAACTGTACTGCAGCCAAAAAGAGACCCTGGCAAAGACTACCCCCCTCTGCAAGAGCATCCATACCAGTGTCCAGAGAAAAAAATCCCCTGAAGGATTTGAGGACTTGTTGGGACGATGGATTGGGGATGTTTCTGATTATTTTTGTTGTTTTATGTACATTCAGTTGTTTGGGGCGTTTGGTTCTGGGATCCCTGGGGGAAACCTTTTTAATTAATACAGAAAAGAGGAGTTGTGGTGGTTGGTTAGCCTGTGGTACAAGGGACAGAGAGAGTTCTCGGTAAGACAGTCCCTAGTACCAGAGAGTTCTGTCCAGGTCACAGTGAGAAAAAAAGCCTCTTCCAGAATGCTTTGTTCTGTTATGGTAATCTACCCCAGTTCTGCTCCCCAGTTGGCTGTTGGCCATCCAGCCTCCTTGCCACCTTTTATGTTCCATGCCATAGAAAGTTCTCCATTCCAGGTTCCCCCCATTGGCCTCTGCCCCTCGCCACTCCCTCAGAGCTCCCCCACGGGTCCCCATTCCCTAGTCCCGCCTTTGTACCTCCCCTGTGCCGTCAGATCATTGGTTTCTTGACACTGGTAGTGCCATAAATCAGCCTCTCTTGCTGGGAGAGGCCCTTTAAATTCTTTAGAGTTCTTGCAAGGAACTTGATAGACGGACGAGGCAAGCTCGCAGCAATTGCTTCTTCAGATAATTGTTTATTTTAGCGTTATCAGCTATTAGCATAGAAAAGACATAGCAGAACAGAACATGGCACGAGAAGGCAAGAAAATGGCTGCTTATCAAAATTCCACAGCCTTTTTATAGGTAAATTATCCAATAAAAAATTGAAACAACAGATATTTTTACTTTTCCTGCAATGTTCAGTAAATCACTCTGACAAGCAGGCCGGAACTGCGGAATTTTTCATCCAATCATCCTAAACTACTTTTGCTGCAAAATATGGAGGACTAGAAGAAGGAAGACGGAGGTTTAAAACTACAAAGTCTCCTCCATCTTGGAACTTTTACTATTTATCTATTTACTACATTAACAAACCTAAAACTTCTAAATTCTTCACCCCGTGACATCCTTACATCATATTCTATCACCTAGTTCACATCTGTGTAGATTTTAATTCCTCCCAGATAGTAGGGAGTTTTCTCCATGGATAAAGGTCGAAAACCACACTGTTCAGGGGGGTTTTTCTCTTCAAAACAGGCAGAGAAATATTCCCTGCACTCTGGATTCCCACAGTTTCTGGTGCTAGTTCCACTCCCATACTTAAGCCTGACTTCTGCATTGTTCTGGGTTTTTGCCTCTAGAACCCTTCACAGTGTAGAAGCAATAAACAGCTCCTGTGGAACTCCATGCAAAGACCCTTCCTGTCTCTTTGCAGCCGACTTATATTAATGAAGCTATCTGTGCGTTTGCGCGTGCACGTGTGTGAGTGTATATAGCTGATCCTGCTGAGTGGCTTCGCTTTGGAAATGCCTTTTAGAGATCACTCCACTTCGCGCTCCGGCACAGAAGCTACAGAGCCAGAGGGATAGTGACAGGATTGTGTCTGGGGCTAGATGAGTCTGGGACTGGGATGAGATTAAATACGGGACTGTGAGTGTGTCTAAACGTGGAGTGAGATTGAGATCAGGATCAGGGTGAGGTTTGGGACTGAGTGCACGCAGAGCGGGACAGCTGAGATGTCACTGCAGGATGTCCTTGGCACCGTCCCAGCCCACCTCAGGCTCCTTCAAACATGGGGGCAGCTGGGTAGTCCAAGATCCAGGTGCTGCCACGCTGCCCCTCAATTCCACGTGAGCATTCCATGAAGGCAGCCCTGAATGTGACCCATGGGGGTCTGGGATCAGCCTTCACATCCCTGTGGGAGCAACGGCAGAAATGACGAGAGATTTTTCCCCCTTATTCCGGTGGAAGCCTGAACCCCAGCTGCTCTTTTCTTCTGGTGCCTCCTCATCTCCTCCTCTGAGGATGTCAAGCTCACCAGGAGCAGGAAAAAGCCCATTCTGTGTTTCCTTGGGGCTGCAGCCTGGAACATCCACTCAGAACAAAGCACTTTCTGAAAGCCCTGCTGAAAGGCAGGAAATTGTATTTTGATAGGAAATAAAAATTCCAAATTTTTTCTTTCTGTGACATTAATTTTCAGTCAGTTCCGGTATGGTTTTTCTGAAAACTCTGTGCCACCTTCTCAGCTGATTGTATTTGTGTCCTCCTTCCTCTTCTGCCTTTCTTTGCCTGCTCTGTTTCTCTCTCAGTATCTCTCTTGACCCAAAGCAGCTCCCACCAAAGCCCCTCCCCTGATTTTGTTCCCAATCCACGAGCTACAGCAACCATGGATGAGGTGATGAAGGCTGGCAGTGAAATGTCATTTTAAGATCTTACTCCACTTGGCTTTCGGCTCCTTCCTAAGAGCTCTGCCTTCAAGGGCAGGAGCATTGAAACATAGGGTTTTATTTTAGACAGTTAAATGTAGAAATTTTAGATAAAAGTTAGTTTTATTGAAATCAACTAGAATAAAAGTTGTAGAACTCACCTGGAAAAGAATTAATGATTAAGAGTAGGATAAGCTTTGATTATTTGATATTTATTCAGCTGTGTTTAGAATGGGAAATTTAATAATCTTAGAAAAAGAAATTCAAAGGAGAGCCTAGACAGTTACAAATTCTACCCAGATGCAACCTATTCAAAAGCAATGTAAGAGAGCTCTGGGAGTTTTCCAAGGTCAAATGTATTGTCAAAAACCAGAGAGGCAAGAAGGTCAAAGTGAGGAAGACAAGTATTACTTCCTCAAAAGCAACCCTCAGACCCATTTTACGACCACCGACCCAATTCTATTGCAAGAATTGCGCATGCTTAATGACTTTTTGCTAATTTCCATACGAAGCGGGGAATGGGAGGTGCTTATGCTATGAATATGTATCTGTATTTCAAATATACATTATTGCTATAGATAAATAAGTTCTGTGTTGCATTGTGATTTCAGAGCTGTGTATTTGGGAACTATCCCTGCAGCTCTCCAGCGCTGAAATAAACATACACTTTCTAACCTTAACAAGTTAGAGAGTCTTTGTCCGTCTCAGGTGGATATCGATATTAGATCTATATCCACATTTTAATAATTCAACATCTTTTTCCTTGCTGGGAACTGGAATTCCAGACCCTTGGAGGGTGTGCCGTGGATCCCAGAGGGGCATTCCCGAGGCTCCCAGGGTGCTGGTCCTGCCACGCCTCCCACGGGAGCTGTGCAGGGGTAGGGGACAAGGTCCAGCAGCTGTGTGGGCTCCCAGAGCAGACAGCAAAGATTCCTTTGCTGGACATTTCCCAGCACATTCCCAGCTGGAAGCACAGGGATGAAGGAAAGGGAAGTGTGAAAAACGACGTTCACTCTCCTGTTAGGATTGAAAAGTTTAATAAAGGACAATAAGGGACAAAGACAATAAAGCAAAAGTCACAGTGCTGGGCGCTTTGGTGCTCTGCCAAGAGCACACCTGCTGTCCTGGGGACTCCCTTTACATACACATCGACTTATTACATATTCATAAACAATTTTACATATTCAACACCCTTTCCAGGAACAGTTCTCCTCTTCCCAAAATCTTATTTGCTGGTCCAAGCAAATAGTTCACAAGCATAGCTATTTCTAAGTTTTTGGTTGAATAAAAAAGTATTAAAAACCCCATCTTCACAACCAAACTACCTTAAGTAGCATCTACTTTGTAATAAAGCTAATATATATATATAACATTTATTTGTGACAAAGCCACTACTTTTAACATTACTTATTTTAACATTTGCAGAAAGCCAATATTATAGCCTCTATTTATCACAGGAAGCAAGTGCCAGCCAGAACCCCAGAACGATTGGGGTGGGAAGGGACCCTGCCCGTGAATTACTGGGCTGAAAGCCAAGTGGAGCAAGACCTTACAATGACATTTCACTGCCAGCCTGTGCTGGTGACAGGAGCAGGGTGCCAGTTTAGCACTCTGTGGGTGGGACCAAACTGTGCATTCTACTCCCCTTATCTCATTTCTGATGAGCTGTTCATGATGGGTCATTTGCAGAAGCTGCCCAGGGTACCCTGGACCCCTCAGGCTACGAGCTGGGTGTTAAAAAAGGAAGGAGAGGCAAACCCTGTGAGGCAGGACAAGTGTTTCTTTTTCTTCACACCAATGACTCAGCTGTGATAACTCCCTCCAGGGAAGCACCAGCACAGTCCCACCCAGCCTGAGGGGTCACCTCTGCTAATGGGCCATCATGGACTGAATGGCCCCAGCACAATGGGCAGCTGCAAGGACTGAGACCATCAAGGGTCCCAAAATATCCCATAACTCACAGGATTACATCATTCCATTGTGAAACTGCCTGCCCTGGGGGAGGGACTGAGCATTCCCACCTGAACCTGAGCATATAAAATCTGGGTTTGGGGACTTCTGGCATGTAGTGGGTTGATCCTTAATTGACAGACAGCCTTTTGGACCAATCACGCTTCTCTCAATTTTACATATTTAAACCGCGTAGAAAGGCAGGGTTTTAGGGTTCTTCTATTCCAGTTTGGGGACACAAGGGACGGAGGGGGGACCTAGGAGCCCCGGGCCCTGCCGGGCTCCTTGGGCAGGGCTGGGCACCCTTGCCTGCCTTCTTCCCCCCCTTTTCCCAACACCACAACACGGACCCTGGGTCGCTGGGAGGGGGAACTATGAGGCTGTCAGACACGGTTTCCTGGGACCAGTGGATCCCTCTCTTTTCCACACTGTGCCAGTGGGAGCCAGCGGAGCCTCCAGCCTGCAGCCAGCACACTTCGCGCTGAACTGAAGAGGACACTGTTCAGCCAGCAGCGCAGGGGGAGCAGGGGTCTCTCCACTGTAGAGCCTGAACAGTAACACTCTTCGACATGGTGACTTTAAAGCCAGAGAGAAAGTGATGTCACGTGAGATGGAGCTAAAATGGCTTCAGGACAGAAAGGGCGGTGCCACGTTTCTCACAGGCAGCTTAAATAACTTCTTGCATTGCTGTGGTAAGAAACTGTAATATCACAAACGGTCTCTTTAATCCATTTGAAGTACATGGGGTGATGAACAATTTACGCGTGGCCTGTAAAGGTTGTGAAGAATGCCCATGCCAGGCTATATATGAAAGCAGTGAGAGGCTTTTAAAACCTGGTGGCAAAGAAAGCCTTTGTGTTCAGGCCAAAATGACTCATCCTTAAAAAGATTAATAACCCCATGTGGCCGCCCAGGTTTTACAGTTGAAGGAACTGTGAAAGGGTTTATGGAAGATGTTATAAATGAATAATTCGTGCTCGAATATAAAATTCCAAACTATGTATTAAAGTTAAAATGTGACCAATATAAAATGTAAATAAAAGACTGGTTTCGGGGAAAATTGTAACTTTTACTAGGGGAACCAAGTTAGTGGTGTTGGGGAAATTGCAGTCCTGCAGGCTGGACTTCAGGAACAAAGACCCATCCAGGGAGAAATTAAGGCGTCTCCTGGCATTTACATCTTCAAGGAGAGCTTCTCGGAAGGCTGATCAAGATCTATGGAAAATTTCTCCCTGAGTGTGGCCGATTAACAACCTGCGAAAACTCCCCTCCCAGGTGCAAGGTGCCAACGACTGGATCTAGAGCCGAGATATGAGACATCACGACCCATCAGATAACATCCTCCGGTGGTTGGGACATTCATCAGAAGCAGGATGTGTTTTGTTTCTACCAGCACCGTGAATAACATGCTTTATGTATATGCTGATGGACAGAAATGAGATCATAGATCCAGACTCCAGGGAAAAACTGTATAAAAATCGGCTGCTGGGAACAGTGGTTGTGAACAGAGGGAGGTCTGATGCGATAGAGGTCAGACCTGTGTTCACCCAGTTCCAACCCCGGGCTTGGCACTGTCTCTTTTTTCGATCGTGGCTTTGCATGTTTGTATTTTTGGACACGTAATAAATTTCATATCTGTTTTATATTAAATTGGCGTACTTTATTTATATCAGAAGAGATGTTTTGCACCACAGCAGATTGTTTTTCTGCAGACGGTGGCAGTTTGGAAGCCAAGTAAAGCAGAGGAGGACCCTTTTAATCCTTTTCAAGAACCGCAAAACTGATTGAAAGAGGGGAGCAAGTGGGAGAAGAAAAGGATTCTAAAAGTTTGTTCTGATTGCTTTTTTCTTTCTTTTAGGTCTGTTAATAAACTTCTTTATATTCTTAAAGTTTTATGCCTGCTTTGCTTTCTCCCAATGCTTATCTCACAGAAAGAAAATCAGTGACTAATGCATAGTTAGACCTAAAACCACTACATGGCAACACTCAACAGATCCAGAGGAGGAGCAGAACTGCAACGGGACTGTGACCACCGCTGATGAAAAGACTGCACCCATCACTTGGACAGGACTGTGTCCACCACTGCGACCAACAGGTTTTGTTTTCTTACTTTTTCTTTGCATGTGGGGGACCACGTGGTGCTCAGCACAGAAACCAACAAACACCATTCTGTTCTTGTCCCAGGGTGCCCGGTTATACTCAGCCTTTGTGGGTTACAGCTGTATCATTGTATTTCTTGTCATCTCTTTCGTGAATTGTAACTCCCACTTTAATCTCTCTTGGGGCAGTTCAGTGGGATTCATTTCTTGTGCCAGTTAAAAGCAACACAGATTTTGGAGGTTTTTACAGTCATGATACGCCTGGTGATCACTAGAGAGGGACTTGGGCAGGAGGAACCCCCAAGCCAACACAGTCACACCTTGTTTTTCCCCCAAACCAGGATTTGCCATTCCCAAACCTTGGCCAGATGGAGGAGGAGGCTGTGAGGAAGATGCCCTGGGACACTCAGGCAGGTGAGGAGGAAGTCATTGCCCCATTCCCCCTCTCTCCTGCTCCATCTCCCAGCCCAGCTGCAGGACAACCCCGCTGCCGATGCCGTCCTGCCAGGGACAGACTGGGGAAGATGTCCTTCCCTCTGGCTCGGAAGCAAATCCCATCCTCTCCTTGTCCTTCCTCCCCCAGACAAGGAGCTGAGGATGGAGACCAAGGAGGACAAATCCCCGTGGCAGAACCTCATGGAAGAGGCCATTTTGAGTGGCTCCGCAGTGCAGGAATCCAGTGGGGAGGAAAAGCCCTGGAGATCCTGCAGGAGGAGGGGCTGAAAACGCAGCCCAGGGTGCTCTGGGGAGGAAAGACCCACCCTGTGCTGGGAAGGCGGCCAGAGATCCAGCCAGAGGTCAGACCTGGTGGTCCATGAGCAGCTTCAAACTCAGGAGAAGCCCCACAAGTTTGAGGAATGTGGAAAGAGTTTCAGCCAGAGATCCCAGATGATCCACACTGGGGAACGGCCCTACGAGTGAGGGAATGTGGAAGGAGTTTTCCAAGAAGCACAGAACTCCTCAGAAATCAGTGGACGCACACAGAGGAGAGGGCCTTCTGCTGCCCTGACTGTGGGAAGGGCTTCAAGAAAAACTCCCACCTTGTCACCCACCAGAAGATTCACACTGAGGAGAGGCCCTATGACTGTTCAATGTGTGGGAAGAGGTTTCAGATGAGCTTCACTCTCCTCAGGCATTACCAGAGTCACACAGAAGAGAGACCCTTCCACTGCCCCAGCTGTGGGAAGGGCTTCAAGCAAAATGCCCACCTCATCAGGCACTGGTGCATCCACACCAGGGAGAGGCCCTACGAGTGTCCCGAGGGTGGGAAGATCTTCACCTTCTGCTCCAACTTCATCCCCCATCAAAGGACCCATGATGGGTAGAGACCTGGTGACCCACATTCCCAATGATCCAGGTTGGGAAAACAGCTGGCTGGTGGTCTCCATGTTGTCCTGGATCCCTGTAGGCACCTGGGTGAACACAGGGGCGGGAACATCCATCGGGACTCAGATCAACATTGGAAATTCATTGGGAAGAGTGGATTTGTTGACTTTACAGGCTAAAAAATTTCAACTGCTCTGTCCGATGGTTTCTTCTGGTGGCATCAAGCAACACTGGATGATCCTGGAGGTCATTTCCAACTTAAATTATTTCCTTCTTCATCCTGTCAAAACACCCAAAATTTGGGTAAAAATAAGGAAATTTAACAAAGAGATCTAAAACTGCACCATTTTACTGGGATATCAGGGTGAATTCAGGGTTTCTTCACAGGATTTTTTGGGAGGATTTGGGTGTTGGGGTGTTGTGGTGCCACCCAACCAGGCAGATGGAACCACGATCTCCTAGATGTTCTGGCAGAACATTTCTGCCTGAGCCCATCTGTGGTGGTGCCCCAGACTGACAACCTGTGGCCTGCCCCCATCAATCATGCTCTGGCCATCCAATGGCAGAGAAAATCAGATACTGAGGAAGGTTCAGGGGGTGTGAAGGTCGAGTAGGGCACCACCCAGGCTTCTGGAAAAATCTAAGAACCTCGGTCTCTGATTATAGGAGCACCCTGTCCTTCTTTGCCAGCTCTGTATGATTTGCTGTTGTTCCCCGTCTCCTCCCCTTTGCCTATTCCTTATTGGCTCTGTACCCTGGACCCCTCCCATTTTTGTTCGCCTTAAAACCTTCTGCCCGGCTGCTCTCGGGGAGAGAGCCCCCCAGTTCTCACCCGGTTCAATAAATCCGTCCCTATCGGACTACTTCGGAGCTCTCCGCCTCTCTCCTTCTCTGCCTTGGGGTGTTTGGCAGCCTGCTAAGCAGGCTCCCTTGTGGCAGGCTTCCCCACGCAGGGGGTGCTTTGCCTCTCTGCTGAGCTCGGAGCAAGCCGACAGGAGTCACTCCCTCTCTGGCTGCTTCGTCCCTGTGCAACACCAGGCTAACCGCGAGGGGTCAAGCGGTCACCTGTCTGTTCTCCAGGAATTCCGGTTGTCTGTGCCAGTCCCTGGCCTGGGTCTGCCAATCCAGGGTGTCCCCACAAAGTGCCCAAATCGCTGCTGAAATGCCCGAGCTTCCCCCGGCTGTGGACGTTCCTGTCCAGCAACCTCTCCTGGTGGATTCCATGGGGGGCTGGGAGGGGTTTTAGTGGCTCCTGGGAAGAGTGGGAGGGGCTTTTGTGGCTCTTGGGGGCATTTGTGGTGCTGGGAGGGGGTTTGGGGGGCTTTTGGGGCAGTCTGTGAGGGAGTTTTATGGTGCTGGCTGGGCTATGTGGCTTGGAGAGAATTTGGGTGGGTTCTTGGGGGACATGGGAAGGGGTTTTGGTGACTCTTGAGGCAATTTATATTTCCAGGAGTGGTTGGGGGGGTCCTGGCCAGGAGCTGTGGGGTGGTTTGAGGGGTCCAGGAGTGGCTGTGGGGCTGGGAGAGGGTTTTAGGGCAGATGTGACCTTCCCCCTCAGACCCCAAAGCTGCCACCAGACCCCACGCCCCAAGGTGCTGCCAGGCATCAGGGGCTCCATGTTGGGGTTTGTCCTCCTGGCGCTGTGGGAGAAGGTGAGGGGGGGTCCCCAGGGGCTGTGTGCGTCCCCCCCAGTACATGTGTGACCCCCCCATCCCAGTGTCACCCCCTTTTCCTTCCCCACAGGGCTCCTGAGCCAGCCCCTGCTGCTCCCAGCAGGGAATTTGGGGAGGGGGCAGAGGGATTGCACAGCCCGTGCCGGGGGATGACCCTGCCCCAGTGCCCTTCGTTCAGCACTGAGCTGGGCTTGGAGCTGCAGGAGGAAGAGGCCGATGGGAAGCAGATCCTGCAGGGGGTACAGGGCTTGGGCTCAGGGCAAGGTCCTGCCCTGCACACCTGGCTCAGGTGTGACCCTGGCCCGGGAAGGGAGCTGGGCATTCCCATCCCCACGGATCAGGGCTGGGAGCAGCACTGGGACCACGGATATGGAAATAACTGGGAGTGACTGGGACCACACTGAGGGCTACTGGGAGCTATTGGGAGCAACTGGGAATGACGGGTGTGTGTTGGAGGCAACTGGGATATACTGGGAATGAATGAGATTGTACTGGGGGGCACTGGAATCATGCTTGAGCAACTGGGGTGTAATACTGTTTCTTCCTTGCTCCGTGGGGTCCTGCATGCCCCCACAGGTGCCTGGGCAGGTTCAGTATTAAGTCAGTGACAAAAGAATCGGGAAGGATATTTGCTTGCATTCCGGCAGGAGGATTTATTGCATCTTCACTGTCGAAGGTAGCAGGGGCAAATATGAACATGATCCAAAGGGTCACAGTTTTATCTGGGGGCCAAGGAGGGAGAGGCCGCAGCTGCAGCAGCAGCAGCTTCAGGGCAGCCAGGGCCGGGCCTCGTCCCTCCATGGGGACAGGGCCAGGCCGTCATGGCCCCGCAGCCCCCACAGCCTCAACAGCAGCAGGAGCCATCATGGCATGGCCCGGGGGCCCTGGCGGGGACAAGGCCGCAGTGGGGCAGCTGCTGTCCTGGCCGGCCCTTGCAGCCGGGCAGCCCGGCCAGCGCCACAGCCCCAGCCGGCCCTGCCCGGAGCTCGGCAGCAACAGGGGCACTGCCCGGCCCTGCGCCCGCCCCACAGCAGGAGGCCGAGGTGGCCTCTGTGTCCAGCAGCAGCCACTCACAGAGCCTGCGGCCAGAGGCACATTCAGCTGCTCCTCAGCGTGCCCAGCGGGGCACACAGATGCAGCCCCGGCACAAGAGGAGGCACATTCAGCTGCTCCTGAGGCAGCACAGCACGACTGCCCCTGTGGTCCTCCAGGCCTACACAGCTCCCTCTTTCCCGGCACAAAATCCCTTCGGGCAGCTTCCCTGGAGCCCTCTGGGGCTGCTACCCGGCATCTCAGCTCCTTAGAGCTCTGTGTGTCACAGATGCCAGCAGATGCCTGGGAGGAGTCTCAGGGAGATCCTGGAAGACGCAGGTTCGCTGAAAAAGCAAAAAGGGATCAAGGTCAGCTTCCCTGGAGCAATCTGGGGCCGTTGGACATTTTTGTCATCCTGAAATTGGAGGTCAAGACTGTAGTGGTTTAGTTCACATCTGTTTTCCTCTGTGAGGCAAGGATTTTGGAGGAAAGCAAAGCAGGCTCAAAATTTTAAAGAATATAAAGAAAGCTTTATTAGAAGAACTTAAAGAAGAATAGTAAGAGTCAGAATAAACCTTCAGAACACTTCTCCAATAAACCTTCAGAACACTTCTCCCACCTCTTCTTTCTTTTCCCACTGACAACATAAAGAGATAAAACTTGGGATTTTTTGGTCAGTTTTCCACCTCTATAATAGTCTTTCTTCAGTTCATGTAGGGAGATGAGTCTCTCTTGCCATGCCATGGAGACTTCTCCACAAGAAACCGTTCTCTTGTGGCTTCAGTGTCACAGCGAATCAACCGCCCAGGAATGGAAATCTGTTTGCAATGTGGAAGTCCCTTCCCTTGACTTACAGCTTTCCCCACAACTGTTTTCGAGGGTTCAATCTTTACCTAATGGGGTACCATTTTAAGGAAGAGCTGTTCAGAAGCAAAGGTTCTCTTAATCTATCTCTTGGATCATCTTCATCTCTGGGAACAGAGGTCTTCTTCCCTGGGGCAAGGGTCCTCATCCCTCTCATCAGTCTCTGTTCAAGCTTCTCATTAGATCACAGCTACTTCAACATTTCCTGTTTCAGCACAGGTGCCTTTGCTCATGGTTGCGGTTTGAATGCTCCCTCCCCCCGTGCTTTCCATGAATTACAGGGGTACTCTGATGTATGATAGTCCATCACCATAGACTTAAAAAAGAGTTTCAGCTCCTAGGTTTGAGGCATCTCCTCTTTCTCCTCTCTCTGGGCTTCGGCTCTTCCTTCCTCACTGACTTTGGTGTCTCTATGTTGTTTTCTTCACGTGCCTTCACCTTTTCCTTTCTTCTGACTCGGGAGAGGATTGATGTCTGTAGGTTTCATCTGTTCTAGGGAATCTTACAGTGCTGAAAGAGTTAATCTCACCCGGGCCTTGCATCAGGAATTCCCCTCTCGCTATTGCTCACCTGATCTCGGCCCAGTGGAGGCCTCAGATGAATTTCGGCCGCGTGGTCCCGGCCTCAGCTGGTGGCGTTTTCCGGCCGCGCAGCTGCCCAAGGCTCCGGGGTGGCTTTCTCCCAGCCAGCCCGGCCCCACGCCACAGTGCTGGGGGCTGACCTGGCCAGGCCACAACGGAGCAGGGCTACATGGGCCCCCCAGTTACCTTTCCAGAAGCTGGAAGCAAGAGAGACTTTCCCGGGGTTTGTTTGTTCTTAAATGTGGTTTCGCAGAGGTGTGTTCAGCTTTGTTAAGTGGCCTAACAGAGTTGTCAGTATTCAAACTTGTGGAGGCTGGTGGGCCTGTTTACAGAGGGACCACCAGGAGTCCCCTGGAGGGAAGAGCCCTAAGTGGCACCCCCAGGTTAGCAAGACAGAAAAGGACTCTCCCAGGATTCCTTAGTTACATTGTGTTAATGTACTCCAGTTCTGCATCCTCAGTTGGCCCGTTGGCCTCCCAGCCCCTTGTTACCTTACATGTTCCTGCCCTAGAAGGTTCTCCCTTCCCTGTTCTCCCACTGGCCCTTGCTCCCTCGCCACTCCCCCAGACTTTCCCCATTGGCTCCCATTTCCTACTCCCGCCTGTGTACCGCCCTCATGCCCTCAGATCATTGGTTCCTGATGCTCTCCACTGACCCCGTATATAAATCTGGACCCTCCCACATTCTTGGTCTCATCCCTGGACCGCTTCACGTGCGTCGCTGGAATAAACCTCTCCCGTGGAATCCTATATGAAGACCCTTCCTGCCTCTTTGCCATCAAACCGGTTCTTGAAGCTATCCAGTGTGTGAGACTGTGTGTGTGAGTGTGTTGGCCTTGCCAAGCGACTTCATCAAGGAGACGCTTCTGGAAACTTGTGGCACCTCCCCATCCGCCTGCCACAACACAAACTAGCCAGCTGATTGGTTCTGTTGGGACGGGAGGAAGCTGTCAGCAGCTCCTCACAGAATCACTTCTGTGGCTGGTGGATTTCTCCTTAACTAAAAACCAAGCTCTGCTAAACCACGACAAGCATTAACCAGATGAGGCTGTTCAAGGGCTCCCAGCAATTTGGCATTGCCCACAAAGGACTTGGAAGTGCATTTTGTCCCCTGGTACAGAGGGAATATCTGAATGTTGCACAGTAGC
Organism: Monarcha castaneiventris obscurior; assembly: GCA_026261815.1. NCBI lineage: Eukaryota > Metazoa > Chordata > Aves > Passeriformes > Monarchidae > Monarcha > Monarcha castaneiventris. The sequence continues at coordinate 337,659 of JAMPIT010000138.1, read as the reverse complement.
CAAGAGCTGGTCACTGAGGGATGTCACCAGGGAGTGGCTGCCAAGAGGACTCTGTACCATGGGTGACACCTGACCCTCATTCTCCAGCCAAATTCCCACCCACCCCATGTTTCCACTCCTTCAGTGCAGCTCTCACCAACCTGGCTCTGAGGAGACCCCAGCAGACCCTGTCACAGGCCCTGCTAAAGTCTGGGCACACAACATCCCCTTCCTTTCCCTCCCACGGGGGCTCTGCAATCCCTGCCTTGTCCTGCCAGTGCCTGGAATGGCTGCAGGAGGATTTGCCACATCCCCTTCCCTGATGAGCCTGACCAGTCTGGGACTTTCCCAGTCCCCCTCCCTGCCCTGTTTGCACACTGGTTCCGTGTCTGCCCTTCCCAAGTGCCCAGGACCCTCCGGGATGGCTCTGGCTTTTCCAAGGGCTTTGAGAATGGTCCCACAGTGAAACTGCCCAGCCTTCTCAACATCCCTGACACCAAAGGCCTTCTCCACATCCCTCAGTTCCAGGTCAGTGCCCAGAACACAGCACAGCCCTGTCCAGGTCCTGGGGGCCATTCTGAAGGGAGGCAGCTGTGATTTCTCCCCACAGACGCACCACTGCAATGTCTCTCTGTGCAGCCCATGGCTGTCCTGAGCATTTTCCCTGGAGCCTCCCTGCCCTGGACATTTCTCTCCATGCAGTCCCCCACACAGCCCAGCAAAGAATTCAGGTGGTTTCCCAGAGGACGTTACTCTGGGAGTGAAATGGCCTCAGGGCACTGTTTGTGCCCCTGGAATTGTGACAGCCCCGAGGGCTGCTGATGGTGTTTGTGCTCACTCGGGTTCATCTCCCCACACACACTCGATGCACTGCTGAAGGCTGCTCAGTACAGAGCAAACACAGACTGCTGGCCTGGCCACTTGGTGTCCCTCCATGCAGGGACAAACAACCTCCTGCAGGTGAGGGCAGAGGCCAGTGCTGGCATTGGTGGTGGCAGGGGCTGGTGTGGGACAGTTGCCCTGGGGCACCTTCCCAGGCTGTCCCCGGAACAAAGCCACAGCCCAGGCCCTGCTCTGCTGCTCCCTCGGGTCCATCCCAGGAGCTCTGGCTGTGCCAGGACACTGCTGCGTGTCCCCCTGCACACTCCCCCCCTGCCCCTGGGCACTGGGCTTTGCTTTGCCAGGGCATTCCTGGGGCACATTCCTGACAGCAGCTCTGGAGGAGAGCGAAGCCTTCCTGTCCTGCCCTCGGGAGATGCCCTTTGCTGATGGAACTGCTGTGCTGGAGCCCGGTTGTGTCCCAGCAGTGCCCATGGCCTGTCCCTGCCTGTGGTCACAGCATGGACACACAGCAGGACAGTGACCAAGGTGTCAGAGCACTCCAGCCTTGCCCCCACAGAAGGGCTGGGAAAGGGAGTGTGGAGCTGGGAAGTGCAGATGTGGGAAGAGGCAGGGCCATTGTCCCTGGCTGTGCTGCTGGGCTGGGAGTCTCTTCCCTCCAGCTCTGCCCACAGGCACTGCCCCTGCAGAGCCAGAGAAGGGCTGAGGAAAATATCTTGGACACACAAGTCAGGGCAGCCACTTGTTTTTATTCAAATGCCACAGGGAAAAGCCTCCTGAAAGTCTTTGTGTTTCCAAAGAAAGGTAGATGTTCATGTAGAAATGCTAAGAGTATACTACAGTATTTTATAAAAAAACAGCATAACACTAGAAAAAGAGTAAGAAACGGCACCAATGAAAAAATGGACAAATAGGAAAAAAGGCCAAGATTGTAAAGAGTTACATTCTGAAGGTTCTGGAGTAGAAAAGAGAGAGTTTATTGCTTCTGAGAAGATACAGTCATCATTTTCCTCAGGGCATCCCTGAGCTCCTGGTTCCTCAGGCTGTAGATAAGAGGGTTCAGGGCTGGAGGCACCACCGAGTACAGAACTGACAGGGCCAGATCCAGGGATGGGGAAGAGATGGAGGGGGGCTTCAGGTATGCAAACATGATCGTGCTGATAAACAGGGAGAGCACGGCCAGGTGAGGGAGGCATGTGGAAAAGGCTTTGTGCTGTCCCTGCTCAGAGGGGATTCTCAGCACAACCCTGAAGATCTGCACATAGGAGAAAACAATGAACACAAAACAACCAAATGCTAAAGAGATGGAAAACACAATGAGCCCAAGTTCCCTGAATTTGGAGTGAGAGCAGGAGAGCTTGAGGATCTGGGGCACTTCACAGAAGAACTGGCCCAGGGCATTGCCCTGGCACAGGGGCAGGGAAAATGTATTGGCCGTGTGCAGCAGAGCATTGAGAAAACCACTGGCCCAGGCAGCTGCTGCCATGTGGGCACAAGCTCTGCTGCCCAGGAGGGTCCCGTAGTGCAGGGGTTTGCAGATGGACACGTAGAGGTCGTAGCACATGATGGTCAGGAGGGAAATCTCTACTCCAATAAAGAGGGAAAACAGAAGGAGCTGTGCAGCACAGCCTGTGTAGGAGATGTGCCTGGTGCCCCAGAGGGAATTGTGCATGGCTTTGGGGACAGTGGTGCAGATGGAGCCCAGGTCGGTGAGGGCCAGGTTGAGCAGGAAGAAGAACATGGGGGTGTGCAGGTGCTGGCCACAGGCTACGGCGCTGATGATGAGGCCGTTGCCCAGGAGGGCAGCCAGGGAGATGCCCAGCAAGAGGCAGAAGTGCAGGAGCTGCAGCTGCCGTGTGTCTGCCAATGCCAGCAGGAGGAAGTGGCTGATGGAGCTGCTGTTGGACATTTCTTCTCTCTGGGCATTGCAGACTGTTGAAAGAAGGTATTGACAGGCTAGGGCAGATTTCCCTGAATCAATCCTATTCTATTTTTTTTGGAATTCCATCAAAACTACTTCTCCTCCTGGGGAGGATCTTCGCTAAGTTTTTTATTTTAGAGCACAGGTTTGTGCTGCTGCCTCATCTTCAGCATTGCTCTCAGCCTGAACTCTGGGGAGCCCAGAGGGAAAGCAGGGCTCCCTGTGCCCCAGTGCAGTCGGACCTGCTGGTCCCCACACAGGTGCCCTTTGCTCATTTCCCCTCCCTCTATTTCAGGGTGATCACACTTAAAACGTGCTTGAAAAATAAAGTGGACTTTTTGAGGCTTCAACTTCAAAACCATTTCTCTAAACTCCTTTCACTTTCCCTGTGCAGCTGGATGGGGAGGGATACCAAGGGTTGCTCTGGCTCTCTACTGCCTGGAGTTTTGCCTCCTGGGAGCTGTTTCTCTGTACCCAAGGCTTGTCCCTGCCAGTGCTCCCAGAGCCCAGCCCAGCCCTGGGGGCTCAGCTCTGCCCTGTAGACCGCTCCCAGCACAGGGCATCGCCCAGGGGCATCTCCCTGGCAGCAGGGCCTGAAGGGCAGCTCAGACAAACAGAGATGCTGCAAGCCAAGGAGCTGCTGGTGTTGTCTGCAGGTAGAGGAGGCACTTTCTGAGGGAGATCTGAGGCAGAGATGCTAATCCCCAGTGTGGCAGTGCAGGAGTCTCAGTGACACAGACAAAGCTGAGAGCCCCTTTCCCTTCCCTTGATGAGAAAGCGGAGAGCAGCCCTGGCCCTGCAGCACCATCTCCACAGCAGGAGGAATCTGCCCTGATGGGGGTTGCTCCTTCCACCTCCAACTTCTCCCCACCGCTCATAGGGAGCTCCCAGGCAGGCTGAGAGCTGCCCCTGGCAGCTGGCAGATCCCCATGCCTGGCAAAGAGCCCTCAGGACTGCAGAAGCTGCTCTGCAGGACAGCCCTGGGCAGCCCTGGCTGCTCCCCCACCTTCACAGCCTGCAGCCGGCCCTGGCAGCAGGAGCCGTCCTGCCCTGTCCCTCTGCCGGTGCCCAGGGCAGCCCCGCTCTGCAGCACATCCTCCCCCAAAGCAGGAACGGCAGCAGAGCCATCCTTACAACCATGGCAGCCGTGCCATGGGTCAGCTCTAGAAGCTCCCTGCAGCCAGAGACTCACTGTGTCCAACGCTGTGAAGATTTCTCCATGAATGAGTTCAGAGTTGTCCTTCCAGCTGCTTTACCCAGCTGTCTGCTCACTCCTCCCAGGTACCTGCAGGCAGTGCCCTCAGCCCTGCTGGGCTGGCAAAGGAGCTGCTCCTCAGCAGAGCTGCCTCTTTGAAGCTCTTGTTGGTTGCCAGGAGCTTGAGAGTTCCCTCTGTGCCAGGAGCCTGGCCCAGCTCAGCAGCACAGCAGCAGCACAAGGACTTTAATGACCCTCTTGGGGCTTTGGTGTTGTTTACATCAGACTCAGTCCCTGAGAGTGTTCAAAAAACTTTTCAAGAAGTCGAAGTCAGATTCAAAGTCCAAAGTTTCTTTAACTTTTAATGGGTCCCGTCAGGGACACGACTCATGGGAAAGTGTCCCCAGGTTCCAGTCAGAGCAGAACTGTGGAGGCAGTGATGGCAGCTGGGGACATGCAAGGGAAAGGTGTCTCTGGTGCTGAGCAAACCTGGATGTGTTCCATGAATGCAAAGTGTTGGGGTCACTGGACCAGCTGGTGAGCCAGGGAAAATGGCTGAGACCGGCTGGTGGAAAAACCCACGCATTTGACAATATATCTTCTGACCTGGAAAGGAAAAGCCTCTCCCAAAAGCCCTTGCGGTTGGAATGTAACCTTACCCCCAGACTCTGTGAATGTAAAACTACCTCTCCCAGCAGCCTGTGTGGCTGCTTCCTGCCCTGGCCCTCTCCCGGCCCCTTCCCGCTGTCCATTGGCTCCGTTCCTCGGCCCTGCCTCTTGTACCGCCCCTGTGCCCTCAGATCCTGGACACTATGTAAGGGCGGCCTGCACCATGTGCTCCTTCTCTTCGCCTGTCCACGCCTGTGGATGAAATAAACCTGCTCCGGGGAATTCCTGGGCGGCGTTTGGGCCCTCCTTGATTCCTTGTCTCTGGTAATATTGAGCTAATCTGGCATAAGGTGTGGGGTGCATACCACCAGAGCTTCCAGGTGTGCAGGGCAGAAAGAGGGGTGCTAACAGCTTAAGACTGTACCCAAGGTGCTTCTCTCACCAAGCAGTTTGGGGAACACAGCAGCCACCTTCGACCGCCCTATAACCCCCACAACCTTTTACTAAATTTATAGCAAAGGGCCAAGGCCTGAGCCCCAGGCAAGGCAGATCCTGTCCCTCCCTCAGTGCTCAGGGCTCTTCCCAGGGCACTGGGATGTGGGGATGTGCAATGCCAAGGGCAGCACCATGGGGTGCCCCATGCCAGGCTGCTGAGCAGGGCCAAGGAGGCCCTGAGGCCCCAGGGCTGCAAGGGTCACTTGTCCCCTCCTGGCCTCAGGGCCAGGGACAGCAGCCATGGCCAAAGGGCTGCACAAGTTGGCTCTGGCAGGGCCTTGCAGCTGCTGCCCATCCCTGTGTCCTCTCCAGCCCAGGCTGTCCCACAGTGTCCCTGCCCTGCGCCTCTGTCCCTGCAGGCTGTCCTCATCCCCCCGGCTGCCCCACCTCGCTGGCCCCTTCCTTTGCTGGCAGCTCTGTGTCCTGCCTGCCTCTGCCTGGGCACACAAAGCAGGAAGGAGTCTGGCTGACCCAGACTCCTCCTGGGGGACATGTTGCACCACAGCCCTGCCCTGCCCTGTCCTTTCTCCTCATGTGCACTCGGAACCTCCTCAGCTGCCCTTGGTGACATTATGTTTTCCTCTTGCTCATTCCCACTATGAAGAAAAGCTCCACCAGCTCTGAAACCTCCCTTCAAGGCCTCCCAGGCTCCTCCTGTTCTGTCCTCAGTCTCCAAACCACTGAGCTCAGGGCCCTCAGCCTCCACCACCTGGCTTTGTGATGAGGCCTCCAAAGCCCATCTTGCAAGATTTTTGGGTCCTCTCCAAGGTCTGTGAAAATGGAAACACACTGATCAAAGTTACTTTTTACCAAATCTTGCAGTAACACAACAGGGACAAGATCTTTAAACTGAACAAGGGTGGATTTAGATTTGATATAAGGAGGAAATATTTTACCATGAGAGTGGCACAAAACTGCAGCTGTTTTCCCAGACAAGTGGATGCCCCATCCCAAAATTCTTCACAGTCAGGAGGTTTGTGCAACCTTCTCCCCTCCCCACAGATGGAATTCCTGTTGTGTGGGTTCTCTGATGTGCTGGGTGACCTCACAATGCTTCTGGCCAGAATGTCTGCTGGGGGCCAGCCAGGCTGCTGCAGTGGCAGTGACCTCACAGGCATCACCATTCCAGCCCTGTCCCCTGGGCCTGGCTGTCCCTTTCCTCTCTCCCTGTCCTGTCTCTGCTGGGATGAAGAGTTTTGTCATCAATATCTTGTCCCCAAGCTGCTGGGGCCAATTGCTTCCCAGGCAGGCTCCTGTAGCTGAAGTGGCTTTTGCAGAGCCGAGCCAGAAATCACCCCTGAAGCAGCAGCTCTGCAGTGGTGGCCACCAGGCCGCCTTGGCCAGGGAGGCTTCTGGCCATGTCCTGCAAGGAGCTGCTGCTGCCAAGGTGCCTTTGCTGTCTCAGGTTCTCCCTGGCACAGGTCCCACCACGGAACTCTGCACTTGTGCCCGAGCACTTCACTGTGTTGGGGCTGGCCTGGGGCTTCTCCTGCAGCGGGGTCTGCCCTGGTCATGACATAGGAAAGGCAGTTCCTGCTGGAGCAGGAGGCTCTGCCTGGAATGGGCTCAAACAGTTCCAACAAGGCCCTGTTTGCAAAGCCCCCGGTGGGAAATGCAGAAGGGGGGGTCACGCTGCTTTTGGGGTGAATAATGCTGAAACCAGCCTGATTCCTCCATCCCAAAGTTCAGCGTCCTGAGAGGGAAGCTGTGGCAGAGCTGGTAAAATCCCCAGAGAAAGGAACAACCGAGGGGCACCACTGAGAACTTCTGCAGAGCTGCTGAGCTGGCACAGCCTGGGCACATCTGACTGACAGGGCAGCACCTCAGACTAGAAAAGCCCCATCCCAAATTTCAGCAGAGATGCTCCCAAATGGCAGTGTCTCCAGACATTTCCCTTCTTGGGGGGATGTGGAGATTCCTCCCTGGAGTCGGGACGCCCCTCAAGGTCACTGCTCAAGGTTGAGCCAAAGAGATTTGTCCACAGTTGTTGGTCTGGGGGAGTGACATCAATCTCTGCTTAGTGACTGGTTTTGCTTTAATACAATCACTTAAAAATTGCTTCCTGTTTCACCCTGAGTGTCCCTGCAGAGGAACAGGGGCATCTTTCCTGCAGTTCCACAAGCTCAGGGTTCTCATTTCATGAGGAATCTGGGATGCCAATGGCCTTGTTAGGAAGAACAAAAGCGGAGGGAATGGACTAGAAATTATTAGAAAACATCACCATTCTTCCAGACAAAGCTCACCAAGTCATTCCCTGCATTTCCTCTTTTCAGATTATTTCAGTTGTCTACTCTGGGAGGTCCAGCTTGTTCTGGTGCTTATCATGACCTGATTGTGCTCTTGATTTATACCAGTGCAAGAGATGCAGAATCATCTAAACTGAACACAGAAACAAACTCCCTCTGTCAGCCCATTTTCACATCCCAGATCACTTTCAAGATGTCCATGGAGATGTGGGAATGATTATCACACAACTCTCCACTTCCGACTGCAGGCTCTGGAGATTCTTTCTCTGCATTCAGTCAGGGTTGCAGTCCCTAACAAGTCCTGGTACCACCTCCTGGTTTCTCAGGTTAGAACAGTCACAACGAAAACTTCACTGTGATAGATAGATGCTGTAATATTGGCTTTCTGCAAATGTTAAAATGAGTGATGTTAAAGTAGCTTTTGTAATAGATATTATAATAGTGGCTTTTTACAAATAGATGCTATGTATAAGAGTAGCTTTGTTACAAATAGATGCTATATGTATAATGTAGCTTTGTTATGAAGATGTAGTTTTTTAACAATAACTAATGCCTTTATTTCTGTCATTTAACCTAAAGCTTAGACATAATAGTGAAATAGCTATGCTTGTGAGCTGTCTGCTTGGTTAGATAACATCCAACATACGTGTGTTGAGGACCCCTGCTACTGACATGCCAACTATCAGCACCTACCGTCTGCAGAAACCATGGACCAAAGCCCCCTCTGGGGATGATAATAAAAACAGACTAAAACCACAGCCAAGAAATGCGCATGCTCTAAAAAAGTGGGCCCAAGAAGGAGCCATGCTAAACAGTTCCTGGAACATGTAAACTAGTTTGGGGAAAAGTTTGAATATGTATAAAAGTTTGAATATGCATAATTGTTTATGAATATGTAATAGACTGATGTGTATGTAAAGAGTGTCTCTGAAGTAGCAGGTGTGCTCTTGGCTGAGTGCCAAAGCACCCAGTGCTATGCATTTTGCATTATTATCTCTGTCCCTGATTGTCCTTTATGAAACTTTTCACTCCTAACAGGAGCGTGAACCTCGCTTTCCACACTCACCAAAGGCACAGCTCCCCAGCCCACGAGGAAAAGAAAGGACAAGTTGGAAAGTTCTCCAAACATTTGTCCTGCTTTGCTGCAGGAGTCGTGCTGCATTCACAGTGTGGAAAGCCAAGAGAAGCTGCAGCTGGTAGGAAATCTTGTGACAGAAGCTCAACCTCGTTCTCCAGGAAAGATTCTTGAAAAGAGCAGTCAGAACTGTGCAGGAGATTCCCAGAAAACTGAAACAGCTTTCCAGAAGTGAAATGAAAATGGAAAGAAACAACCCGAGGTGTTTTCCTCTATTTATTTCTGTGTTCTCCTCTTCCATGTTGCATTACTTCTGTATGCCATGAATTCCAAACAGATCTATGACTTAGTGAGTTTTATGCACTCAAAATACCATGAGCTACATCCAGTTTGACTTCCCCTATTTTTCGTGTAAAGCAGTACTAGAGACAAAAGTGCTTGGGCCGGGCACAAAATCTACAGGCAGGGAATGTGCCCCGACAGTGTTTGACCCTCAGCAGGGACGATGCACAGCAGCAACCCAGGGGATTCCTCTGCCACTGTGCAGGAGCCGAGACTCTGGATCTGGGCTGAACACGGCAAAGTTCCCGTGTTTGGACAGACTCAGGGGCTGCCCCCGGGGCGCGCGGGGCTCGGCCGTGAGGCGCGTGGGGCGAGCGGGGAACGGACACTCGGACACTCGGACACGCGGACACTCGGACAAACGGCCCCGGCGCTTCAGTTGCAGCGGCGGCAGCGGCGGCAGCGGCGGCAGCGGCGGCGGCAGCGACATCTACGACACTGCGTCTCTTTCCTCCTCTCACTCTGCCGCTGTCCCTCACCCTCTCTCAAGGTCCCGCAGCCTCTCCCCGTCTCCTTTTCCCGGTCTCCCCCTCCCCTCCCGGTCTCTACCCCTGCCGGGCCGGGCCATGCCCCAGGCCCGGCCCCGGGCGGGGCCACCCCCTCCCCGGCCCCGGGCTTCCCGCCGCGGTCTCGCCTCCGCCCGGCTGTCGCCGTCCTGGCTGTGGCGCTGCTGGGCGGGCATCAGTGCCTGGGGCTGGGGCGGCATCGCCACCCTTTGGCTCCGCTTGTCCCGAGCCTGGCGCCGACCCTGGCCGCGATGCGGGGTTCAGTCCCGACCCCGGCCCCGGCCCCGGCGCCGGCGCCTCCCAGGGCCCGCGGAGGACACACGGGGCGCGGCCGCTCCCGCCGCCTCCGCTGCGGCTTCCCCGGCCCGAGCTCCGCCGCTCTTGAGTGCGGCCGCCGGCTCCGAGCCGCCGGTGTCCCGTTCGGATGGGGATGCCCGGCCCGGAGCGCTCGGGGGGCGCTCGGGGGCCGTGTCTGGCCCCGGGCCGAGCGCTGACGGCCGCGGGGTGAGGGGAGATGCAGAGCTTCCCGGGCTGGGTGAGGGGTCCCAGAGCCCTGGCACGGCCTCAGCCCCACTGACGGCACCGCGCTCCTCCCGCAGCCCGACGGCGCCCGTGCGCCCCTGGAGATCGTGCTGCTGGCCAAGGTGTCCACTGGGTTCCGTGGTGTCATCCAGCTCCTGGAGTGGGCTGAGCTCCCCAAGTGCTTCTTGTTGGTGCTGGAGCGTCCGAAGCAGTGTCAGGACGTCTTTGATTTCATCATGGCTCGGGGGTTCCTGCCCGAGGAGGAGGCGCGGGGGATGTTCCGCCAGCTGCTGGAGGCCGTGCGGCACTGCACCAGCTGCGGGGTCCTGCACCGGGACATCAAACCTGGCAACATCCTCATCGACCTGGCCACCGGACAGGTCAAACTGGTTGACTTTGGCTGTGGCACCTTCCTCCAGGACACAGTCTACACCCAATTTGCAGGTGAGCCGAGGCAGGGGCTGCTCCTGGGCATCTCATGGCCCAGCCTGGCTGTGGCACCAGGGATTCCCCCTTTGCTGCGGCTCACGGGATTGCTTCTCCAGCCAAGTTGCTTTTGGGTGGGGGTTAGAGAGGGACCCGCTCCCAGCCCTGCTAACAGCCTTCCCCACCCACTCTGCCCTGGGCTGGGGCTGGGGCAGCCAGTCCGAGAAAAACCCGCATGGGGGTAGCAGAGAGGGGGGTCAGACCCCGTGCACCAGCCGGTTTGGTGTGCAGGCGAGGAAGGGCTTGGACTGTACCGCTGCCCTTGTTTGCCTTGGCTTATTAATGTTTTTTGGGGCAATTCAGGCAGGGAGGAGAGTGTTTTTTTCCCAGCACTGGGTGGGTTTTTTATTTGCATGTCGTGGTTGGGCCTTCCTAGGGCTTCTGAGACATTGAGTCTCTTTGAAACATTTAAACTGAGTTTCTCTTAAGCATTTAAATTGAGTTTTTCTTAAACATTTAAACATTAAGATTTTAGTTAAAAAACTAGATTAGTTAGAATAGGTTTAGGAAGCAAACACAGCAGAATTTAAACAAAGAAACTGATGATTAAGCAAAGAAACTGAAGCCGGAATAAACTCCTCAGGTCTGGGAACTGATTATTGGTTATCTGATGTTGTTCAGCTGGGCTGTAACAAGAATCTGCAAAGGAAGGGCCAGGCAGTTATTGATGATCCCATTCAAAACCTGTTTAGGGAAAGGAACTGGGAGTTCTCCAAGGCCATAGGTGTTGTTAAAAACTAAGAAGGTAAAAAGGTCATAGCGAGGAAGGAGAGTTACTTCATCCAATGAGGGACCCCTCCCATAATTATGAGACCACCGGCTCATTTAATGGAAAAAACTATGCATACTTAATGACTTTTTAGCTAATTTCCATATGAAGCGGGGAATGGGAGGTGTCTATGTTATAAATATGTATTTGTATTTTGAATATTTAGAACGTTTGTAGATAAATAGACTTTAGATTGCTTTGTAATGTCGGAGCTGTGCTTTTGGAGTGATCCTCACAGCTTCCTGGAACTGGAATAAACATACCCTTTCTAACCCAAATGAGTTAGAGAGTCTTTGTCCATTCCAGTTGGGTGTCAATATTAGATCTATATCCATATTTTAATAAATCACTTCCGCTGCCCTCTTCCTGCACCAGTGGCTCCTTTTCCAGCCCCAGTTTTGTACACAAGAGCCAGGTGCTGGCGAGGAGGCAGCGGGTCACCCCGTGTGCCACTGGTGCAGCCCCTGCGTGCCCAGGGATGCTGGGGCGAGGCTCTGGGAGCAGCAGCATTCCCTGATGAACTCGGTCTGTGTTCCATAGGAACCCTGTCCTACAGCCCACCAGAATGGAGCCACCTCAAATGCTACCACGGCGAGGCAGCAACGATCTGGTCCCTGGGTATCCTGCTGTACCAGATGGTCTGCGGGAAGCACCCTTTCAAGAAGGGCCGGGACATCATCTGGGGCCAGCTCTTGTTCCCACAACAGCTCTCTCCAGGTGGATCCTCATCTCTGCGGCACGGGGGGAATCCCAGTGTTGGGAGACAGCAGCGGGCTCAGGAGCATCCTGCTCTGGCAGCTGCTGAGGAGGTGCCACATGTCCTGCTCTCCTCCAAAGCAGGGAATTGACTGGGAAGTTTAGGCACAGCTCTGAGCACATCCAGCAGAGCCAGGGCATGGGAAGGGGGGCAAAGTGGATAGGATCCTTCTCCAACTGACTGGTGGTTTCTGGTTTCTCTCCCAGAGTGCAAAGATCTTATCAGGTGGTGTTTATCCATGCACTCCTTGGACAGGCCGTTACTAGAAGATCTATTCTATGACCCTTGGCTGCAGGATGTTCATCTGCCCTAGAGGATGGGAGACACCCATGGGCACTGTTTGATCCAGGGGCCTGGCAGGTAACAGCTCCACACATCTCTTGGCAATCAGTGGCAAAGGAAACCAGACTGTTTTGTCCTGCCTGTAGCTCTGAGCAGGGATCATCAGAAGGGAACACGCATCTCTTGTGCTGCAGCTGAGCTGGAGCTGAGCTGGTCTTGCAAGCACTGGTGGCCACCATGCTGCCTGGTTTTGCTTGTCCTGGTTCACTGACAGCTGGGGCCCTGGGCAGCACTGACAGCCTGGTCTGGCCCCCAGGGAAAGAGAAGGAGCCCCTGGAGAAGCTGTACCAGGTGGGGCTGCTGCTGGAGACACCAAGGACGACCTCAAGGATGATAATCTCTTCCTCAACCTGGCCAGCAGCAGCTGAAGATGATGGACTTCGATCCTGGCACCTTCTTCAAAGATACACTCCATGCCCAATGTGCAGGTGAGTCCACAGCCAGGGGGATGCTCCAGGATCTGGGCATGGCACGGCCTGGCTGGGCACCAAAAGTCCCCCCTTTGCTGGGGCAGCTGCAGCGGATTCTTCAGTCAGCTGCCAAGCTGCTTTTTGGCTCTAGGCAGCTGCTGAGGAGGTGGCTGTGCCATGGCTGGCTGCAGGCTGGGCACATGTCCTGCCCTCCTGCTCTGCTCCCAAAGGCAGCAATGCTGGGAAGCTTTGGGCCCAGCTCTGAGCACGGCCAGCATGGCGTGGGCACTGCGGGTGGCCAGGACAAGGGGACAGGAGGCTTCAGCTGCCAGGCGGTTTCTGCTTTCTTTCCTTGCAGCCAGGCTCTGCAGATGCTGAGGCTGCTCTGGGCTCTGCCAGGGCTCTGCTGGGGCTCAGCCCCGGGCACGGCTGGGCCCGCTCTGCCCTCACATGGCTCTGACAGTCTGACGCGAGCTGGTTCCGAGCATAGCGACGGAGCTTTCTGCTCGTGCAGGTGAGTGAGACTCTGGTGCAGGCCAAGAGATTGCAGTCAGGGACACACATCCCACTGGCAAGAACCCAAACTCTCCACAGTCCCAGCGGAATACCTGGATTGCCACAGGATGTTTTGTCTGTCCCACTCTTTCTTTTTGGGCTGGAATTGTGCAATTGCACTTTGTTCCTCCTCTAGAAATGCCATGATTGGGAAAACCTGGCGAGTGGGCCATGTTCCTGAGGCAGTGCAGTCTGGAGCTGATGGATGAAGAATTGCCCTTCTCCACTGCCAAACCAGAGCAAAAAGCCGTAAGTGGGACTTTGCGTCTTTAAGAAACCCCTGACAGTTTCAAAGGGAATGTGCAGCTCATTCACAGGGTGAGAAGGAAGGGCATCTTCTCCATGAGTTGGGGTTTGACAGAGTTTGGATTCCCAGTCCTGCTCGGAGCTGTCAGGGCACAAAGCAATTTCCTATTGCTTCAAGCACAATTTAAAATAACAGTGCTGGAAACCCCAAAATCTTTCTAAAAAGGCTGTGGAGGTCAGTAAGATGGATCCATGCCATCAGCACATTTACAAAGTAAGTCACTTAGTACTCATTTTAAAATGATCAATCACCTCTTTATCCAAAGTTACGCCCTGTTTTTCACTACACACTTGGTTTTTGATTTTATCTTTCACATTTTTTCGGGGTTTTTTTCCTTTTCTTTTTCCTTTATTTTCTTTAAATAGAAAACACATCCTAAGAAAGGAATGTCCTTTGCTCCTGGTTCCTGTGTGGGGCAGCACCCTTCCCACTGGCTGAGCTGCTCAGGCAGAGCCCAGCAGCTCCTGACCCTGCAGGGCTGAGGCTTTTCCCCGTTGCTGTGCACAGACTGATGAAGCAGCACTGCTGAACACGGGGACACGCAGAGGGACCAGAAGCAGCTGCCTTTGTCCCCCTGAAGATCCAAGGTCAGAACTCTGAGCAGACACGGCTGGAAGAGACTCGCAGGCTCCCTGTTTGCTGTGCTGCCCCACTTGTGAGCGGCCCAGCTTTGCATGAGGCACAGGGAGAACAAGGGGCAGCTCCCTCCCAGCCCCGCAGCCCAGGCACCCCTTGGGCCTCGGGGCTTTGGGCACTGTCAGCAGCTGCTGCTTCAGTGCCTGCTGCTGCTGGCACTGACAGCAACACCCAAATTGTGGCTGATCCCGAGGGAGCAGCAGCAGGGCCTGCATCTGATCCCTGACTCTGGGACAGGGCTGGACAAATGACTCCCACAGCAGCAGCAGCAAATGGAGCTGACTTTCAGCACAGCCTCTGCCACTGTTCCCTCCCGTTTGCAGTGGTGTCACAGCAGCCTGGGGCACCTGGGAGCCCTCAGTGCCGGCAGGGCCTGGAGATGGCAGGCCCTGGGCTCCTGGAGGTTGTGCAAGGAGCAGAGGTGGGGACTCCCTGTCCATGTGGAGCTTTGTTGCCTGGAGTTCTGCAGTCTTTTGATGTTTTTCATTTCTGTGATGGAGTTCTCATGCACTTTCTGTAAACACAGTTATGTTTGGCTAACTGTTCCTTTTTGTTTTCATTCTTTCTCCTGTGGCGGAGAAGTTTGATGGACTTTTCTCTTGACCAGTGTGGTTGGAGAGGTGATGACCTCATCCTCCAATCCACAGTCATTCCTAAGAACATATATATATGAAGTAAAATAAACAGCTGGGGCTTTTTCCTGGCTTCTTTCCTGTCCTGAACTAAGCTGGGTCTGCGTGGTTCTTTTGTGTCCAAGTGCGACAGAGCTTCCAGATGGAAAAGGCTGCTGTGACCAGGCAGCTCCAAGGGCAGAGAAAGGAGGGTCTCGACCACTGGATCTGTGCCAGTGCCACAGTCCTGGGCAGCAGCCACCGAGCCCCGGGGGCACAGAGGGCACAGCAAGAGGGACAAAAGCAGTCAAGTGCAGAGACTGGAGAGAACGAGACCTGGGAGCAGGAACAGCTGCTTCATTGTACTCTTGGAGAAAGCTCTTGGATGTTTCAAAGCACTGAGAGGCACGAAGGGCAGAGAGGAGGCCACACCAAACAATGCTCCTGTTTTCACACCCTCCCCTCTCCATGTCCCAGAAGGAATTGGATGAACTGTATTCTTCTCTCCGAGTTGTCTCGTTCAGCACGAGCAGCTTAGCACCAGGAGCTGAAGGAGCTGAAGCCTTAGGCCACAAGAGCTGAACCAGAGGGGACTTTTTGAGGAAACTAATGCTGCTAACATGGACCTAGCTGAATGCAGCAGATAAAATCCTGGAATTACAGAATCCTTTCTGTTGGAGAAGACCTCTGAGCTCACCAGTCCAGCCGTTCACCCACCACTAAACCACATCCCTGAAGTACCAAGGCCTGGACAAGAGGCCTGAGTGAGGCCTGAAGAGCAGGCCCTGAGCCAAAGGTGACCTCTCGATGAACCTTTCAACCAAAGGTTCTTTGTATCCACTCATTACTGAAATATGCATGGTCATTGTGCTGTGATAGATGTATCCACTTATTAGTGAAACATGTATTGACCTTTCTGTGTTTAGAAGCTGGACAAGGCCATTAAATCTGACATCAGGCCTTGTTTGGGGCTGTATGGTCAAAGTCAACTCCCTTGGTTCCTCCTTGGGCCCTGGCCAGACTTAGGAGGAACCCAAGAGGAGGATGAAACCAGATGTTCCCGCACTAGAAGTGCTGTCAGTTTGTTTATTCAGCACTGTCAAAGCTGGGCCCTCTCCCAGCGGGGTTGGAGCCTCAGCTGTGGGTGGAGGCTGCTGCAGGAATTCCCCGTGTCCGGGAGTGGCTCCAGGCCTTGGCTGGGACAGCTTCCCCCAGCTGATGTGTGGGTCTGGGTGATGGTGAAGTCTGGGGGTAACTGGGGATGGATCTTTGTTAATCACTGCAGCCAATCTTTGGCTGAGATGTTTGGGTGCATTGCTGAGCTTCTCCTTCTGTGATTCTTGCTGCTTTGAACTACACTAAATTATACTGATTCCTTCAGTTGGTGTCTGTCTTTGGTGCTGACCCTGCCCACTGGTGAAACAAAATTGCTGTAGTCTGGCCAGATTACACCAAAATGTCACTTTTTAAATGTAAATGTCCAAAATTCCCAGATGGGAAGAGCTTCCCTCTGGTTCACTGGCTCTGGAGTGGGCTGAGGTGGAATCACCATGTGAGCAGTGGGGCAGTCAGTTAAAAGCAGCTGAAACACTGGATGTATTAAAATGCATCCAAAAATTGAATTTTGAAAAAGGAAAAGAACTTGTGGGATTGGGAAGACGAGGATGAATTTTGTTAACAGCATATTGAAAACAGCATCAACAGAAGGAACAATTGTTTTTGGAATGCTCCCACATGGAGTGACAGAAGGTTTTAATCTTGAGCTCAGGTTTGTTTGTGCCAATGAAATAACAACAACAATAATAATAATAAAACACAATAATATATATTTATATTTATAATTAAAAATTGATAATGTGAAATAGTGCTGACAATACTAATTTATTAGCTTTGGCTGCTCAGTGTAACACCAAATACCCTACAGAAAAGGACTGGCCAAGATCCAAAGGTCAGTGGTAGAGTTTGCAAGATTGTATACAACGAATAAAGGAGGAAGGGATAAAATTGGCTATTTTTATATGATTTGCTGATACTATGATGCAGAATGCTTTGTCTGTTACTGTGAGAAATAAAGTGAATAAGACTGCTGGGTTTTTCATATCCCAGACTATCCACAAGCTGCAGGATTGAACGGATGAAGGGGTTGTGCAAAGAGAACTTGAAAAAATGAGATGGGAACCTGTCCCGATGGAGAACCCATCTCCCAGATGTGCTCCATACCCTTAACAATGGGCCCCTGGGGAAATGGAAACCCCCTGGATGTGCACGGCTGCACCCAGTTTGCAAATACACCCATGGACAGGGAGACTTGGACTTCCTGGGAAAATGTTCTGGGTGTGCTGGCCCCTGACAGGGCCACCCCAGTGCCTGCAGGGCTAGACCTTCATGTATTAGGATTAATTAGGATAAATCAGAAGCAAATGAGAGTTATCAATACTGAAACAGGAATTCAGATTCCTCCAGGACACTTTGCTTTGATAACTGCTCACTGGCAGGCTTGGTCACTGTCCTGCTGTGTGTCCATGCTGTGACCACAGGCAGGGACAGGCCATGGGCACTGCTGGGACATAGCCGGGCTCCAGCACAGCAGTTCCATCAGCAAAGGGCATCTCCCGAGGGCAGGACAGGAAGGCTTCGCTCTCCTCCAGAGCTGCTGTCAGGAATGTGCCCCAGGAATGCCCTGGCAAAGCAAAGCCCAGTGCCCAGGGGCAGGGGGGGAGTGTGCAGGGGGGCACGCAGCAGTGTCCTGGCACAGCCAGAGCTCCTGGGATGGACCCGAGGGAGCAGCAGAGCAGGGCCTGGGCTGTGGCTTTGTTCCGGGGACAGCCTGGGAAGGTGCCCCAGGGCAACTGTCCCACACCAGCCCCTGCCACCACCAATGCCAGCACTGGCCTCTGCCCTCACCTGCAGGAGGTTGTTTGTCCCTGCATGGAGGGACACCAAGTGGCCAGGCCAGCAGTCTGTGTTTGCTCTGTACTGAGCAGCCTTCAGCAGTGCATCGAGTGTGTGTGGGGAGATGAACCCGAGTGAGCACAAACACCATCAGCAGCCCTCGGGGCTGTCACAATTCCAGGGGCACAAACAGTGCCCTGAGGCCATTTCACTCCCAGAGTAACGTCCTCTGGGAAACCACCTGAATTCTTTGCTGGGCTGTGTGGGGGACTGCATGGAGAGAAATGTCCAGGGCAGGGAGGCTCCAGGGAAAATGCTCAGGACAGCCATGGGCTGCACAGAGAGACATTGCAGTGGTGCGTCTGTGGGGAGAAATCACAGCTGCCTCCCTTCAGAATGGCCCCCAGGACCTGGACAGGGCTGTGCTGTGTTCTGGGCACTGACCTGGAACTGAGGGATGTGGAGAAGGCCTTTGGTGTCAGGGATGTTGAGAAGGCTGGGCAGTTTCACTGTGGGACCATTCTCAAAGCCCTTGGAAAGGCCAGAGCCATCCCGGAGGGTCCTGGGCACTTGGGAAGGGCAGACACGGAACCAGTGTGCAAACAGGGCAGGGAGGGGGACTGGGAAAGTCCCAGACTGGTCAGGCTCCTCAGGGAAGGGGATGTGGCAAATCCTCCTGCAGCCATTCCAGGCACTGGCAGGACAAGGCAGGGATTGCAGAGCCCCCGTGGGAGGGAAAGGAAGGGGATGTTGTGTGCCCAGACTTTAGCAGGGCCTGTGACAGGGTCTGCTGGGGTCTCCTCAGAGCCAGGTTGGTGAGAGCTGCACTGAAGGAGTGGAAACATGGGGTGGGTGGGAATTTGGCTGGAGAATGAGGGTCAGGTGTCACCCATGGTACAGAGTCCTCTTGGCAGCCACTCCCTGGTGACATCCCTCAGTGACCAGCTCTTGGCTACTGTGCAACATTCAGATATTCCCTCTGTACCAGGGGACAAAATGCACTTCCAAGTCCTTTGTGGGCAATGCCAAATTGCTGGGAGCCCTTGAACAGCCTCATCTGGTTAATGCTTGTCGTGGTTTAGCAGAGCTTGGTTTTTAGTTAAGGAGAAATCCACCAGCCACAGAAGTGATTCTGTGAGGAGCTGCTGACAGCTTCCTCCCGTCCCAACAGAACCAATCAGCTGGCTAGTTTGTGTTGTGGCAGGCGGATGGGGAGGTGCCACAAGTTTCCAGAAGCGTCTCCTTGATGAAGTCGCTTGGCAAGGCCAACACACTCACACACACAGTCTCACACACTGGATAGCTTCAAGAACCGGTTCGATGGCAAAGAGGCAGGAAGGGTCTTCATATAGGATTCCACGGGAGAGGTTTATTCCAGCGACGCACGTGAAGCGGTCCAGGGATGAGACCAAGAATGTGGGAGGGTCCAGATTTATATACGGGGTCAGTGGAGAGCATCAGGAACCAATGATCTGAGGGCATGAGGGCGGTACACAGGCGGGAGTAGGAAATGGGAGCCAATGGGGAAAGTCTGGGGGAGTGGCGAGGGAGCAAGGGCCAGTGGGAGAACAGGGAAGGGAGAACCTTCTAGGGCAGGAACATGTAAGGTAACAAGGGGCTGGGAGGCCAACGGGCCAACTGAGGATGCAGAACTGGAGTACATTAACACAATGTAACTAAGGAATCCTGGGAGAGTCCTTTTCTGTCTTGCTAACCTGGGGGTGCCACTTAGGGCTCTTCCCTCCAGGGGACTCCTGGTGGTCCCTCTGTAAACAGGCCCACCAGCCTCCACAAGTTTGAATACTGACAACTCTGTTAGGCCACTTAACAAAGCTGAACACACCTCTGCGAAACCACATTTAAGAACAAACAAACCCCGGGAAAGTCTCTCTTGCTTCCAGCTTCTGGAAAGGTAACTGGGGGGCCCATGTAGCCCTGCTCCGTTGTGGCCTGGCCAGGTCAGCCCCCAGCACTGTGGCGTGGGGCCGGGCTGGCTGGGAGAAAGCCACCCCGGAGCCTTGGGCAGCTGCGCGGCCGGAAAACGCCACCAGCTGAGGCCGGGACCACGCGGCCGAAATTCATCTGAGGCCTCCACTGGGCCGAGATCAGGTGAGCAATAGCGAGAGGGGAATTCCTGATGCAAGGCCCGGGTGAGATTAACTCTTTCAGCACTGTAAGATTCCCTAGAACAGATGAAACCTACAGACATCAATCCTCTCCCGAGTCAGAAGAAAGGAAAAGGTGAAGGCACGTGAAGAAAACAACATAGAGACACCAAAGTCAGTGAGGAAGGAAGAGCCGAAGCCCAGAGAGAGGAGAAAGAGGAGATGCCTCAAACCTAGGAGCTGAAACTCTTTTTTAAGTCTATGGTGATGGACTATCATACATCAGAGTACCCCTGTAATTCATGGAAAGCACGGGGGGAGGGAGCATTCAAACCACAACCATGAGCAAAGGCACCTGTGCTGAAACAGGAAATGTTGAAGTAGCTGTGATCTAATGAGAAGCTTGAACAGAGACTGATGAGAGGGATGAGGACCCTTGCCCCAGGGAAGAAGACCTCTGTTCCCAGAGATGAAGATGATCCAAGAGATAGATTAAGAGAACCTTTGCTTCTGAACAGCTCTTCCTTAAAATGGTACCCCATTAGGTAAAGATTGAACCCTCGAAAACAGTTGTGGGGAAAGCTGTAAGTCAAGGGAAGGGACTTCCACATTGCAAACAGATTTCCATTCCTGGGCGGTTGATTCGCTGTGACACTGAAGCCACAAGAGAACGGTTTCTTGTGGAGAAGTCTCCATGGCATGGCAAGAGAGACTCATCTCCCTACATGAACTGAAGAAAGACTATTATAGAGGTGGAAAACTGACCAAAAAATCCCAAGTTTTATCTCTTTATGTTGTCAGTGGGAAAAGAAAGAAGAGGTGGGAGAAGTGTTCTGAAGGTTTATTGGAGAAGTGTTCTGAAGGTTTATTCTGACTCTTACTATTCTTCTTTAAGTTCTTCTAATAAAGCTTTCTTTATATTCTTTAAAATTTTGAGCCTGCTTTGCTTTCCTCCAAAATCCTTGCCTCACAGAGGAAAACAGATGTGAACTAAACCACTACAGTCTTGACCTCCAATTTCAGGATGACAAAAATGTCCAACGGCCCCAGATTGCTCCAGGGAAGCTGACCTTGATCCCTTTTTGCTTTTTCAGCGAACCTGCGTCTTCCAGGATCTCCCTGAGACTCCTCCCAGGCATCTGCTGGCATCTGTGACACACAGAGCTCTAAGGAGCTGAGATGCCGGGTAGCAGCCCCAGAGGGCTCCAGGGAAGCTGCCCGAAGGGATTTTGTGCCGGGAAAGAGGGAGCTGTGTAGGCCTGGAGGACCACAGGGGCAGTCGTGCTGTGCTGCCTCAGGAGCAGCTGAATGTGCCTCCTCTTGTGCCGGGGCTGCATCTGTGTGCCCCGCTGGGCACGCTGAGGAGCAGCTGAATGTGCCTCTGGCCGCAGGCTCTGTGAGTGGCTGCTGCTGGACACAGAGGCCACCTCGGCCTCCTGCTGTGGGGCGGGCGCAGGGCCGGGCAGTGCCCCTGTTGCTGCCGAGCTCCGGGCAGGGCCGGCTGGGGCTGTGGCGCTGGCCGGGCTGCCCGGCTGCAAGGGCCGGCCAGGACAGCAGCTGCCCCACTGCGGCCTTGTCCCCGCCAGGGCCCCCGGGCCATGCCATGATGGCTCCTGCTGCTGTTGAGGCTGTGGGGGCTGCGGGGCCATGACGGCCTGGCCCTGTCCCCATGGAGGGACGAGGCCCGGCCCTGGCTGCCCTGAAGCTGCTGCTGCTGCAGCTGCGGCCTCTCCCTCCTTGGCCCCCAGATAAAACTGTGACCCTTTGGATCATGTTCATATTTGCCCCTGCTACCTTCGACAGTGAAGATGCAATAAATCCTCCTGCCGGAATGCAAGCAAATATCCTTCCCGATTCTTTTGTCACTGACTTAATACTGAACCTGCCCAGGCACCTGTGGGGGCATGCAGGACCCCACGGAGCAAGGAAGAAACAGTATTACACCCCAGTTGCTCAAGCATGATTCCAGTGCCCCCCAGTACAATCTCATTCATTCCCAGTATATCCCAGTTGCCTCCAACACACACCCGTCATTCCCAGTTGCTCCCAATAGCTCCCAGTAGCCCTCAGTGTGGTCCCAGTCACTCCCAGTTATTTCCATATCCGTGGTCCCAGTGCTGCTCCCAGCCCTGATCCGTGGGGATGGGAATGCCCAGCTCCCTTCCCGGGCCAGGGTCACACCTGAGCCAGGTGTGCAGGGCAGGACCTTGCCCTGAGCCCAAGCCCTGTACCCCCTGCAGGATCTGCTTCCCATCGGCCTCTTCCTCCTGCAGCTCCAAGCCCAGCTCAGTGCTGAACGAAGGGCACTGGGGCAGGGTCATCCCCCGGCACGGGCTGTGCAATCCCTCTGCCCCCTCCCCAAATTCCCTGCTGGGAGCAGCAGGGGCTGGCTCAGGAGCCCTGTGGGGAAGGAAAAGGGGGTGACACTGGGATGGGGGGGTCACACATGTACTGGGGGGGACGCACACAGCCCCTGGGGACCCCCCCTCACCTTCTCCCACAGCGCCAGGAGGACAAACCCCAACATGGAGCCCCTGACGCCCGGCAGCACCTTGGGGCGTGGGGTCTGGTGGCAGCTTTGGGGTCTGAGGGGGAAGGTCACATCTGCCCTAAAACCCTCTCCCAGCCCCACAGCCACTCCTGGACCCCTCAAACCACCCCACAGCTCCTGGCCAGGACCCCCCCAACCACTCCTGGAAATATAAATTGCCTCAAGAGTCACCAAAACCCCTTCCCATGTCCCCCAAGAACCCACCCAAATTCTCTCCAAGCCACATAGCCCAGCCAGCACCATAAAACTCCCTCACAGACTGCCCCAAAAGCCCCCCAAACCCCCTCCCAGCACCACAAATGCCCCCAAGAGCCACAAAAGCCCCTCCCACTCTTCCCAGGAGCCACTAAAACCCCTCCCAGCCCCCCATGGAATCCACCAGGAGAGGTTGCTGGACAGGAACGTCCACAGCCGGGGGAAGCTCGGGCATTTCAGCAGCGATTTGGGCACTTTGTGGGGACACCCTGGATTGGCAGACCCAGGCCAGGGACTGGCACAGACAACCGGAATTCCTGGAGAACAGAAGGCTCAGGTGGAAATGTTCTGCCAGAACATCTAGGAGATTGTGGTTCCATCTGCCTGGTTGGGTGGCACCACAACACCCAAATCCTCCCAAAAAATCCTTTGAAGCAACCCCAAATTCCGCCCCAAATCCCAGTAAAATGGCACAGCTTTAGATCTCTGTTAAATTTCCTTATTTTTACCCTAATTTTGGGTGTTTTGACAGGATGAAGAAGGCAATAATTTAAGTTGGAAAAGACCTTCAAAATAATCCAGCATTGCTTGATGCCACGAGAAGAAACAATTGGACAGAGCAGGTGACATATTTTGGCCTGTAAAGTCAACAAAAACAATCTTCCCAATGAATTTCCAATGTTGATCTGAGTCCCCATGGATGTTCCTGCCCCTGCATTCACCCAGGTGCCTATGGGGATCCAGGAAGACGTGGAGACCAACAAGCCAGGGGTCTTCCCAACCTGGATCATTGGGAATGTGGGTCACCAGGGCTCTGCCAAATGTGGGTCCTCTGATGGGGAATGAAGCTGGAGCAGAGGACTAAGTTCTTCCCGCACTCGGGGCACTCACAGGGCTTCCCATACTGGTGCCTCTGTTGGTGCTTGGTCAACTTAGACCTTTCTGAGAAGCTCTTCCCACACTCGGGACACTCGTAGGGCCTCTCCCCAGTGTGGATGCGCCGGTGCCTGATGAGGTGGGAGTTGTGCTTGAAGCCCTTCCCACAGTCGGGGCAGCGGAAGGGCCTCTCATCTGAGTGCGTCCGCTGGTGCAGGAGGAGATGGAAGCTGGTCTGAAACCTCTTCCCACACTCGGGACACTCATAGGGCCTCTCCCCAGTGTGGATCTTCTGGTGGGAGGTCAGGTGGGAGCTCCGTCTGAAGCTCTGCCCACATTCCAAGCATTCATAGGGCCGTTCCCCGGTGTGGATGCGATGGTGGATGATCAGGCCAGAGCTGTCTCTGAAGGTCTTCCCACATTCGGGACACTCATAGGGCCTCTCCCCAGTGTGGATCATCTGGTGATGGATCAGGCGGGATCTCCGGCTTAAGCTCTTTCCACATTCCCCACACTTGAAGGGCTTCTCCCCAGTTTGAAGCTGCTCACGGACTACCGGGTCTGACCTCTGGCTGGATCTCTGGCCATCTTCCCGGCACAGGGTGGGTCTTTCCTTCTCAGAGCACCCTGGGCTGCGTTTGCAGCTCGTCCTCCTGCAGGATCTCCGGGGCTTTTCCTCCCCGTTGGATTCCTGCCCTGTGGACCTGCTCAGAATGGCCTCTTCCACGAGATTCTGCCGCAGGGATTTGTCCTCCCTGGTCTCCGTCCTCAGCTCCTTCTCTGGGGGAGGAAGGACAAGGAGAGGATGGGATTTGCCTCCGTGCCAGAGGGAGGAGGAAGGAGATCCCCCCAGTCCGTCCCTGGCAGGACGGCGTCAGCAGCGGGGTTGTCCTGCAGCCGGGGGTGATGCTGGGCTGGGAGATGGAGCAGGAGAGAGGGGGAAAGGGGCACTGACTTCCTCCTCACCTGCGTGGGTGTCCTGGGGCATCTTCCTCTTTCTCACAGCCTCTTCCTCCATCTGGCCACAGTTTGGGAATGGGAAATCCTGGTTTGAGGGAAAAAACAAGGGAGGATCATGTTGAGTTTGAAGGTCCCTCTGCCCAAATCCATTTCTAGAAGTCATGGGGGGTCTATAAAAACCTCTAGATTCCCAAGATTCACTCCCAAAAAAGACTCTTCCAGAAGTTCCCCCTCTCTGGTCTCTCCACTTTGGGGTTCTAAACTTCTTCCCTGTCCGGACTGCTGGAGGTCCCATGTGTATTGGGTGCCCCCCCTCTCCAGGGTCCCTGCCCTACCCGGGGGTCCTGGGAATCCCCGACGTTCCTCCTCTCCGGGTTCCCCATTTCAGGGCTCTGGGGGTCCCCTCTCTCTGGGGTCCAGCTTAGGGAAGCCACGGCTCTCCCGGGGGTTCCCAAAACCGGTGCCCCCCCCGCCCCCGCCAGCCCTGGGCAGAGCTCGGAGGGCCCGGCCCGGGAAGCCCAACCCCCACCGCGGTGGGGACCCGCATACGCCCGCCCCCGCCGGGGCTCTGCCAGCACCGCCACTGGGACCCCCCGATGTCCCCCCTGAGGGGTATCTGCGGCTCGGCTTTGGAGTCCCGCAAGCTCCAAACATCGCGCCGCCCGCCCCGACAGAAAGGATGAAACAGCGAGCCCCAAATATATTTCGTGTGAGCTCCATATATCCCTCCCCCCTTCAAAAAAACAGCCCGGGATATTTGGGGCGAGCTCCCCCTCCCAGGGCACCTGCGGGATGCGGGGGGACGATGCTCCCAGGGCGAAGATACAGAGAGCAGTGACTGCACGTGGAGCTTCCTCTGCCTGCTCCAGCTCCTCCTTCTTCTCCTCTGTCCCTCCTCTTCCTCCGCCCCTCCTCTTCCTCCTGCCCTTCCTCCATCTGTCCGGCCGCAGGCTGGGAGCTCTCGGGGGAGCGGGGCCGGGCCAGGACACGATGGGAAAGGGCTGGGTCACCCCCAAACCGAGTTGGGGGCAGCGGAGGTTTAGGGGAACAACGGGAAGGGAGTGGGAGAGGGGGGATAAGGGGAGATGGGACAGTAGGAAAGGGCTTCCCAATGGGGGTCCCCAAATTAACCCCAGCACCCCCAAACCCCATCCCAGCCCCCCCAGTCTCACCTACGCTGTCCCCGGCGCTGTGGAGGCCGGGCCGTACCCCGGTGCAGGCTCAGGGGGTGCCCCAGGCTGACGTGCCCCAACTGGCAGGGGGAGGGGGCCCCACGCCGGGAGGGGTTTCCAGCAGCACCAGGAGCTGGTGGGTCCAGTCCCCGCTGGGGAGCACGTCGGTGGCCACCACGAATCTCCCGGATCCCACTCGAGGGAGAGGAATTCCCGCCCGTCGGAGCCGAGCCGATCGGATCCGCGGACGCTCCCGTCGGACAGGAGGTCACAGCCGGAAACGGTGGCGGCTGCCGGGAAGGGACCGGGACGGAGTGGGACAGGCTGGAATGGACTGGGACTGGCTGCGACACTGGGATACAACAGGATCAGGAGCCAGCATGACCAGAACTGGGGCAACAGGGTTCATACTGGGTGTAACCGGGATTGCTACTGGGAGCAACTGGGGGTAAGTGGGAGTGATGGGGTGCATGCTGGAGGCAACTAGCATATATTGGGAGAGACTGGGAGTAACTGGGTGTATTGGTTTTAGTTAGCAGGGGGGCCATAGAGGTGGCTCCTGTGAGATGCTGCTGGAAGCTTCCACCATGTCCAGCAGCACCAATCCCCGATGGCTCTGAAGGTGGACATGCTGCCGGCCAAAACTGGGCCAATGAGAGAGGTTGGTAGCATCTCTGTGATAACAGATTTAAGAAGAAAATCAAAACAAAGTCACAGTTTTGGCTTATGGTCAGAGAAGAGGAGGAGGTGAGAACATGTGAGGGAAACAACATGGAGACATCAAGGTCAGTGGAGAAGGAGGGGGAGAAGGTGCTCCAGGCGCTGGAGCCAAGATTGCTCTGCAGGCCATGGTGAAGACCATGGGGAAGCAGCCCCTGGGAATCCACGGGGGATGCAGAGATCCACCTGCAGCCCCTGGGGATCCACGGGGGATGCAGACATCCACCCGCAGCCCGTGGGGGAGGTGCTTACACCGGAGCGGGTGGATGCCTGGAGGAGGCTGTGATCCAGTGAAAGACCCAGTGGAGAGAGAGGGTGTCGCGTTCCACTGTGGGGAACTGCGAGGAGTTCTTTTAAAAATGGATGGTCGGGAAGGGAATGAAGCCAAACGAGGCAAACATTGTATCTGAGAACCGTTTATTGACAACAAAAGGAGAAGGAAAACGAGCTGCCTGAGCGAAAGACGGCTAGAGGAGACAGAAAAGAAGAAAGGAAAATGGAAAAAGACTGGGGGAGAGGAGAGGAGAGGGAGGGGAGGGGAGGAGAGAGGACAGGACAGGAAAGGACAGGACAGGACAGGACAGGACAGGACAGGGAGAAAAAGAGAGTGTTACCACCAGGGACTCAGGGCACTGCTGTCGGCGTCCACGTGGGTGCACGTCCACGCTGCCTGCCTGTGGCCGGGCCGGGTCCGACCGAGCCCGCGCAGCTCCCGGAGGGGCGCGGCTCCCGCGGCCACGGCACCGGACACGCGGTGAGTGGGAGCTCGGACGGGAGCACCAGGACCCTGGAGAGGGTCGCGGCGACCGGCTGGATCGGCACAGCAGGGCGGGCAGTGATGGCTGGATCAGCGCGGCAGGGAAGGATGCAGGCAGCCCAAGCAGGAGCGCAGGGCGAAGCAGCGAGGCAGCGCTCAGGGGCACAGGAAGGCAGGGCAGGTGCGAGGGTGAGCCAGCGAGGGCAGGAGAGCCAGAAGGCAGGCTGGGGCCAGGGCAAAGGAGGGAGCGGCCAGGGGCAGCAAACAGTAGCGAGGCCTCCCAAGCGAGCAGCAGCCAGCCCTGACGCAGTTGGGTTTTAGACGCCCCTGGCCCCTCCCAAAGGCTGCCCAAGGACAGGGAACCATTGGCCCAGTCCAGCTTTGCTGTGCCATCCATTGGTGGAGTCCTCTCCGTGACATGACTGGAAAAGCCCTTCCACAGTGTCTCCTACTGCCTGCGTTGTGTGGGGTGTTGCCAGGCCAAGTCTCCCCAGAGATGAGGCTTCCCCCACTCCTGGCTGCCTCCTGCAAGTGGCAGGTGTGCGCTCTCTCCCCCCACATGCCTCTGCAAACCCTGACAGCCAGAGTTGAGGCAAACTAAAATGGCTGAATTCCAACTGAATTGGCTGCTCCCAGAGGGGCCCTGCTCCCAGGCTGGAGCAGCCTGGCCTTGGAGGACTGCACCCTGTGGCAGACAGAGCCACGGCACAGCAGTTTTGGGAGGACTGTGTGCCCGTGGGAGGGCCTTATGCTGCAGCAGGTGCGGTGTGGCTGCTGCTCGTGAGAATGGACCCACACTGGAGAAGGTCATGGAGAGCTGTCTCCCGTGGGAGAGACCCCCACGGCTTCACAGGGGAAGGACTCCTCTCCCCGAGCAGCGAAGGAAATCTCGGTGATGAACTGACCAAACCCCCGTGCCCTGTCTCCCTGCGCTGTTGGTGGGAAGGAGGGAGGGGCTGGGGGGAAAAGGTGTTCTAAGGGCTTATTTTACTTCTCATTATCCTCCTCTGATTTAAGTTGAGCCTGTTTCATCGTTGAAGTGTTTTCTCCTGGTCCTTGTCTCACTCATGAAGCCTTCGTTAATTTTTTTTTTTCCTTCTCCCTCCTTTGCCCAGCTGTGGCAGAGGAGGGTGAGCGAGGGACTCCTGTGGGTGCCTGGCGTTGGGTCAGTGTTAAACCATAACACTGGGATCATACTGGTGGAGACTGGAACCTTACTGGGGCAAGTGGCTGTGATTGGGAATGACTGTGAGCAAGCTGAGGGCAGCTGGGCTATACTGCGAGTATCTGGGTCTATGCTAGAGTCAACTGGGAAAGACTGGGATCATACTGGGGGAAACTGGAACTGTACTGGGAGTGCCTGGAACTATACTAGGGGTGAATGGGAACATCTGGGACCATGCTGGGATCATACTGGGAGTGACCAGGGACATACTGGGATCATATTGAGTGTAACTGAAAGGGACTGGGATCATACTGGGGAGTGAGCTGGGACCATACTGGGGTGACTGGGAGCCACAGAGCCCATGCTGGGAGTGACCTGGGCCCCCTGGGGGAAACTGGGGGAACTGGCTCAGCTGGGGCTCAGGGTTGTTTTCCTCCAGTGCTGCCCTGGGTCCTGCTGCCACCCCCGGCCCCACGGAACTGAGGGACATGGGACAGCTGAGGGACACAGGACAGCCAGGGGACACGGCCTGGCCCAGGGACACTGTGCTCCAGCACTTTGCACTGTTCTGCCCGGAGTGTTGCCCTTGGGCTCCCAGGACAGGCAGAGGGGGAGAATCCCCTCCAGGAGCTGTTGTTCACTTTAAGCTTTGATGTTGGACATTCCCACGGAGCCACCTGAAGTGACTGGAGCCTGGCCGGTGCCCGGTGCCACCAAAGCCGCTCCGTCAGTGCCTTCCTGCCCTGCTCAG
This sequence comes from Monarcha castaneiventris obscurior, assembly GCA_026261815.1. NCBI lineage: Eukaryota > Metazoa > Chordata > Aves > Passeriformes > Monarchidae > Monarcha > Monarcha castaneiventris. The sequence continues at coordinate 308,912 of JAMPIT010000138.1, read as the reverse complement.
GGCAGAGAACACCGAAGGAAAGGCTCGAGCTTGGCTTGGGGCAGGGAGAGGGCACTCCCCTGGCACTGCCACGGGCACCACAGACCCAGCCTGGGGAAGGATTGGGATTTATGTCCCATCAAATCACAGCAGGGATTTGCTTGGTCATAAATTCAAATAATTTCCCCATGGAATACCCATGGCAGTGAGTTGGGGGGGAGATCCATCCATGGAATTCTCACCTGACTGGGATGAGAGTGAGATCAGCCCATGGAAATTCCATGGGAACTCCTGCACTCCCAAGTCCACCCTTCCTGAATCCCACGTTCCCATAGGAATTCCCCTCCCCCTTCCCCTCCCACACCCACCTTTGTGCTCCAGAGCTTCCCAACCATATCCAATGTATTTTGGGAGCTGTTCCACACAGGTGTGTCCCGGGTAATGCTTCATCTGCTCTGCCATGATCCCTTTGGATTCCCAGCACCTCTGGGTGATCCGGGTGGCACCGTCAGACACTGCAAAGCTCCCGGATCGCAGCTGGAAGGAGATGAAATCCCACCCGTCGTAGCCATACAGGTGGGATCCATGGACACTCTGTTGGACAGGAGGTCACAGCTGGAAACCACCTGCACCGTGGGGAGACCTGGGAACGAGGAGAGAACGGACCCATGGAGCCCCATGGAGACCCTCGGAGCTCCCTGGATTCCTATGGCAGGCACACAGATCCCATCCCACTCCCACAGATTCCATCCCCAGAGATCCACCCCATTCCCAAAGATCCCAGCCCAGCCCCCAGCTTCTCCCACTCCCCCCGCAGTGGTTGTACCAGCCCCTTCTCCACGTCCCTGTTGGCCACGTGCCGGTTCCTCTCCTTGAGCCGGGTCTGTCTAGCCCAGTATCCCAGGTCTGGCTATCCCAGTAGCCCAGTTCGGCTCCCGCTGCCATCCCCAGTGCCTGCGGCTCTATCCGGCCCCGCTCACTGTGGCAACGCTCGGAGGGGGTCCCGTCCATGTCCTCATGATCAGGGACTGGGGGATCCCCGGGCCAGGCTCTGACAGCGCCACTTCCTGGTACTGCCGGGAGTGGAGAACTGGAGGGACACAGAGATCTGGGGGGGTGGGAGTTTGGGGATCCAGGGGGGTCCACAGGTCAAAGAAAGGAGGGACTCGAAGAGCTGGGAGAGCTGGGAAGGAGGTTCAGGGGCTCAGAGTCAAGGAAAGGGGGTGCAGGGACTGGGAGAGGTGGGATGGGGTGTCCAGGGAATCCTGTGCCCAGGAAAGGGGGTGCTGGGGGCCCTCAGTGTGAGGGAAGGAGGGTCTGGCGGCTGGGAAATGCAGGAATGGGGGCCCAGGGGTCCCAGGGTCAAGGAAGAGAGTGGGTCTGGGGTCTGGGAGAAGCGGGGTGGCCGGGAAAAGGTTGTGCCAAATAAGGGGGTGCAGGGGGGGGTCTCAGGGTCAAGGAAAGGGGGTGCAGGGAGTGGGAGAGGTAGAAGGGAGTTCCAGGTGGTTCTTGTGCTCAGGAAAGGGGAGTCCAGGGTTTCTCAGAAAAGGCGGGTAACAGGGTGAGGACACCCGGCATGTCTGGGAAGGGGGAGTTCAGGGGGTCTCCAGCTTTGCAGAAGGGTGGGGCTGAGGGCTAGGAAAGGGAGGAATGGGGGTCCAAGGCGTTCCAGGGCGCTCCAGGGTCAAGAACATGGGAGGTCTGGATGGTGGGAGACATGAGATGGCTGGGAAAACGGGAGCAGGGGTGTCCTGATGTCCAGCAATAGGATTCAGGGGGGTCCCTGTGCAGGAAAAGGGGAGCAAAGGGGTCTTGTTCCCGGGAATGGTGGTCCAGCAGGTCCTGTTCCCGGGAATGGCAGTTCAGAGAGGTCCCAAGGGATGCCAGGGTCCCACTCCCCGCTTGCCACCCCCAGGAGCCCCCAGCCCCGGCGCTGGAGCCATCGCGCTGCTCTGGGCAGATCCCAGCAGCGTGGGCTGGGAGATGCAGCAGTGCCCGAGGGAGGGCGGGGGGGAACGGGGGGATCACTTCCAGCTGTCCCCAGTGAAGGCTCTGTAAATCCCAGTTAATCCCAGTCACTCCCAGTGTGTTCCCAGCCACTCCCAGTATTGTTAGCATAGGAACACATAACCAGGGACTGGTTATATGCAAGGTGCTTTATTGAGGCGCCAGGGGAGAGGGGTACAAACCCAAATCAATCCCCGACATGGATTTCAAGTGCTCACATTATATACCCTTCCCGTTATATAATTACATATTAATCATTTACCCAAGCATGAATCTCAAGACCCCCCTTAATCATCTATTCATTATTGAGTATATTATTTTCACTCAAGCGTAGTTTCAGCCCCCTCTTCCCAGGTGCAGCTACACAATTAACTCATCTATCCTAGTCTCTTGCCCCACAAGTTCGGGCCTATTTCCTACTGTCTAGGCAAATGCTCAAGTTCAGGCTTGCCTTTTGCCGTCCCGGTGAATACACGGGTTCAGGCTCGCCTGATGGAGGCCTACTCTAGCTACCACAATTTACAAATATTTTAATCCTATGCTATCATTCCCCCCTTTGAAAGTATTTTCACTTCATTTGCGTAAATGCTTTCACTTGATAGAGTCTCTTGATTTTCGGGTTTACACTTGATGCTTGTCATCAAATCTGGGGTTGTCGTAACCGTAGTTGTGAATGTTGCCGTATTCCTAGGGATCTGGAGATGATGGATGTGAGGTGATCTTGTCTTGTGTCAGTGCCTTCATTATTCTCTGGTTCCAGGATGTCTTCTGTTGTATTTGTCCTTTGAGGATGCTGTAGAACTAACCAGATTGCTAGGAACACAACTAGCAAAATTATCAAATTTTCAATAATAGACTTAACCCATGAACTCACATTCCATCCTAACCCCTTGAAGATTTTACCTAACCAGCTTGTAGTCATGTCTTTTTGTTTGTCTTGTGCCTCATGCTCTACCTTTTGTAATTGATTGATATCATGTTCTACATCTGCCGTCACATTTGGGATATGGATGCAGCAATGATCAATTTGTCCTTTCAAAAATCCACACACTCCATGTTCTTTTAGGAGTAACAGATCCAATGCCAATCAATTTTGTAAAGTCATTTTGGTAGTAGCTTGCAATTGGATGTTCAGGTCTCTAAATGCTTCCGGAGTAACTCTAGCTAATCTCTCTACTTGTCCTGTGAGTCTGTACATCATTTCTCTGTTCCGGTAGTTTGCTATAGGGCCAAACAGGGATTCTAGAGCCCACCCAAATTTTACTCCACTAGAGGGTTCTTGCCAACTGTCATCCTGATTTTTATTATCTGAGAGTTCTCGTTTTGTCCTTATTTGTAAGAGTTCATATTGTCCCTTAAAGGGAGACTTTTTCCAAATTGGACATAAAGGAGGGAGGCCCAAAGTAAATTCTTTTACCTTTCCGTCTACAGGCAGGTGGGTTGTCCAGGTACCATCACTTGTTGCCCATACGAATTGTCCTGGACTTAGAATTGAACTTTTACTACATCCTTTTATCATTCTGTGATCCATTCGTCCTTGTTTGTGTTTGATTCCTCCGCAGGCACACCCAATCTGCATGGCTGTTGCTAGTGCTGGCATTTGTTTTATCTCTACATTGTCAGATGTGCAATCATAAGTTTTATTACATGCCCACCAACTCACTTTATTTGCCTGTGCTCTGCTACTGGTAGCAGTGCCCATTACTGACCAATCAGTGTCATTCTTAGGGCCTTCCCATTTAAGACACCAAGGGGTGCTTGCCATATATTGGAATTTTTGAGATACACTCAAGGTCCATGCTCTATCCCAGGGTTCCATGTGATCTGTTTTGTCTTTTGTCCCACACCTCCATACAAGGGTGGTCTCTGTGGTGTTTTCTTTAACCTTTTTATAGTGTGGCAAGAAGCATTGCCATTCTGCAAGGGTTTGATTCTCAACCCACCACTCTATGACTTGTCCTACTTTTCCATGACTTAAAAGACAGTCCCGTAGCGTCAATGGCTTCATCCACTCTCCTACTACTTTCCAAATTTCTTGGACTACTTGCCTGGATTCAGATACCTGTTTGCATGCAATTGTCTTATTGTCTGGTATTTCGGGCAATTTGGATTTGTTATGATTCCCCAGCTTATAGGGTCTCCTGCTGCTTTTGGTATTGGCAGACAGGCAGTTATTTTACTAGTATTTCGCATTTTGGCAAAGTCTTTGATCCAGTCATCACATTCTCAGCTCGAATTGCATTGGGGATTTTTATCACTTGTGTTCCTGCTTATGCCTCTCTCTTCATTCTAGGATGAAGAGTGGTCGGCTGATTCCTTTGCATTCCATATCCCAAAGCAATGTCTATCCCCACAGGTAACATTAATATCCATAAAGTGAGCATTGGCACTGACATTTGAAACAGTTAAACACGTCTTATCTTTAGTTTAGTTGGTCCCATAGGTTGCACAGTCCACTGTCTGGGGTAGACCTTCTTCACTCGTGTGTAATGAATCCACGGGTCCACTTCTGCCACTTTGACTGCTGTGAAAGCACTTGATAGGGTCCAAGCCACCTCTCCTTCAATGGTTCTTCGTTCCAGGTTTTAATGTACATTTCGTCTCCTGGGACTATGTTGTGGACTGGGTTCTCACGGGTCAGCGGCCTATTCCACACGAGGGCGCTCCAAAGCCGAGCTAAAGCTCTTCCAAGAGATAAAACATACACTTCCTGCTTTCCCGTAATACGGATGTTGGGATTAGGCTCGGGAGAATCGTATGGTTTCCCATACAGAATCTCGTAAGGGCTGACTGACATTCCACTTCTAGGTTTCACTCGAATTCTCAAGAATGCTATTGGTAGAGCCTGTGGCCACTGTAATTTGGCTTCCTGACATATTTTGCTGATTTGTCTCTTTAGGGTCTGATTCATCCTCTCTACTTGTCCGCTTGATTGTGGCCTCCATGGTGTGTGGAGATCCCAAGCTATCCCTAATGCTTGGCTTACCTCCCTTACCACTGTAGCTATAAAATGTGGGCCTCTATCTGATGATATTCCTAGAGGCACTCCAAATCTAGGAATAATCTCCTGCAGCAGCCACTTGACTGTTTCTTTTGCTTGATTTGTGTGACAGGGAAGGGCTTCTGGCCACCCTGAAAACGTGTCAACCCCTACTAGCAGATATTTGTACCCTCAAGTTCTCGGTAGTTCTACGAAATCCACTTGCCAATAATCCCCTGGTTCTATTCCCATTCAAATTCTTCCTAGCTGTGCCTGCCGTCTAGCCACTGGGTTGTTTTTCAAGCAAATTTCACATTTTGACATTATTGATTTTGCTATTGTTAACATTCGTACTGAGATTACATTTCGTCTTAGCAATGATAACCAATGCTTCCGCACCCCAATGACATTCGTTGTGTTTAATTTGTAGAACTTCTCTCATTACCAAGGGGGGGTAACACTATTTGTCCTTGCGCAGTTACATACCACCCTTCTGAATTTTTCCATGCATTTAGCTACCATCCCAATCTCTCATCTTCTGCTGAATATTTCGGTTCTGGAGGTAAATTGAATTGAGAAACATTAAATTGTGTGGGTATCAATGCCATTGCTAATTGCATTTCTTGGGCAGCCTGTCGTGCTGTCCAATCTGCCTTTCAGTTTCCTTCACAGACTTTAGAGTTCCCGGATTGGTGTGCTTTACAATGTATAATTGCTACTTGTTCAGGTTTTTGTACTGCTTTTATTAATTGCAGGATTGCATCTTGATGTTTAATATGTGTACCCTGGGAAGATAGCAATCCCCTTTCTTTCCACAGTACCCCATGTACATGGACTACTCCAAAAGCATACTTTGAGTCAGTCCAAATGTTGACCTTTTTCCCTTCACTTAATTCTAGTGCCCTGGTTAAGGCAACTAGTTCTGCCCTCTGGGCAGATGTATTCGGTGGTAGCGCTTTCGCTTCTACAACTGTGTTGATTGTTGTTACCGCATATCCAGCGTATCTGGTTCCATTTTCCATGAAGCTGCTCCCGTCCATGAATAACTCCCACTCTGGTTGTTCCAGCGGGACATCGTTCAGGTCTTCTCTCGCTGAGTAGGTGTATTCGATGACTTCCACACAATCGTGCTCCAGTGGGCCTTCCTCGTTTGTGGTACCTAGGAACAATGCTGGATTCAAAAGGTTAGTTGTCTTTAGTGTGACATCATCCTGCTTGGTCAGGGTTACCTGGAATTTCATCATCCTACTCGGAGACAGCCAGTGGCCCCCCTTTTGCTCCAAAACAGTGGTTACCATGTGTGGCACATAGACATCTATGTGCCCTCCCATTGTGAGCTTCCTGGCTTCTTGTATCAATGTCACGGTAGCTGCCACTGCTCGCAGGCACGCAGGCCATCTGGCACTTACATTGTCAAGCTGTTTGGAGAAGTAGCCTACCAGCCTTTTCCAGCTTCCCAGACGTTGGGTCAGGACTCCCAGTGCCAGGCGCTGCCTCTCGTGCACGAACAGCTGAAAGTCTTTAGACAGATCAGGTAACCCTAACGCCAGAGCAGTTGTCAGTGCTTCTTTTAATTTCAGGAAAGCTTCTTTCTGTGTCCAGCCCCAGCTGAACCGCTGCATCTTTTGAGCTTCATACAGGGGTTTGGCAATCAGCCCATAGTTCATAATCCACAGGTGGCACCATCCTGCCATCCCCAGGAAGACTTGCAGCTCGTGGAGATTCTGGGGCTCTGGAATAGCACAAATAGCTTGGATATGGTTAGTACCTAGTTTTCTTTGCCCTTGTGAGATTTCACATCCCAGGTAAATTACAGTCTGTTGGGCAACTTGTGCTTTTTCCTTAGATACTTTGTATCATCCCATGCCCAGTGAGTTTAAAATCTCAATTGTTACCTTTATGCAGGTTGCTTCTTCTTCTGTTGCTATCAGTATATCATCAACATACTGCAGCAAAAGGTATTGGTCCCTTGGTACTTGCCCTTCTTTGGTCCAGGTCTCCAGTTCCTTTGCCAGCTGGTTTCCAAATAGGGTGGGGGAGTTCTTGAATCCCATGGGAAGCCGGGTCCATGTGAGCTGGGTCCTTCTTCCGTTTTCTGGGTCTTCCCATTCAAAGGCAAACAGCTTCCTACTTTCTTTGTCAAGGGGTATGCAGAAGAAGGCATCTTTTAAATCAGTTACTGTAAACCATTTATATTTCTCTTTTACAGATGTTAACAATATATATGGGTTGGGTACCACTGGATAAATGTCTTTAGTTATCTCATTTATTGCTCTCAGATCCTGTACTAGCCTATAATCTCCATTGAATTTCTTTGCTGGGAATATTGGTGTATTATATTCTGACCTGCATTCCTCTGAAATTCGATATTTTAAAAATTTATCAACAGTCTTTGCTATTCCTTGCCATGCCTCTGGTTTTATAGGATATTGCCTGACCTGCACAATTTTTGCTCCTTCTTTTAATTCTACATGCACTGGCTGTGCCATTTTAGATTTTCCGGGTATATCTGTTTCCCACACCGAGGGAATTACAGCATCCTCTACTTCCTTAGGGACCTTAGGGGTCGGTTTGTCTTTTATCAGTAAGATTTCTCCTGTCTTTGACTCTGGTATTTTCATTAACAGTTCTCCATTCTCAAAAGTTATTGTTGCATCGAGTTTTGCCAATAGGTCTCGACCTAGGAGTGGAATGGGGCATTCAGGCACATACAGGAATTCATGAGTTAATACTTTATTTCCAAAACACAAATCTAGGGGTTACAGGAATGGCCGATTTTCCTCCTTCCCTGTGGCCCCAACTATTACGGTGGATCTATTCCCAATTTGTCCTTCTGAATTATTTAAAACGGAATGAGTTGCCCCCATATCGATTAGAAATTTCACAGCTTTATCTCCTAACTGTATTGTAACCAGAGGCTCCTGCGGCATGTCCTTCTTTTGCCCTGCATATAACATCATTACCTGAGCGGCCACTTCTTGCTGGAACTGATTGCCTTGGTCAAACCGGTTTGAGCCTTGGTCGAACCGGTTTGGGCACTCTCTTTTCCAATGCCCTGTCATTCGGCAGAAAGCACATTCATCAAAGCCCAACAGCCTTCCACCCCCGCCCCCGCGGCCTCTCCCGAATCCACCCCTCTCCGCACCTCGGCCTCTGCCACCTCTACCAACCCCCTTGAATTCCCTTGTACCACTGCCAAGAATTGCCCTACCCATTTGTTGGCCTCCTTTTCCCTGTTGTTGTAAACCTTCCAAGCTACTTCAAGTAATTTGTCTAAATTCCTTAATTCCCACCCTTCCAGTTTTTGTAACTTTTTCCTAATATCATCCTGTGACTGACCAAGAAAGATAAGAGCAAGCTGAACTTTTGCTTGTTCTGTATCTATCTGGAGGTCAGTGTATTTCCTGGCTGTTTCTTTGAGTCTCTCTAAAAATGCAGTGGGGGACTCTTTCTTTTCCTGTCTTATTTCATACAATTTTGCCCAATTCATAGTTTTAGGTATAGCATTTTGAACCCCAATTTGAATCCACTCTTGATATTTCTTTAACCTCATCATATCCACCCCGCTTGGGTCATTAGGGTCCCACAATGGATCCTCAGTGGGGAAATTATAGTCCAAAGTCCCTGTTACCAGTCCCTGACGGATATCTTCTCGCGCCCGCTCTTTAGCAGCTCTAAAGACCATGTCCTTCTCAGTAGAGTCCATTAGGGTGTCTAAAATTACTTGGATATCATCCCAGTCTGGGTTCTGCGTTTTCATAATCATTTTCACCACTCTGGCTACTTTATCAGGATTTTCTCTATAGGTTCCAGCTGACTGCTTCCAAATTACCAAGTCACCTGGAGAAAAGGGAACTTTCACAAAAACTGGCCCGTCCACCCCCACCCCTTGCCTCAACGGGGCAATTAAAGTTTTCTTTTGCTTGCCTGTTCTTAACACACCCTTTCCTGTCTCAAGCCTAGCCGGGGTAAACCTGGAGTGGGTCCGATAAGATATCGGTTTATCTTCATCACTTTCACTGCTATCCACTTCGTCTGCGCCCCCTCCCCTGTATCTCTGTACCATAACTGAACCCCAATTATTCCTGGGAGGAATACAAAGGGGTGTCATAAGCAGGCGAAAAGGGGGTAGGTGGAGGGGGAGGATATTCCTGGGGAGAAGGTGGGAGAGGAGGATATCCCTGGGCAGGTGTAGGTGGAAGCGGAGGATATCCCTGGGCAGACGTAGGTGGAAGCGGAGGGTATACAGCAGGCATAGGTGGGGAGGCAGGGTGTCCCGGGCTAGGTGCCGGTAAGGAGGGAGGGTGTAGGGTAGGCATAGATGGGGAGGGAGGGCGTTCTGGGGCAGAAGGGGTAAGTAAATCAGTTTTGGTCAGAGGAGTAAGGGGACCCTGTGAACTAAGGCTAGACGGGGTAGGGTTAGAGTCCTTAGATGCTGTGGGGGCTATCAACAAGTCACCCTCCATATCATCTTTCCAATATAGACTCTCATTCAATACCAGGTGTTCAAAACAGTATTTTTCTTGGACACACGCCACACACTTGTTATTGTTAGATACCACATTAACCATTAAACCACTCTCAATCAGCCACTCTGGTTTCTCCTGCAAACAGAAAAATAAATCAACATACGGCAATTCATCCAATTTCCCCTCATACTTACAAAACGACAACAAGTGAGAAATCAAATCGGATTGCAAAGACTCATTTTCAGGCCACCGTTTCCCGTTTCCCAAAACATATTTCGGCCACCAAGCATTACAATAATCAATCAGTTTATCCTTGCGTAAACCTTGGTCAAAGTCACCTTGTTTCCAATGTGCTAATAAGCACCCCAGAGGAGAAGTAAGTGGTATGGGGGCATTGCCACCCACAACCCTTTTGAACTTCTCCATGTTACCGCTACTGCTGACCCTGCAACGCTTTCACAATTGTCTTACAGACGGCGCCCGGGCATTTACCACCAGGAATTCCTTAGCCCAACCAAGCGTAGCTTTCGCTGCGTCTTACAGGCAGGCACCCTGACCAGAAAAGCACCTTACCTCTCCAGGAGACGTTGCGAGCGGCGGAGGGTCGTGGCGCAATGGGAGCCCCAAGAATCCCTCGGTGCCGGCCGGAGCGTGATCAGGTCGCGGGGTCCTCTGCAGCGCTCACAGGGTCCCATCTGGGTCGCCAAAATGTTAGCGTAGGAACACATAACCACAGATTGGTTATATGCAAGGTGCTTTATTGAGGCGCCGGGGGAGAGGGGTACAAACCCAAATCAATCCCCGACATGGATTTCAAGTGCTCACATTATATACCCTTCCTGTTATATAATTACATATTAATCATTTACCCAAGCATGAATCTCAAGACCCCCCTTAATCATCTATTCATTATTGAGTATATTATTTTCACTCAAGCGTAGTTTCAGCCCCCTCTTCCCAGGTGCAGCTACACAATTAACTCATCTATCCTAGTCTCTTGCCCCACAAGTTCGGGCCTATTTCCTACTGTCTAGGCAAATGCTCAAGTTCAGGCTTGCCTTTTGCCGTCCCGGCGAATACACGGGTTCAGGCTCGCCTGATGGAGGCCTACTCTAGCTACCACAATTTAGAAACATTTTAACACTATGCTATCAGTATGGTTACAGACACTCCCAGTATATCCCAGTTCCCTCCAGCATATTCCTAGTCACTCCTAGTTCCTCCCAGTTGCTTCCAGTATGATCCCATTTGCTCACAACCACTCCCAGTCAGCCTCAGTATAGTCACATATTACAAAGTCCCTTGTGATTCTGTGGGCTCAGATGCATGAACACACAGATCCAGAGGTGACTTCAGTAATATGAATCCGACGGCAAGGAGCTGAGAAGGGCACTTGCATAGAGTTCCAAGAGAACAGTTTATTGCTACAACTCCTGAAGGTTTCCAGTGGCAAATGGCGCCAACCACGTGACAGGGCGATCCTAAGTATAGGGGAGTGGCTAACAGCAAGAGCCAACCAGGGAATCAGAACTGGGGTACATCACCACCACCGAACAGGCATCCTGGGAGAGGCTTCTCTCTATCACGACCACTAATTCTTTGGCACCAGAGACTATCTTATCAAGAACGCTCTGTCCCTTATACCACAGGTTAATCACCCACCACAGTCACACTCACTGCTAGTATGATCCTGGTCACCTCCAGCATGATCCAGGTTCATCACAGTAGAAGCCCAGTTGATTCCAATCACCCCGAGCATGCACCCAGTCACTCCCAGTTGCTCCTAGCATGATCCCAGTTGCTCCCAGCTGCTCCCAGTCACCCTCAGCATGATCCCAGTCACTCCCGGTGTATCCTATTTGCCCCCAACATTGTCCCAATTGCTCCCCGCAGGCTCCTACTCACTCCCGGCATGATCCCAGTATGATCCCAGTCTCCCTCAGTGTGATCACAGTCTTCCCCAGCATGGGCCCAGCTGCTCCCGGTATGTCAGTACAATCCCCGTAGCAACCAGTCACTGCCAGTGATGCCACTCCTGGGATCCCCCAGGCCTCTCTGCATTCCCCCCTGCTTGCTCTCCAGGCTCCCGGTATGTCAGTACAATCCCAGTAGCAACCAGTCACTGCCAGTGATGCCACTCCTGGGATCCCCCAGGCCTCTCTGCATTCCCCCCTGCCCACTCTCCAGGCTCCCGAGAGGAGCCCCAAGGGCTGCAAGTCCCCATCCAGGATCCCCAGCAAGGCCCAGTTTGGATCTGCAGCCCCCAGTGTTCCCAGTTTCCCTCTCCTTTTACTGGGCCGGGTTCCCCCACCCCCAGTGGGTGGGAGCAGCGGAGAGCCCCGCACTGCCCATCCCGACCTGTCCCGGCTCCATCCCTGCTGCTCCCGCGAGCTGCGAGGGGGTTGGGAACAGGAGAGGGGGAAGGGGAGGAGGAGGAGGCGGAGGTGGGATTGGGGAGGGGCCGGAGGAGGAGGAGGAGGGAGGAAGAGGCAGAGCAGCAGTGGGAAGCTGGGGGGGAGGAGGAAGCGCTCGGCTCCAGTGCTCCCTAAACTTGCAGCCCTCTGGGACCATCGCCCCCAATCCTGCAGGTGCCCGGGGACGGGGAGCTCACCCCAAATGTCCCGGGGGTCCCTGGGTTTGGGGTTTTCTGGGGGAATGCTTGGAGCTTGCAGGACTCCAAAGCCGAGCCGCAGATGCCCCTTGGGGGGTCCAGGGAGGTGTTTTTGGGGGCTCCCGGTGGCGGTGCCAGCAGAGCCACGGTGGGGGCGGGGGGATGCGGGTCTCCCCGCGGTGGGGGTTGGGCTTCCCGGGCCAGGCCCTCCAAGCTGTCCCGGGGCCCTGTGGGGACTGCGCGGGGCCGGCGGGTGTGGGGGGACACCGGTTTTGGGGAGCCCCGGGATCCCTGGCTTTCCTAAGCGAGACCCCAGAGAGAGGAGAGCCCCAGAAGCCCAAAGCGGGGACCCCCAGAGGGGGGACCCCTGGGATTGCTGGGACCCCGGCGGGGTGGTCTGGGGGCTGGAGGGCCGGCATGGCTGGGAAAGGGGCTCGGGGGTCCCGGGGCCGGGAAATGGCTGCTCCCAGTATGAGCCCAGTTCCTCCCCTCCAGTGGTTCCAGTTTCCTCATCAGTCCCAGTATGAGCCCAGTCAGTCCTGGTATGATCCTGGTCACTTCCCCTCACTCCCTGTAGGATCTCTGTTGCTCTCAGTATGAACCCAGTCACTCCCAGTCATTCACCATTATGATGCAATTTGCCTCCTGCACGGTCCCAGTTGCTCCCAGTGTCTCCCACTTTCGTCCAGTGTGTTCCCAGTTCTCCCAGTTGCCCCTAGCGTAGTCGCAGTCACTCCCAGTATGATCCCAGTCTCTCCCAGCAGGGCCCCACTCACTCACACTTGCCTCCAGTTGCCCCCAGTGTGGTCCAAGGTCCCCCCAGCACATTCCTTGTCCCTCCCAGTGTGGTCCCAGTCATCACACGCATGGTCTCAGACACTCCCAGTATATCCCAGTTGCCCTGAACATTCTTGTGGTCATTCCCAGGCACTCCCCGTTACCTCAGCATGGTTCAATTGCTCCCAGTTTTATCTCAGTCACTCCCAGTACATCCCAGTTGTCACCAGCATGCATCCTATCATTCCCAGTGGCTCCCAGTTCCTCCCAGTGTATGCCCAGTAGGCTCTCAGGATGGGCCTGGTAGCTCCCAGTAACCCCCAGTCAGGGTCCATTGACACCCACTACAATCCCAGTATGATCCCAGTCACTCCCAGTATGATGCCAGTGGTCCCCAGTGTGATCCCAGTTGCTCCCTGTCAGTGCCAGCATGAGCCCAGTAGCCTCCAGTATGATCCCCATGACTCCTTGTCTCTCCCAGTATATCCCGGTCACGCCCAGCATGCTCCCAGTCCTTCCCACTTCTTCCCAGTTGCTTTCAGCATGCTTCCAGTTGCTCACTGCCATTCCCAGTCAATCCCAGGATGATTGCAGTCACCCTCAGTGTGATCCCAGTCTCACCCAGCTGCTCCCACTGTGATTCCAGGATGATCCCAGTTACCCCCACCATATTTCCAGTTGTTTCCAGTTGCTCACAGTATGATCCCAGTTGCCCCTAGAATGGTCCCAGGCATGCCCAGTTGCCTCCAGCATAGATCCAGTTGCTCCCAGGTGCCCCCAGGGTGATCCCAGTTGTCCCCAGCATGGTCCCAGCTGTTCCCAGTGTGGTTCCAGTCAGCCCCAGTATGGTTACAGACACTCCAAGTATATCCCAGTTGGCCTCAGCATGCTTGTAGTCATTCCCAGGCACTCCCAGTTGCCCTGGTAAGGATCTAGTTACCTCAGAATGATCCCCGTCTTTTCCAGTTACTTTCAGTTGCCCCCAGCATGATCCCAGTAGGACCCGTAGTCACTGCCAGTATGGTTCCAGTCACTCCCAGTATGATCCCAGTTGCCCCAAATGTGATCCCAGCTGCTCCCTCTCAATGCCAGTATAATCCCAGTCACTTCCTGCCACTTCCCGTATGATCCCAGTTGCACCCAGTCACCCCCAATATGGTTACTGTCACCCCCAGATACTCCCAGTATTATTCCAGTCGTGCCCAGTGACTTCCTGTCACTGCCAGTGTGGGCCCAGTTGCTCCCAGTATGAATCCAGTCACTCCCAGTTACTCCAAATAAGATCCCATTTTCTCCCAGTGTGGTCTCTGTTTCTCCCAGTCACCTCCAGTATGGTTCCAGTCACAGCCAGCACCTTTCCAGTCACTCCCAGTCTGATTCCAGTATGATTCCAGTATGATTCAGTCGCTCTCAGATAACCCCAATACTATTCCAGTCACTGCCAGTATGTTCCCCACCCATTCAGTAGGATCCCAGTATGACAGTGGCATGGGCACAGCTGCTCCCATGATCTTCCAGTGTGATTCCAGTTGAACCCAGCTGCCGCTAGTATAGTCCCAGTCACTCCCACTTGCTCCCAGTTGCCCCCAGCATGGTCCCACTTCTCCCCAGCATGGTCCTGGTTGTTCCCAGTGTGGTTCCAGTCAATCCCAGTATGGTTACAGACACTCCCAGTATATCCCAGTTGGCCTCAGCATGCTTGTAGTCATTCCCAGCCCCACCCAGCTGCCCCAGTACGGTTCCAGGTACTCCAGTACAAACCAGTGACTGCCAGTGGTACCACTCCTGGGATCCCCCACCCTTCTCTGCGTTTCTCCCTCCTGGCTCTCCAGGTTCCCGGGAGGAGCCCCAAGGGCTGCTAATCCCCAGCCAGGGTCCCCAGCAAGGCCCAGTTTGGATCTGCAGCCCCCAGTTCTCCCAGTGTCCCTCTCCTTTTCCCCAGGCCGGATTTCCCTACCCCCAGCGGGTGGGAGCAGCCGAGAGCCCTGCGCTACCCATCCTGACCTGTCCCGGCTCCATCCCCACTGCTCCTGTGGGCTGCGAGGGGTTCGGGAACGAGGGACCCAGGCTGTTGCTGGTCCTGGGGGGAGGAGCAGCAGGGATGGAAGAGGAGGGATGAAGAAGGAGCGGGAGAAGGGATGGAAGTAGGAGAAGGAGGTGGGATTAGGGAGGAGGAGGAGGAGGGGTGGAAGAGGAGGAGGGGAAAGAGGAGGGAAAAGGGAGGGTCAAGAAAAGGAGAAGCAAGAACGAGGTTGAGCGCTCTCTGAATTTGCAGCCTCCCCTCCCCTGGGAGCATCGCGCCCCCCATCCCACAGGAACCTGGGGAGGGGGAGCTCAGCCCAGATATCCTGGGGGATCCCTGGGTTGGGATTTGTTGGCAGGGGGGATGTCTGGAGTATGAAGAACTCCAAAGCTGAGCAGAAAATGGCCCTTGCAAACACATTGCGGGGTCCCCAGGAGGTATTTTTGGGGGGTCCTGGTGGCGGTGCCAGCAGAGCCCTGGCAGTGGGGAGGGGGATGTGGGGTCCCCCCCGCAGTAGGGGTTGGGTCTGCCCAGGTCAGGCACAGCCAACTCCAGCCCGGAGCCAGGGGGCTGCGGGACCCCCTGGGAGAGCCGGAGAGGGGAACCTCAGGACTCCCA
The DNA here is from genome assembly GCA_026261815.1 of Monarcha castaneiventris obscurior. Classification (NCBI taxonomy): domain Eukaryota; kingdom Metazoa; phylum Chordata; class Aves; order Passeriformes; family Monarchidae; genus Monarcha; species Monarcha castaneiventris. The sequence goes on along the minus strand of JAMPIT010000138.1, from coordinate 293,448 downwards.
GAGTGGGGGAGCATAGAGGGGCAGTACTGGGACCAGGGGAGCCCCAGCAGTGTGGAGGAGCAGACCCCTGTGACCCCCAGGACCCCAAAGTGGGGAGCCCAGAGAGGGGGGAGCGCTGCGATTAATGGGACCTTCAACAGCCTGGAGAGGGGGAGGGGGGACTCCTTGGACCCCCTGTACCCCAAAGCAGAGAATAAGGGGAGAAGGGACCTCTTGGACCCCATAACCCCCAGCATTCCTAAGTGGGGAGACCAAAGCGGGGAGCTTTTCAGATTCCTGGACTTCCAGCAGCCTGGGGAGGGTGGGGACCAAGTAGATGGGGGACCCCCAATACAAGCGTGACCCCAGCAGCTGGGACAGGGGGGAACCCGTGAACATCAGAGTGGGGGGACTAGAGAGGGGGAACTCCTGTGAGGCTTTTTCAGGGCTGAATCTTGGTATTTGGGAGGTTTTTATGGACCCTCAGATGCCCAGTGACTTTGAGAGACGGACTTGGGCAGGGAGATATTCAAATTCAACATGCTCCTCCCTTGTTTTTCCCCAAACCAGGATTTCCCATTCCCAAACTGTGGCCAGATGGAGGAGGAGGCTGTGAGAAAGAGGAAGATGCCCCAGGACACCCACGCAGGTGAGGAGGAAGTCAGTGCCCCTTTCCCCCTCTCTCCTGCTCCATCTCCCAGCCCAGCATCACCCCTGGCTGCAGGACAACCCCGCTGCTGACGCCGTCCTGCCAGGGACGGACTGGGGGGATCTCCTTCCTCCTCCCTCTGGCACGGAGGCAAATCCCATCCTCTCCTTGTCCTTCCTCCCCCAGAGAAGGAGCTGAGGACGGAGACCGGGGAGGACAAACCCCCATGGCAGAACATTTTGGAAGAGGCCATTTTGAGTGGCTCCATGGCACTGGAATACAGTGAGGAGGAAAAGCTCTGGAGACTCTGCAGGAGGAGGGGCTGCAAACTTAGCCCAGGGAGCTCTGAGGAGTAAAGACCCACCCTGTGTCAGGAAGGCGGCAGGAGATCCAGCCAGAGGTCAGACCCGGTAGTCCATGAGCAGCCTAAAACTGGGGAGAAGCCCCACAAGTGCTTGGAATGTGCGAAGAGCTTCAGCACGAGCTCCACCCTGATCCGCTACCAGATGATTCACACAGGTGAATGGCCCTACAAGTGTGGGGAATGTGGGAAGGACTTCAGCCATAGCTCCAGCCTGATCATCCACCAGAGGAGCCACTCTGGGGAGAGGCCCTACAAGTGCCTGGAATGTGGGAAGAGCTTCAGACACAGATCTAGCCTGACTTTCTACCAGAGGTTCCACAGTGGGGAGAGGCCCTATGACTGTGGGGAATGTGGGAAGGGCTTCAGACAGATCTGTGACCTGATATCCACCGGAGGACTCATACTGGGGAGAGGCCCGACAAGTGTTCTGAGTGTGGGAAGAGGTTTCAGAGCAGCTCCCATTTCCTCCAACACCAGCGGACGCACATGGGTGAGAGGGCCTTCCGCTGCCCTGACTGCGGGAAAGGCTTCAACTGCAACGCCACCCTCATAACCCACTGGTGCATCTACACTGGGGAGAGGCCCTACGAGTGTCCCGAGTGTAGGAAGAGGTTTCAGACCAGCTCCCATCTCCTCCTGCACCAGCGGACGCACACGAGTGAGAGGCCCTTCCGCTGCCCTGACTGCGGGAAAGGCTTCAACTGCAACTCCACCCTCATCACCCACCGACGCATCCACACTGGGGAGAGGTCCTACAAGTGTCCTGAGTGTGGGAAGAGCTTCAGCCAGAGCTCTCACTTGATCAGACACCAACAGAGCCACTGGTAAATGAAGCCCTGCGAGTGCCCTGACTGCAGAAGAGCTTCGTCCGCTGCTCCAGCTTCATTTCCCACTGAAGGACCCACATTCCCTGTATCCATGTTGGGAAGACACTTGGCTGGTTGTCTCCATATCCTTGTGGATCCCCATAGGCACCAGGGAAGATGATGTTTGGGAGGATTTGGGGGTTCTGAGGGGATATGGAAGAGTTTTCTCCATCGCTTTGCACTCCAGAAGATGAGGCCTTGATCTGTCACCTCAAAACCACTGAATCCCACAGAAAAATGTTCCGTTCCCACTCCAAATGGCTCAGTCACATTCCAAAATTAGTTGACCCTACAGCCCCCTCAAAATCTCCAGGAGGGGCTGGATGGGCATTCAGAGGGTCTGGAAGGAGTGGGAGGTACATGGTGGGGGTGGGTGGGCAATGGGAGTGGGGCAGGGGTTTGGAATGAAGAGCTGAAGGCTGGGGATGCTGAGGCCAGGGGGGGTCTCCTTTCTGGGTATCCCCCACACCGGAGGGCATTTGGATTATCCCCCGCTCCTGAGGGGATTTTTGGGTACCCCCCGATCCTGAGGAGAGGAGACAGGGAGACAGGGGAGGACATGTGGCTCTGGCTTTTGGAGTGGGCACCACAGGGAGGGACCCGGGGAGCCCATTTTGGGGAAGATCCTGCTGCTTTCTGCCAGTTTTGGGGGCAATAAATGGCTTTTGGAGTTTTCCCGCTAATTGAGGAAACTGAGGTGACACCCCCTCCTCATGTTCTGACAGTGAGGAGACACCGTTTTGGGGAGGATCCTGCTGCTTTCCACCAACCTGGGGTTGGGGGACATAAATTGCTTGTGGGCCCCGTGTCTCATTTTGGGGATTTGGAGTGACCCCACAATTGGTTCCACCGGTGTGTGAGGGAGGGCTATAACTCCCAGTTTTGGTGGTTATAAGCAGCTTGTGGGGGTCCCACGTTTGACAGACGCCCCCAGCCCCCACCCCAAAGCAGCCTTTGGCCAATCAGAGCGTGCAGCGGTGATGACTCGGCAGTTGCCATGGAGATGTGCAGGTACCTGAGACCCCAGCACTTTTAAGCCAATCAGAAAATGCACAAACCAATTTTTACTCAATCAGAGCTTTTCTCACTGATGACTCCTGTATTGGTTTTGCACGGCCTGGTTTTTGGTGGTGGGGGGGCCGCAGAGGTGGCTCCTGTGAGATGCTGCTGGAAGCTTCCACCATGTCCAGCAGCGCCAATCCCTGATGGCTCTGAAGGTGGACATGCTGCTGGCCAAAACTGAGCCAATGAGAGATGTTGGTAACGTCTCTGTGATAATAGATTTAAGAAGAAAATCAAAAGAAATGGGCACATGGTTTTTCTTCTGGTCAGAGAAGAGGAGGAGGTGAGAACATGTGAGGGAAGCAACATGGAGACACCAAGGTCAGTGAAGAGGGAGGGGAAGGAGATGCTCCAGGCACTGGAGCCGAGATTCCTCTGCAGGCAGTGGTGAAGATCATGGGGAAGCAGCCCCTGGGGATCCACGTGGCATACAGAGATCCACCTGCAGCCCCTGGGAATCCATGGGGGATGCAGAGATCCACCCTCACCCCTGGGGGAGATGCCTGTGCCAGAGTGGGCAGATGTCTGGAGGAGGCTGTGATCCTGTGGAAGACCCGGTGGAGAGAGAGGGCCCTGCTCCCACGCTGGAGCAGCCTGGCCTTGGAGGACTGCACCCTGTGGCAGACAGAGCCATGGCACAGCAGTTTTGGGAGGACTGTGTGCCCGTGAGAGGGGCTCACACTGCAGCAGGTGCGGTATGGCTGCTGCTCATGAGAGTGGACCCACACTGGAGAAGGTCACGGAGAGCTGTCTCCCGTGGGAGGGACCCCATGGCTTCACAGGGGAAGGACTCCTCTCCCGGAGCAGCGGAAGGAAATCTCGGTGATGAATTGACCAAACCCCCGTGCCCTGCCTCCCTGCACTGTCAGTGGGAAGGAGGGAGGGGCTGGGGGAAAAAGGTGTTCTAAGGGCTTATTTTACTTCTCATTATCCTCCTCTGATTCTGTTAGTAATAAATTCACTTTGCAACTTTAAGTTGAGCCTGTTTTGCCCTTGAAGTGTCTTCTCCCGGTCCTTAGCGCATGAGCCCTTTAATTTTTTGTCCCTCCTCTGCCCAGCTGTGGCAGGGGAGGTTGAGCAAGTGGCTCTGGTGGGTGCCTGGCATTGGGCCAGTGTCAAACCAGAACAGCTCCCCAGCTTCCAGGCAGACTGGTGCTCCCAGTGCCGTGCGGGGCGGGGCCGCTTTGGGGCTCCCCCCAGGGCACAGCACGGCTGCTTTGGGGCTGTCAGCACTGCCCGGCGCTAGGGATGGGGCATGTGGGGGCAGCTGGGGCCGTACTGGGGGCACTGGTGGTGCTGGGAGCCCCCCGGCTGCAGGCACGGAGCTCCAGAGTGAGTAGGGGGTGCAGAGGCTGGGGCTGGTAGATGGGAAAGGGGAGAAGGGGGGGGTAAAAGATGGGGTGACGCCCCCCAAACCGAGTGGGATGGGAGTGGAACCCTGCAAAAATCAAAGTTTAGCAAATATATTAAAAGCCACTAAGAATTAAGAGGGATGGAGGGATTACCTTTTGTAATGAAGAAAAGAAAGGAAAATGATGAGGCTGACAGCTGGCCTGGAGCCTCAGACCTGAAATTAGTCAGAATTTACCCGTGAGAATTTTACAGTGGAAATTTTGCAGCTTCAGTGAAACCCACAGAGAAGGCCAAGAAGATAATCAGTGAGAGAAGATGTTCTGGACACAAGGAGAGGATGTTCTTGTTAAGGGCTGCTAAGTGTGTACAAGGAAGAACTTGTGGATAACATCTAGCAAGTATACCTTTGCTTGTATAACTAATTGTTTTACTGCTTGAATGGTCATTGTTTTTTAGACTGCCTTGTCATCGTTTGCTAAGCAGCCAATCTTAATAGGCCACAGCCATTGTGAAGAGGTATAAGAATAGCAGTAGAGAAAATAAAAAAAACTTTTACGACTTTGGATTACAACAAATGTGTACTGCTATGTCCGTTTCGACAAAGCCACATCTGGTGACCCCGTAACATGATCCAAAGAGCCTGCCTGGAGAGCAGGAAGCCTGAGCAGCGATCAGGGGAGGTGGATTCAATGGGAGGAGAGTAGCGAGGAGAGCTGCCAACATCCGGATGGGACTGCAACCTATTAAAAGGTGAGGCCGTTGATAACAGAATGGGAGCAAATACATCCCAAGAGGAAAAATCAATAGTTAATATAAATGCACATCTATGTTAAAACGATGTGGCATAAATTATGATAAGTTGAAATTGCAAAGACTGTTGCTGTGGTGCAAAAGCCAAGGAATTGAAACTACTTCTGTCAATGCTTTCAGTATATAGACATGGGAAGCAGTGGGATGGCATATTTTCAACCTTGCTTCTTGTGGAGATGATGCTGTTAAGGAATTTATGACGACATGGAGGTTAGTTTTAGACACTTTGAAAGAACAGAAAAAAGAACAAGATGCTGCTGCAGCTGGCACAGCAGAGAGAACAGAGACAGATAATGCTGGTGGGACTGGGAACATTGCAGCAGGAGGCATTGACAGGGCACGGGTTGGCGAGGAAAAACCTGTATTATTTCCAATACCCAAGCCGTGGAGGACTTTGCTTCCTCCCTTTTCAAATCCTGCTTCTCGCTCTGCTTCTCCCCCCCAACCCCGTCCCCACGAATCCCTTTGATCTACCTTTACCACCCGCTGAGTGAAGTGACGGGGGGAAAGGTGGGAATGAAAGTTTACCATCAGCACCCCCACTGCCTGCTGCTACTAATCCTTTTGTACAAGGCGTGAAAGAATCCGTGCCGGGGATTCAAAGTGAGAGCTTGCTTTATACCTTAACTTTGCAACCCATATCTGTAACTAAGGGCATGCGGGATCCTGCAGCTATCTGGAGAGATATTAGACTCCAAGCCTTCCCTGATAAAGATTATGAAGCTGCAGAATGCCTTAAAATTATTCAGCAATCACCAGATTCAAAAGAGCCACAAGACCCTGAAATCTCTGCCTTCCCAGTGGTCAGAGGCAGGGGTCAAGGGCCTGATCAGCATGTTCCATTTAACTGGCAGGTATTATCTGAGCTATGCCAACTTGCTACTAATTACGGTTTGGGGTCCCCTGCTGTAACAAAAATGCTGAAATTTATAACAAGTGAAGAGTTAACTCCTTTTGATTTAAAGCAGATTGCTAGGTTGCTTTGCACACTGGTTCAGTATACGGTGTTTGAGACTGAGTACAGGGCTTCTTGTGAGGACACTGCTTTAAATAATATGCAATTGCCAGTAGTTGAGCCTCGGTTTGATGCAGGTTTACCTCAATTAATGGGATTGCACCCCATAGACGACCCTCAGCTACAGGCTCGCCTACACCCTTTGATCTTAGCACAGTCCCGTGATCACGCTTTGCAAGCTCTGTTTAAGGTAGTGTGCATGTCAGCTCCTGGAAAAGGCTACACAACCATTAAACAGAGCCCTAATGAGACATTTATAGCCTTTTTAGACCGCCTTCAGGATGCAATAGAAAAACAAGTAGTAGATGCAAGAGTAAAAGAAACTTTAATTTTGCAAACAGAACAAGACAATGCACATGAGGAATGCAGGAAAGCTATTGACTTGCTGCCTATGAAGAAGCCCTCATTGCAAGATATGATTAATGCATGTGCAAAGATTGGGACTGCACCACATCAAATGGCCATGCTAACTGAGTCTGTTTCTACGGCTGTTGTAGCAGCTATTAAAATGACATAATTGCTACAGCTGGGGACAGCCAGGACATTTTAAATCTCAGTGCCCACACAGAACTCCCTCCGGAGCAAATAACAATAACAAAGCAGCCTCCAGAAGCAGTTCTGTGTAACCGAAGTGGTAAAGAGGGACACTACGCAAAACAATGTAAATCTCGTTTCCATGCCAATGGGCAGCCTCTTAAGAATCAGGGAAACTCCCAAAAGAACGAGAGGGGACGGCGCGTGCAGACAAAAATGCTTCCCCAGGAACCGCTGTGCCCAGCACAGGTTTATGTGACCGGCTTGCTGGCGGAACAAAAGGCTTGGCAGGGGTGGATGTTTGTCCCTCCAGCACAGTAATCATAGACTCTCCTGCAGTTCATAAAGTGCTTTTGGATCCACATGGACCTATAGGGCAAAACTTAAATGCCTTGCTAATAGGAAGATCAAGTGCTACTTTGCAAGGGATTTTTGTGCATCCGGGAGTGATTGATGTAGACTTTAAGGGACAAATATGTGCAATGGTTTCTACATCCACTCCTCCTGCAGTCATACCTGCTCATACTCGTATTGCTCAACTTGTACCTTTCAAGTGTCTTCTGTTCCCAGGACTGGACTTAAAGAGGGAGGAGACCAAGGCTTTGGTTCTACTGGCACACCTCAGGTTTTTTGGGCTCAACAACTTTCCGAGCAGAGACCGCAACTGATTTGTGAGCTAACACTGAAAGGGGCACAGCCACAGACTGTTAAGATCAAAGGGCTGATTGATATGGGAGCAGATGTTACAGTGGTTTCACATCATGACTGGCCAAACTCATGGCCTGTCACTGCAGTGGGAAATTCAATTGCAGGTCTTGGAGGAATGACACAAAGTTATTTAAGCACACAACCAGGTTGCTACTGTTCACCCATACGTGACTGCTGCACCTCTAAATTTATGGGGATGTGATGTTTTTGCCCCTTGGGAGTTACAATCAGCACAAATTTTTAATAGGGGTCATTGTGCAGCAGGGCAGTTGCCGCCCAGTAACACCTCTGCGATGGTTAGCTGATGGTTAGCTGTGGCAGGCACAGTGGCCTTTAACACAACAGAAACTTGCTGCCCTGAAAAATTTAGTTGATGAGCAGTTATCACAAGGGCACATGGAGCTGTCTGTCAGCCCTTGGAACACTCCTGTATTTGTGATTGAAAAGAAATCAGGCAAATGGAGTACATGATTTGAGTACAGTACATGATTTGAGATGCATTAATATAGTCATGGAAAGTATGGCTGCAACCAGGTATGCCATCTCCTACTGATTCCTGCAACATGGGACATTTTAGTTGTTGATTTGAACGATTGCTTCTTTACAATTCCCTTACACCCTGATGATAGACCAAAATTTGCATTTTCAGTACCAGCTGTTAACAATGCTGAACCTGTAAAACTATATCAATGGAAAGTTTTACCACAGGGTATGAAAAACAGTCCAACTATTTGTCAAATGTATGTGGCCCAAGCTCTATTGCCTGTCAGAGAACAATTCCCTAACACTTATTGCTATCACTATATGGATGACATACTGATAGCATCTCCTTGCAAACAGTTTTTGCAAAACATACAGCCAAAGCTTTTAAAGGCTCTTCACAAATATGAATTACAGACCGCACCTGAAAAAATCCAAACAGAAGCACCCTGGAAATATTTGGGATTTAAAATATTTGAACGTACCATATGCCCTCAATCTGTTCAGTTTGACACTACAGTGCATACTCTAAATGATGCACAGAAATTGTTAGGAACCATTAATTGGCTGTGCCCCTACTTAGGACTCACGGATGCACATCCTTCTCCTTTGTTCAATATATTAGCAGGAGATTCAGATTTAAACTTGTGGTGGCCCGTGAACATGTATTGTGTTGGGGTGATCTAACTTGGTTTGAATTCCCCGGTTGTCTGTCAGCCTGGTCACTCCCCCAGAGCTCTCCCATTGGTCCCCGCGCCCTGGTCCCACCTTTCCCCTGGCCTGAGCTAGCCATGTTCTGTGTATTTGCCTCTGCACCCTTCGACAGTGAAGATGCAATAAAATCCTCCTGTTGGAATTGCAAGCAAATACCCATCTGCCTCTTTGTCACTGACTGAATACTGGTTTAAAAGTATTATAAACTCACCAAGACAGATTACCCCTGAAGCTCAACAAGCCTTACATAAGGTGTAACAAAGTATTTCCAATCATCATGTGTACCGTGTGGACCCTGACATTGATGTCGTTGTTTTTGTTGTAATTCCAGAATTTCATCCAACAGGTATTATTGCACAGTGGTCTGATCACTGGTCCCCTGACCCATTGCATATTCTAGAATGGATGTTTTTACCTCACAAGCCTAGAAGAACAGTCACTACAATTTTTAAATTGATTGTTCAGTTAATTATTGACACTGATGCTTGCAAATTGCTGCCAAAGATCCTGCTAAAATCACTATTCCTATTCAGCAAGATTATTTTTAATGGTCCTTGGCCAATAGTTCTGCCCTGCAAAGCACGCTGCAGAGCTGCACAGGACAAATTGATTACCATTTTACCAGACATAAGTTATTACAATCACTGAATACCACCCCACTATCAGTAAAACCTAAATTAATTCATAGTCCAGTAGATGGGCCTATGGTATTGACAGATGGGTCAGGAAAGACAGGAACAACAATTGTTACCTGGAAAAATGAGGACGGATGGTAGACTTTGCGGGGTCAGGGTATTGGATCCACACAACTGGTCAAATTAAAAGCAGTTACTATGGCCTTTTATCTTTTTAATTAAACTTTTAACCTAATTGCTGACTCGTCTTATGTTGCAGATGTTGAACAATGAGTAGATTGTTCCCTTTTGAAAGAAGTTAATAATGCTGATTTGTTTCTTTTGCTAAAGGCTTTATGGACGGCTGTTTTGCAAGGCATTTATCCTTTTTATATTTTGCGTATGTCTTGGTTTGAAAGACAGGTGTCAGACAAGAAAGGCAGGAGCCTCCCCTGAAATGGAAAATGCAACCCCCTTCCCTCCGAATTATTATAAATTTGAAAATAAGGGGCTTTCAGGCAAAGATATGAGGGATAGGAATAACAGTTCTTTACTAATAAATATATATGTATACCAACACAAACAAACAACAATAGCTGTGGCAGTCACAGCAAACAGCAGCCCAAACCCAGTGCGGCCACACTCGGCCTCGGGCGCTTTCCCCTGGCTGCAGTTCCTCAGAGGCAGCTCCCGCTGAGCAGGGCGGGTGCGATGGTTCCCCCGCGGCTGCAGGGGGCGCTCCGCAGCGAGCTCGGGCAGCACCGGGAATGGCGGCGCGGGGTGCCGGGCAGGAATGGATGAGAAAACCTCACAAACCCCCGGGCGTCCGGCCGGATCCTCAGGAACAGCAGGCTGGAAAAGCAGGGGCGAGCGCAGATCTCAGGTGGCAGTGAGAGGTATCAAACTGCGGAGCTGTGGCAGGGAAACCCGGCAGGTCTCTCAGTCGGCAGAGCGTAGGAGCTCCGTTTCCAGACGGGGCAAGGAGAAGAGCAGGCTTAGGAACCCCGGGGTTTGCCCGCAGAAAGCAAAACAGCCAAAGAAGCAGGAACCCGCAGTGTGACCGAGACGTCCACACCGAAGGCAGCCAGCTTCCAGACTAAACCTTGAGCACCCAGGCAGCCCCCCCGGGTGTCCCAACCCCCAGGTGACAAAAGGGTGGCCAGTCCCACCCCGCCTCTGTGGCCAGGTCTTTTGTTTCTTTTAAGTATCCAGCGGTTTGTCCCCTAGCAACTAGTATGGGTAAAATTCTTTAAGAGAAAAAACAGGCTAAAATCCTAAGCCCCAACAGCGTATTAGAAGCCATACAGACCTACCAGGATTTCTTGCAGAAGGTAATGCCCGTGCTGATGCATTAGCTAATCCTGTTTGGGTAGTTCCTCAGCCAGATAAACTAGCCCAGGCTAAAACACCTCATATCTTTTTTCATCAAAATGACCAGACGTTGTGCAAACAGTTCTCGCTAACAGCCACAGAAGCTCGTGCTATTGTTAGTGCTTGCCTAGATTGTCATAACTTTAACAGACCTTTACCCTTAGGAGTAAATCGCCATGGTCTTTTGGCCCTACAGTTTTGGCAGACTGATGTTACACACATTTCAGAATTTGGTCGTTTTAAATATGTACATGTATCTATTGACACCTTTTCCTCTGTTATATTGGTTTCTGTTCATGCTGGAGAAAAGGCCTGTGATGTAATTTTGCACTGGCAGCAAGCCTTTGCTGCTTTAGGCATACCTGCCTGTAGGAAAACTGACAATGGGCCAACCTATGCCTCTCAAAAATGTAATAATTTTTTACGTCTGTGGGATATCTCTCACAAATTTGGTTTTCCTCATTCTCCCACTGGTCAGGCTGTTGTTGAACATGCTCATCACACACTTAAAGCTGTTATAGAGAAATAAAAGGGGAGAATGCAAGGGGAAACCCCACAGTCCAGACTTTTGAAAGCTGTATATACCATAAATCACTTGACCATACTGGCTCATTCAAACAATCCCTCAATCCCACTGGACCAAGGTGGGTGCCAGTAAGGTGTGTGCCTCCTGATTTGGGGCAGAATATCCCACCACCTGTTTGGCCAGATCCTGAGGATAACAGCAGCACAGGTTGATGACCTTGGCAGCAAAATTCGAGCTACCTCTGACCAGAGAGAGCATCGAGCACCAGTGACCAAGGAGGACTGTGTTACACTGTATTATGCTTGTGATCAAGGCGTATTGGCTTACATTGGGATGTACTGGAGTACAAATGGCAACAAATAACAGAAAAATGCAGGTGCCAATATGGTACTTGTCAGTTTTACTGACCTTAGTGCCTGCTTTTTCTGCTTGGCCTGTTAGTCAGCTGAGAACCAATGTATGGGTTACCCCGGCCAACGCAACAGGGCAAGATACTCTGTGCTTATAGCCACTGCTACTCCTGACAATCCTTTTTCTACCTGCCTTGTTGACTTGCCGATAGATGACTGGCCAAAACCTAAGACAGTTAGCAAGCTTTTACAATCACACAATCATGCTGATGCTTGGGATCAATGGGTTTCATACCTTCCCCATGCAACTCTTGAGCCGCAAGAAATAGAGCTTTTAGGATCTGTGAAAACTGACCTTGTTGATAAGTTTAATTACTCTGGATCTAATCAGTCCAAAGTATGGGATGTTTCTCCTAACCAACCCATATTTGCAAATGAAAGTGCCTGGTGCAATTGCAGTTCACCACATATTTCACACTGTACTACTGTTCCTCTAGCTCTACCACCAGGGCTGTTTTTTCTTTGCGGAGACCGAGCATGGGCTGCGATTCCATCACACATCAAGGGAAGTCCTTGCAGCTTAGGACGACTCTCACTGTTAACACCTAGCACATCTATGATTTTACAGCATAAACCATGGAGAGGAAAATGCAGCATGCATGCGTTTTTTCTTGATTGCGATGACAACACCAAATTTTGGCCACCAGGTACTCGATGGGCTGTTTCCTTCCTTTCTCCACAAATAGCATCTGCTAAAGTACTGGTACTCTTAAACAAGTTAGGATGTTGGTTAGCTCACAAACAAGTTAGCAAAGTAACACTACTTCCCTTGCTTTGGCTGGATTATTAACAGATGTTGGGTCAGTAAGGCATGCTACACTGCAAAATTAAAAAAACTAATGATTAGCCAAGAAGTCAGGAATAAGCTTTGTTTATCTGATGTTTAGTCAGCTGTGTTTATGATGGGAAACAGGCAACACTGATTAATAGACTTAAAGAAAAGTTTAAAAGGAAAGCTAGACAGTTACTGATTTCCCCATCTGAAACCTATTCAAAAGTAATAAACAAAGGAACTGAGAGTCCTCCAAGGTCATATGTATTGTCAAAAACCAGAAAGGCCAAAAGGTCAAAGGAAGGAAGACAAGCTCTTACTTCATCAGGAAAGGACCCCTCCCCAATGATATGACCACTGACCCACTTCAAGTAGCAAACTACGCATGCTTAATGACTTCTGCTAATTTCCATACAAAGACAGGAATGGGAGGTGTCCATGTTATAAATATGTATTTGTATTTTGAGTATGTAGAACTGTTGTAGATAAATAGACTCTGTACTGCTTTGTAACTTTGGAGCTGCATATTAGAGAAAAATCTCTGCAGCTACCCCGGTGCCGAATTAAAACATACACTTTCTTACTCTGACGAGTCAGAGAGTCTTTGTCCATCCTGGTTGGGTATCGATACTAGATCTATGTCCATAGTTTGGTAAATCACATGGATGTGAAGATTTCGATGAAATGTGTTGTATGAATTTGTCTGATCATTCAAGATCTATTCATGCCCACATTATGGAATTACAAACAAGCGTGTCAAAATTGTGTGAAGAATCAGAATCTGATTGGCTTACTTGTTTGTTTGGCAATTGACAAATTGCAGGATGGATCAAAAATCTACTTAAAATTGGATGCCTGATCCTATTGGTTAATTTTGCATCCTGCTCATTGTGCCATGTTTATTGTCTTTTTTGCAAAGGGCCCTGCAAAAGTCAATAAACACTGCCTTTGTAGTACAAAAACAAAAAGGGGGTGTCTGATGAGGCCGACAGCTGGTCTGGGGGCTTTACTGAGTCAGACCTGAAATCAGTTGGACTTTACCCGTGAGAATTTTACAGACGAGACAGGTGAGTGAAATTCAGGATTCAGAGCCATCCGGAGTGTCCAAGAGAGGGCACAGGAGGAGGATAGGCTGGGAGGGAGGGAGTGGGGAACATGGGAAGGGTGTGGTCAGTGGGGGTGGTAATTGGGGTGTGGTCAATGAGGGTTGTCAGTGTGGTGTGGTAAATCAGTGGGGTGTGGTCAGTGGGGTGGTTGAGGTCAATATGGGGTGTGGTCAATCGGATTGTGGTCATTGAGATGGGTGTCATTTCAGTGGGTGTGGTCAGTGGGGAGGGTGTGGCCATTGGGCTGGGTGTGGTCATTGGGGTGGGTGTGGGCATTAGGGTGGGTGTAGTCAATATGGAGGGTGCGGACACTGAGGGTGTGGTAATAAAGGGGTGTGGTCACTGGGGTGTGGTCAGTGGGGGGGTGTTTGCTTTGGGGTGATTGTGGTCAGCGAGGGTGTGGCAATAAAGGGGGTGTGGTCATGGAGACTGTGGTCATTTGGGTGGCTGTGGTCAATTGGGGTGTGGTCAGTGGGTGTGCTCAATGGGGTGGGTATGGTCATTACAGTGTGTTCAATGGCGGTGTGGTCACTGAGGGTGGTCAGTGGGATGTGGTCAATGAGGTGTGGTCAGAGGGGTGGTCAGTGGAGTGTGGGCATTGGGGTGTGTCAGAGACTGAAAATAGTTCATGCCTCAAACATTGATATAAAGTTTTCCTCATTATAAAGAAACTACAACCAAGGGAGCCTCTCTGAAGACTGGGACTTTGAACTGAAAATCAAGCTGCTGATTAGATAATGCTTTTCGAGGGGACTTTCACCACCAAGAAGACCAGCTGCAGAGGATCAACGGAACATCTTGGGATCCATAGAGTAGTGATATTTTCCTTATTCTGTCTCTGTCACTCTGCCCCCCCTCCCCCCCATTTTCTACTTCTTTCTTTCTTTCTCTCTCTCTGCCTCTATCTCTCTCTGTCATATTTACCATCAAATAAAACCCTTACTATTGTCACTGGCATATGGTCTCATTTGCACCTTAATTCGGGCAGAGGAATTTCTAAGAACCTTAAAACTAGATCATAACAGGGTGTGCTCAGTTTGATGGGGTATGGACATTGAGGTGGGAGTGGTCATTAGGGAAGGTGTGGTCATTGAGGGTGTGGTCAATGGGTGTGGTAAGTTGGTGTGTGATCCATGTGGGTGTGGTCAATGGGGTGGGTGTGGTCATTAGGGAAGGTGTGGTCATTGAGGGCGTGGTCAATGGGTGTGGTTAATAGTGGTCAATGGGGCTGTGGTCATCGAGGATGTGGTCATCACGTGGGTGTGGTCATTGAGGGTGTGGTGATAGGTATGGGGAATTATAAGGGAGAATTAGGTTGTGAGCTGTAAAACCTGCCTGCAGAGGCACATGGCAGAACAAAGGAGCACACGGCAGCACAGAGAGGCTTGTCTCCACTGGGCCCTGGGGAGAGGAGGTGTCACACGGCAGACCCCTACGAAGTGTGCTGCTGGTGTGGCAACATGGGATAGGTCATGCCGTATGAGGAAATACTGTGCCTTAGAAAAGTGTATAAAATGAACTTGCTCCTTTTGAATAAACGATTCAGGTTCCCTGTCAGTCTGAGACCATCATTCAATTGCCGACAATAGGAGGTGGGTGTGGCCAATGGGAGGGGTGTGGTCACTGAGGCCCAGATGTGGTAGAAGCGGGAGCAGCACCAAGTGTGGCTGGAGGGGGAGGGGATGAGGCAGGTGAGGGAAATTCGGGATTCAGAGCTGCCTGGAGCATCTGAAGGAAGGGACAGAAGGAGGATGGGCTGGGAGGGAGGGGCTGGGGAACACGGGAAGGGTGTGGTCAGCAGGGGGGATCAGTGGGATGTGGTCATTGAGGGTGTGGTCAATGAGGTGTGGTCAGTGGGGTGTGGTCATTGAGGAGGGTGTGGTGAATGGGAGGGGTGTGGTCATTGAGGTGTGGTTATTTGAGTGGGTGTGCTCACTGGGATGTGCGTGGTAAATGGGGGTGTGTTCATTAGGTGGGCATGGGCAATGGGGTGGGGTGTGGTCAATGGGATGGGTGTGGCCAATGGTGGTAGTCAGTGGGAATGGTGTGATCATGGGGGTGGGTGTGGATAATGGGGGTGTGGTCAGTGGGTGTGGCCAGTGGGGTGGGTGGGGTAATTACTGGGGGTGTGGGCACTGGGGTGTGGTCAGTGGGGGTGTGGTCAGTTGGATGGGTTATGGTCATTGGGGTGGGAGTGGTCATTAAGGAGGGTTTGGTCAATGAGGGTGTAGTAATAAAGAGGATGTGGTCATTGGGCTGTGATCAATTAGGGGTGTGGTCATTGGGGTGGGTGTAGGAATTGAGGGTGTGGTCAATATGGGGGTGCGGTCAGTGGGGTGTGGTCAATGTGTGTGGTTAATGACAGTGGTCAATGGGGCTGTGGTCTTTGTGTGCAGTCATTGAGAGTGTGGTCATAGGAGGTGGGTGTGGTTAATGGGGGTGTGGTCAATGGGAGGGGTGTGGTCAATGGGAAGGGTGTGGTCAATGGGATGTGTGTGGTCAATTGAAGGTAGGTGTGGCCAATGGGAGGGGTGTGGTCAATTGAAGGTGGGTATGGTCAATTAGAGGGGGTGTGGTCAATGGGAAGGGTGCGGTCATCTGGGTGGGCGGGGTTAATGGGGGTGTGGTCACTGGGAGGGGCGGGTGTGCACATTACAGTGTGGTCAGTAGAGGTATGGCCATTAAGGATGGTCGATGAGGGGGCAGTGGGGTGTGGTCAGTGGGGGTGGTCAGTGGAGTGTGGGCATTGGGGTGTGGTCAATGGGGGTGTGGTCATTAGGGAGAGTTTGGGCAGTGAGGTTGTGGTAATAAAGAGGGTGTGGTCAGTGAGGTGTGGTCAATGTGTGTGGTTAATGACGGTGGTCAGTGGGGCTGTGGTCATTGAGGATGTGGTCATAGGAGGTGGGTGTGGTCAATGGGGTTGTGGTCATTGCGGTGGGGATGGTCAATGTAAGGTGGTGGTCAATGGGAGCAGTGTGGTCATTGAGGTGGGTGTGGTCAATGGGATGGGTGTGGTCAATGGGATGGGTGTGGTCAATGAGGTGGGTGTGGTCACTTGTGCCCAGGGGCTCATAATGATCTCGGAGCCGTCATGGTAGAAGCAGAAGCGGCGCCGAGGGTGTCTGGAGGGGGAGGGGGATGGTGGCAGGTTAGAGAAATTTGGGATTTGGAGCTGTCTGGAGCATCTGAGAGAGGGAAAAGGAGGAGGACGGGCTGGGGGAAAGGGCTGTGGGGACACGGAAAGGGTGTGGTCAGTGGAGGTGGTCTGCGGGGTGTGGCCATTGAGTGTGTGGTCAGTGGGGGTTTTCAGTGGGAGTTGTCACTGGGGTGTGGTCCATACATGTGGTCAGGGGGTGTGGTCAATGGGGGTGTGGCTGATGGGGTGGGTGTGGTCAGTGGGGTGTAGTCATTGGGAATGATGTGGTCATGGAGGGTGTGGTCATTTAGGAGGGTGTGTGTTGGGGTTTAGGAGTCACCCTGTTTTCTTTTTCTCTTAAAGAATTTTCCCCATATTTGTTGCCAGGGGACAAATTACTGGGTGCTTAAGAGAAATAAAAGACCTGGCCACAGGGGTGGGGTCCAACTGGCCACCCTTTTGTCACCTGGGGGTTGGGTACATCCGGGGGGCTGGCTGGTGTTCTTGGAGGGAAGCCAGGGAGCTGCCTGCCATCATGGTGTACGGTTTTCATCAGCAGTGCAAAGCTTCTGTTTTTTCTGCTGCTTGCTTTCTACGGGAGAACGCCCAGGATTCCCCAAGCCTGCCTTTCCCTGCCCTGCTGGGAGCTGGGCCGCTGCTGCTCTGCCCCTGCCGCTGCTGGGAGCTTTCACTACTCTGTAGCTCGCATGCCCTGCCGGCTGAGACCTTCCAGGGTTCCTGCTGCAGCTCAGCAGTTTGATCCATCTTGCTGCCACCCAGGATCTGTGCTCGTCTCTGCTGTTCCAGCCTACTGCTCCCGAGGGTCCAGCCGGGCACCGGGCTTGGCTGCCCAGGGGGTTTGTGAGGCTTTTTGTCCATCCCTTCCCGGGAGCCCAGGCTGCCATTGCCATGTGCTCCCCGAGCTCGCTCCGGGGCGCCCCCTGCAGCCGCGGGGGAACCATCGCACCTGCCCTGCTCACCGGGAGCCAGCAGCGCCCCTGCAGGCTGTGAGTGGAACTGCACCAAGGGGAAAGGGCCCAACAGCCGAGAAGGCCGCACGGGGTTTGTGGTTCTGTTTGCTATTACTGCTATAGTTATTGTTTCTTTGTTTGCCTTGCTTTATATATATATGTAAGTAAAGAACTGTTATTCCTATTCCTCCTATCTTTGCCTGAAAGCCCCTTAATTTCAAAATTATAATAATTTGGAGGGAAGGGGGTTGCATTTTCCATTTCAGGGGAGGCTCCTGCCTTTCTTGTCTGACACCTGTCTTTCAAACCAAGGCAGCGTGGATAATATGGGAGTGTGGTCATTGTGCTGCATGTGGTCAATATGGAGGCATCGTCAATGGGTGTGGTCATTCGGGGGTGTCAGTATCGGTGGTCAGTGAGGGTGTGGGCACTGAGGGTGTGGTCAGGGAGAGCGTGGTAATAAAGGGGGTGTGGTCAATCGGGATGTGGTCAGTGAGGGTGTGGTCATTAGGGAGGATGTCAGTGGGGTGCAGTCAATGGTTATGGTCAATGGGGGTGTGGGCAGTAGGGTGTGGTCAATCTATGTGGTCAGTGGGTGTGGTCAATGGGGTGGGTGGAGTAATTACTGTGGTGTGGGCATTGAGATGTGGTCAGTGGGGGTGTGGTCAATTGGATGGGGTATGGTCATTGGGGTGGGAGTGGTCATTAAGGAGAGTGTGCTCAGTGAGGGTGTGTGTGGCTTTGTCGAGCTGGACATAAAAGCACACACTTGTCATAAACCAAAGTCGAGAGAGATAGAAAGATTTCTTATTTTCTCTACTGCTATTCTTATACCTCTTCACAATTGCTGTGGCCTATTGAGATTGGCTGCTTTGCAAACAATGACGAGGCTGTCTAACAAACAATGACCATTCAAGCAGTAAAACAATTAGCTATACAAGTAAAGATATAGTTGCTACATGTTATCCACAACTTTTTCCTTGTACACTCTCAATGTCTCATAACAAGAACATCCTGACCTGGTGTCCAGAACAACATCTCTCATTGATTATCTTCTTGGCCTTCTCTGTGGTTTCACTGAAGCTGCAGAATTTCACTGTAACATTCTCATGGGTAAATTCTGATCGGTTTCAGGTCTGATTCGGTGAGGCTGTCAGTCCAGCTGTCAGTCTCATCACTTTCTTTTTTTGCTTTCTTTCTTTTTTTTTCACTCTTTTTTTTTCTTGTGTCTTTCTTTTTCTTCTTTTTTACTTTCTTCCTTCTTCTTTCTTTCTTTTTTTTTTCTTTTTCCTTTTCTTTTCTTCTTGGTTTCATGTTATTTAGTTTTCCTTCCTTCCTTCCTTCTTTCCTTCCTTCCTTCCTCCCTCCCTCCCTTCCTTCCTTCCTTCTCTCTTTTGTTCACTTTTTTTATTTTTTTATTGATTTCTGTCTTTTGATTTTCTTCCTTTCTTGCCTCTTTTCTTTCTTTCTTTCATTTCTATCATCTTTTTGCTTGCTTGCTTCATTTTTTGGTTTTTTCTTTCTTTTTTTGCTTCTTGTTTTCTTCTTTCTTTCTTTTTTTTTCATTTTTCTTCTTGGTTTCATGTTATTGAGTCTTTCTTGCTTCCTTTTTTTCTTTTTCTTCACTTTTTCAATTTTCTTGTTGATTTCTGCTTTTTCATTTTCTTTCTTTCTTTCTTTCTTTCTTTCTTTCTTTCTTTCTTTCTTTCTTTCTTTCTTTCTTTCTTTCTCTTTCTTTCTTTCTTTCTTTCTTTCTTTCTTTCTTTCCTTCTTTCCTTCTTTCTTTCCTCCTTTCTTCCTTTCTTCCTTTCTTCCTTTCTTCCTTCCTTTCCTGCTTTCTTGCTTTCATTTTTATATTTTTGCTTTATCTGTTTCATATTACTTGCTTTTTCTTTCTTCTTTTCTTTTTTCTTCTCTTTTCCATTTTCTTGTTGATTTCTGTCTTTTGATTTCCTTTCTTTCTTTCTGTCTTCCTTTCTTTCTTTCTTTCCTGCTTTCTTGCTTTCATTTTCATCTTTTTGCTTTGTTTTCTTTTTTTTTCTTGTTGCTTTCTTTCTTCTTTTCTTTTTTCTTTTTTCATTTTCTTTGTTGATATGTCTCTTGATTTCCTTTCTTCCTTTTTTCCTGCTTTCTTTCTTTTTTCCTTCCTTCCTTTCTTTTTTCTTCAATTTTTTATCTTTTTGCTTTCTATTTTTCTTTTCTTTTCTGTTTCTTCTTTCTTTCTTTCTTTCTTTTTCTTCTATTCTACTTGTATTATTTTCATTTTCCTTTTCTTGTTGTGTTCTCTCTTTTTACTTTTCTTCTTTCTTTCATTTTTTAATCTTTTTACTTTCCTTTTGTTGCAGTGGTTCAGCCCACCTTCGGTATGAGTGACACTGAGTGGGTGGATTTCCCCACTCAGGATTCTGCCCCTGAGGGCAGATCCAAGGAGGAATCTGCGGCATAAGGCTTACACCCTTTGAATGCCACTCACGCCCCATCTCCTCCCCTGTTCCAGAGCCTCCAGTATTCCTGGGCTCGGACAGGCTAGCTTGGTTTAAAATTCCCTCCAGCTATACTGTTATTGGTTTAGTTTAGATTTGTTCCTCCCCTGAGATGTTTCTATTGGTTTCTTGTCATGTCTCATATAATTTTCTGATTGGTTACCTCTATTGTACCTCCCTCTCTTTGTAACCCTTCAAAGTCTGTGGCCAGAGAGTAAAAAACTATCTCTCTGCTTGGCTTTCCTTCAAGGTTCTATCTCCCTGCCCCCTCAGGGCAGAGAAATAAAACTTGGACTGTAGCCACGGAGATTCCGTCTCTTTCCTCCTTGCCTTCGCTACTGCCTTGTAACAGCCTAAAACTGCTTGCTGAAAACGGCTTTCAGGCCAGAAGAACTGAGGCACGCAAACCTCGGTAACCTTACATCGATCTGACACTGCTGTCTCGTGCGGGCTTTGAACCCCATGGCCACAGGCCAAGCCGGTGCCAGGCATGGCAGAGCGGCATCCTTTTTCTTTCTTCATTTTTTAATGTTTTTCTCCTTTTTTCCTCTTTTTTGTTTCTTGAGTCTTTTTCTTTCTATTTTGCTTTTTTGTTTCATGTTATTGAGTCTCTTTTTCTCTTTCTTTCTTTCTTTCTTTCTTTCTTTCTTTCTTTCTTTCTTTCTTTCTTTCTTTCTTTCTTTCTTTCTTTCTTTCTTTCTTTCTTTCTTTCTTTCTTTCTTTCTTTCTTTCTTCTTCGCTTTTTTAATTTTCTTGTTGATTTCTGTCTCTTAGTTTTCTTTCTTTCTTTCTTTGGACCCTCACAAGCCGCTTCTCAACCAATTGAAGGGGTGCAAAGCAGCAGGATCCCCTCCAATTTGGGCTTCCATCACCCTCCCAAAATGTGGGGGACTTCACCTCAGCAGCTCAAATTGCGGGGGATTTATGGCACCTTCCCCAAATTCACTGCAACCTCACAGAAAACACTTAGAGGCCCCACAATTGTCAAAAAGCAGCAGGAGCTTCCCCAAAAGCAGCTCCTGGTTTCCTCCCTGGAGTGCCCCACTCCAAGTGCCCAAACCACCCCATCCCTCCCAAACTTCATCCCACCCCCATGATCCCATCCCATCCCATCCCATCCCATCCCATCCCATCCCATCCCATCCCATCCCATCCCATCCCATCCCACCCCACCCCACCCCACCCCTCCTGGACACCAATTCCCCTTCTGTGCTTCCTGACTCCCCACAGGCGGGGGTTGGGGCTGATGGATCGAGCCATTTGGGGCTGGCATCGAGACATTGGGGGTTGGGATTGAGTTTATTGGAGGCACCCACCAATCCCTCCATGCAAAAGGGGAGGTTGGAACCTCTCCTCAGGCCTTGCTGTGGCCATGGGCTCACCTCAAGCCCCACAATGAGAGCCAGGGCCCCACAGGCCATGAAGAACTTCTAAACATTGGCAGAAACAGCAGCATCCTTCCCAAAATGGGCTCCCTGGGTCCCTGCCAATAGCTCCCTCATCCCAAGTACCAGAGCCCCCCTCTCAGAACCCCTCCCTAAGCATTGGGGGGTACCTCAAAACTGCCACAGGAACAGGACATAGCCTGAAATCCCTTCAGGAATGTGGGATATCCCAGAACCCACTCAGGAATGGGATCTCCCCCGGCCTCATCATGCCCAGCCTTCAGCTGTCTCAGCCAGAGCCCATCCCACCCTCAGCAGCCCCAGCCCAGCCCATCCCAGCCCTCCTGGGCAGGAAGCCCCAATGTCCGACCAGGCCTGGGACACTTCCAGGGATCCAGGGGCAGCCACAGCTCCTCGGGCCAGCCTGTGCCAGGGCCTGAGCGCCCTGCCAGGGAACCATTCCTGCCCCACATCCCATCTCAGCCTGCCCTCAGGCAGCGGGAAGCCGTTCCCTGGGGCCCATCCGCGCAGGCCCTTGGCAAGAGTCTCTCTCACCCAGCAATTGCTGCTCCTCCCTGCTGTGAGGCCCAAGTTGGAAGTTGATTTTCTGCTGCTGGCCCCGGCCCAGCCCTGAGCCAGGGGCAGGACCTTGCCGTGGACCTCTGCGGGCGCTGCGTTTGTGCGGCCACAGCGGAGTGGACAGAGCTCGGAGCTGCCCTTTGTGTCCCCACCGGCAGCTGGCAGAGCTGGCGGGGCTGGGCCAGGCCCGGGGCAGCCCCGGCGTTCCAGGCTCTGTGACACAGCAGCAGCAGCCCCGGCGTTCCACCCCTGGAGACGCTCCCAGAGAAGCGTCCAGAGCCGTGTCCAGGCAACGGAACTGAAAGGCCGCTGACCCCCCAGGCTGGGCTGATGGGGATTCCTCTGCGGACACCTCGGGGAAGGTCCCCTTGGCCACGTCCTGAGCCACAATGGCACAGACAAGTGTCACATACAGGTACAGAGCTCTGCCCAGAGCTTACAGGGAACCTTAATTAAACATAAAAAGCACACCAAGAGAAAGAGAACTCCCTCCCTGCAGAGCTGTTCCCTCCTGCAGTAGTTACACCTGCACACCCACAGCACCTGACACTGCAAGGAATGAGCATTCCCTGGGCACACCTGCAGCCAAAGCAGCTCGAGGACAGTCTTGCAGCAGGACTGCTCTCAGCTGAGCCAAAAAGGCCCCTTTGGCAGCTGCAGGGCCATTGTATCTAATATCTGATTGAACTATTTACTTATCCAATAATATCTTATCAAATACATCTAATATCTTATCAAGTACATCTAATATCTGATTCAACTATTTACTTATCCAATAATATCTTATCTTATCCCTAAAGTTCAAACAATAGCAATATCTAAAAAAACCAAAAGAAAAATTCAGTATCTATTCTTCAGCAGCATCAGAGATCAAAATATCCTTCTGAAGCCAGGGGCGAATCCACTTTGCTGGTATCCATCAGGGTCCTTTATCTGTAATGACACAAGCATAACCCCTTCCCTCCATTAGCAACTCCACAGGTCCTTCCCATGACCTTGACATGGGATTCTTAAAACGAACTTTTGGTCGGTGCTGAGACAATTCAGAGTCTTGCTGCAGGCTTGAGTAATGGGTTAATGCTGGTGGGTCACTGCGAGTGCCTATTAATCGTAGATGGTTCATAACATAAACTGCTTTCAATACTCTCCTGCGGGCTCAGCCCATCTTCCCCCATTTTTTCTTTATCAAGCAGCCCTTTTAATACCTGATGTGTTCTTTCAATTATGGCCTGTCCGGTGGAATTACCTGGAATGCCCATGCTATGCCTCACTCCCCAAAGAGCCAGAAACTCTTGGGTTCGCTGGACTGTATACCCTGACCCATTATCTGTTTTTATCTCCTGAGGCAAGCCCATTATGACAAAGCAGCCTCGCCAATGCCAAATAACAAAACGAGACCCTTGACTTGTCATAGGAGTGGCCCAAACCAGGGCTGAAAAGGTGTCTGTAGTCACATGAAGGCGTTTG
This sequence comes from Monarcha castaneiventris obscurior, assembly GCA_026261815.1. Classification (NCBI taxonomy): domain Eukaryota; kingdom Metazoa; phylum Chordata; class Aves; order Passeriformes; family Monarchidae; genus Monarcha; species Monarcha castaneiventris. Next base: position 270,094 of record JAMPIT010000138.1, on the reverse strand, counting down.
AAGCCACCAAAAGGGGCATAAATAGTCACATCAGTCTGCCATATTTGCAGAGGTCCTAGGCCGCGAGGATTGACCCTGGGACCCAACTCGCCAACCATACCCTGACATTGTGGACAAGTTGAAACAATTCCCTGCGCATTTTGCAGTGATATCCCAAATTGCTTGTGCAGAACCTTTGTGCTTTGATGAAAAAACTCATGAGCCCTTCTGGCTTGACTAAACTTACCAATATTGGGGGAAGCAGAGGCCCACAGTGGTGCTACTAGTTGGTCAGCCCTCTCGTTCCCCAAGGCTGGACCTTCCATTACTCCCGAGTAACTCCATATATGGGTGATGAAATAATCCTGCCTGTGGGAATTAAGTAACTGCCATAGCTGCTCGAAGAGTTGCCACAACCGCTGGTTTTGAATTTCTTTCAGCAATGACTGCTCCATGTGCTCAACAACACCTACTACGTAAAGAGAATCAGAAACAATGTTAACAGGGTCATCTGGCCATTTCTCAAATAGCCGGATTACTGTGTGTAACTCAAGGACCTGCAGAGAATCTCCTGGCCCCTCAGGGATTTCACTGAGCCAGTTGCCTTTATCCTGCCACATTATTCCTGCTTTAGAAGTCTTTCGGCTGGCATCAATGAAAACCGCGAGGCCTTCTACAGGTTGCTTTGATAGCCAAGGTAACTCCTCGACCTGTTGATGTAAAGAAAAGAATTGATGAGGAGGAAAATGAATACTAATAATACCTGGAAAATTCAACAATGCCCATTGTAAAATGTCTGAGTTCTGCAGTAACCATTGCCAGTAATCCTTAGTTAATGGGAGAAGAATATTTTGGGGTTCCATTCCTGCGATCTCCAGTGTTCGCTTTCGTGCCTTGACCACAATTTTTGCTATAGCCTCCATTCGTGGAGTCACAGATCTATCCAAACTGAATGGTAAAAACACCCACTCTAAGATATTTAGTGGCTGTTTAGCTTGGCCATCTCACTGCATTAGCATAGCCATCACATGTTTTTCTTTATTCAACAGAGCCACAGAAAATGGCAAAGGAGAAGACCAAGGATCTGCAAAGGAATTAGCCAATTTTGTAGCAATTTGAGCAAGAGCCTTCTGTTGTTTTTCAGTCAGCTTGCACAGCAAATTGGCTTGGTTTCCCCATTTCAATAATGGCATTAGGGCTTCAAGATCTTCATTAGTTATGCCACAGGTACTACAGATCCACTGTATGTCCCCAATTAATTTTTGAGCATCTGTCAGAGTCCGAATTTCTGTGCAAATTGTTAATTTCTGAGGCCGAATCTGGGCTTCAGTGATAAGCATTCCCAAATATTTCCATGGGGCCTCTTGCTGGACTTTTTCAGGAGCAATTTGAAGGCCTGCCTCTTGCATTTGCTGCTGTAAGGCAGGAAACAGATTTGCAACATCTAGATGCTCTCCTGCTATCAGAATATCATCCATGTAATGATAGATAAGATATTGCTGGTACTGTTTTTGCAGTGGCGCTAGCACCCAGGCAACATACAGTTGGCACATCATAGGAGAATTACGCATGCCCTGTGGCAACACAACCCATTGATACTTCTTTGGTGGCTCGGCCTTATTTATGGATGGCACTGAGAAGGCAAACTTCTTACTATCATCCTCATGCAGAGGAATTGTAAAAAACCAATCTTTTAAGTTGATAACTAACAGTTGCCAATTGATAGGTAACATTGATGGAGAGGGTAGGCCAGGCTGCAGGGGTCCCATTTCCTGCATTGCAGAATTAATGGCTCGAAGGTCATGTAATAATCTCAATTTCCCTGATGTTTTAGGGATTGTAAAAATGGGTGTGTTCCAGGGACTTGTGGAAGGAATGATATGTCCCCTTTGCAACTGATCCTCAACCCATTCTTCAACATGGGCAAGCTTTTCTTTAGGCAGCGGCCATTGGTCAATCCATATTGGTGTCTCTGTCAACCACTTCAATTTTAGGATTGGCTGCTCTCAAATGGCCGCCGCTAAAAACTCTCATTGGTGAGACAGAAACCCATCTGGCTCAGTGCATCTCATCCTAACAGCCAGATTGTTGTGTTCATCACGTAGAGCTTCACCTGGGCACAAACATGTGCTTCTCCCTCAACCCACACTGCTAAGAAGGCTGTACTAATTTGAGTCATTCGCACGCCCCCCACCCCCATCACTGGTGTTTCCAGGGTGCTCAGAGGCCATGCCGCAGGCCATGCAAATGAGGGAACAATGGTGACATCTGCCCCTGTGTCCAGCAATGAGGCTGTTGTTGACAGGGTTCCTCCATCCAGCTGCTGGAAAGTAATGGGTTTAATTGGTTTATCTGTTGACAACAGCAAGGTAAACATCACCTCAGGCGTTCCTGTCAACCCAAAACCTCCATCCCCCCTTTGTGTGACCCCTTGTCTAGGGACCTGGGCCTTAAATGGAATTAATTGCGCCAATCGGGTGCCTTTAGGAATATGGACAGGTGGCATCAATGTCTGTACCATTATCCCAATATTTCCCAGGTAATCTGCATCAATTAGTCCAGGCAAGACAAAAATGCCTTGCTTTGATGTGGATGATCTCCTTATCAGCAAGGCACTAAGTCCATACCCTAAAGGTCCGTTCACTGTAGATGGAATGACCTGCACTTCAGTGCTCTGCAGGGTTATTTCTATTGCTGTTGCCAAGTCCACTCCGGCACTCCCTGCTGTTGCTGAGTTGAGGACATCCAGGCAGCTGCCTGGCTGTGGGGGAACATTTGTGTCATTGCGCGACCCATCTCTCGTTTTTTAGTGGCGTTCCGTCTTTCTTGAATCTTGATTTGCATTCACTGGTCTTATGTCCAAATTTATTACATCTGCCGCAATTTCCTGAGCAGCCAGCAGATGTTGCAGCTGCCTTGTTCTCTTTTGCAGCTCCCGCCTGGCATTGCACTCTATAACGGCCAGGCTTGCTGCAGTTAAAACACTTCTGGCTAGAATTACCTTTCTTTTGTCGGATCAGGGGCTTAAGGGTGACTGCCATTGCTTCTGCTAGGTAACGGGCTTTCTCCTCTGATGTTCCAACCCTGGAACAAGCTTCTACCATATCCACCAAAGTGGCAGTGCGAGGCAAGGCTTGAAAAATTCTTTTACAAGTAGGATTAGCATTTTCTACAGCCAATTGCATTCCCAAGGCAGTTTTCATGTCTGGAGACATTCCTGGAACTCGATCAAGTGCACTTTTAAGGCGGTCTATAAAGTTCATTAAATCCTCTTTTGCCTCTTGCTTAATGGTTGTATAGGATGGCGATGGAAGTGCCATGTCTGGGACAGCACGGAATGCCTCTCGTGCCAGTTGCTGAGCCTGCTGCAATATTGATGTATGTAAGCGTGCCTGAGCTTGCGGGTCAGTGAAAGCCCCTTTTCCCAGCATCATGTCTGGGGTAGCAAATTGCAGAGGGTCCCCCTGAGGGAGCTCAAGATTCTCAACCACGACAGCGTCTATACACCTCTCCCAGTCTGCTTGCCATAGCAGTCTCTTTGTAGGTTTTAGAAAAACTTCTGCCAGCTTTTTACAATCAAACGGAGTCATCAAACCACTAGTAAAAATGTGATCCAACAAGGTTTCAACATACATGTTGGTTAGACCGTACTGCATAACGGCCTTTTGCCCTTCTCGGACAAGCTTCCAATCCAGCCCCACCCACTGATGTTGGTTTGGGTTGCCGGGGGCAGCAACTACCGGGAACGCTTGAAGAATAAACTCTCCTTCAATCAAAGCCTCCCGTGTAATTCCTTGCCACTGCTGAGCAGGATTATCGGGCCCTGAGCGGCTCGGGGAGCCGCGATTAGGACTCCCCTTTCTCTGCTCCAGGCTACGAGCTGGGGGATCAGTCAATCTTCGCATTCCCCTCTTCCAATCTGACTCTTGTCCCGATGGGAAAGCCCCCTCTTCCCCTTCGCGCTCCAGCTGTCTTCCCCCCTCTCTGTTCGGCAAGCTTTTTCCTTGGCAGGAGTCACAGAGCGGCCGGAACCCCCACCGGGGCCTCCCCTGGCTGGAAACCGGATCGCGCGATCCCTGCTGCTCTCATGGTCTGGCAGCTCGGCGCCGCTACACACAGATTTAGCATTTGATTCGGGATACTTTCTCCCTTCCGCTGGCAGCGGTGGCTTCCCTTTTTCTTGCTCTTCCTCCTGCCCCCTATGCTTTTCCTCTTCAAAGCGGTGCGAACACCCTGCCTTTGAGTACATTTGCAGCTGGATCCTCCCCCTGGCTATGCCGCGGTGAATCAGACGGAGAGGGGGGTAGTGGGGGATATACGTGCCCGCCCAAAGAGAGTGTTTACTCTCCAGGGGATACCACGGGACACTTTGCAGACGGTGCTAGTGGCTGTGAAGGGGGTAACTCATCTATCTCCATTCTCACTGATTCTGGCACGGTGTGAGGTGCCTCTACCCCTGGCTCTGGGGGAGCGGAAGGTAAAGACGGTGTCACAGGGTCCACTCCCCCAAAGAATTCCTGTGCGTACGCTGGAAAAGCAGTCGCAGGACTGCTTGGCTCTGGGCGCACCGCCGCCTCTGCCTCAGCTGTGCTTTCTGCCTCTATTTGCCTTAGTGCTGCGGTGCCTCAGCCCAGCCCTGGGTCGTGGTCTGCCGCTGTCCCTCATGCCCTCGCCATCCAATGGGTGGATGAATCAGCATCTGAGGGTGTGTCAGAGGGCGAGGCTGAGGTGTAAGACCACCGCCTCTCCTTCTAGAAAGTTCTGAGGTTCAGTAAATTTCATAGGTTAATGTTCTTTGTTCCTACCCCCAAGTTTCTGCCATTGGATGTTGCGGTTGTCTGTCTCTGGTTCTGTTATCCCCTATTGGTTCCCGGTTGTCACAGTTAACCACACCCCCTTCCCTTAAAAGATGCCCCCGGACCAAGATCCCTTGCTAGTCCGTCCCTGACCCGTCCTGTTAATAAAGTTTCTCGTGGATAACATACGGATAATTTCTCCCTGGCTTCTTTGCCTCTGCGCCTCGGCTTGCCAGCCCACCAGGCAACCTCACGGGAGGTCTGCCCTAGGGGAGTGCAGCCCAGACAGCAGCCGCCGGAGGACTTTGGCAGGAGTCCTTCCGCTGAGTCGCCGCGGCTCCCTGAACCAACTACAGCTACCCAGTTGAGGGACCTCGGACCTCGGCACCTTAGCACTGTCAGTATCACCTTCCAAAGCATACTGAGCCCCTTGATCCCTTTTGATCCATCACTTACGGCGTCCCAGAGAGCAATTCCCAGCCTTTCCCACTCCAGAGTGCAGAGGATACCCCCGTGGGTGGCAAAAAATTCTCTCTCCTGACTCCATCTTAACAGTTTTTTTAAGACCTCCGTGTCATACTTGATCTCTCTCTCAAAGACAATATGCTGGAGGGCACCGAAGGCGGCTTGTTCTTCTTTTGATAGCCCCTTTCCCATCCTCCAGCCCCCGGCCTCACCTCTCGGGTGTCACCGCTGCAGCGAATCTTTTCCAGAGTTCTTTTCCCAGGAGGTTCCTTCGGCCCCTGAACTCCGATGGAGCCGTCTCTGACTCCCCTTGCCACGGTCCAGCCGTGGCGAGATCCGACCAGGGCCTCCTGCCTTTTCACTCCATAAGACCCCCTTCAGAACTTAAAGGGATCTGGTCTGTTTCATTAGCGAACATTTATCAAGTCGGCGGCACCAAAAATGCGAGAACACGGGACCCCTGAACGACAAACCAATTTGATTACGCAAGAAGCCATTTATTGTTGTCATGCTTGGACACGAAAGAAGCATGCAGACTTAAGCAGTCAGGATAGGACCACCAGGCAGGAAAGACCCTGCCCTTCTTTATTCAGTCATTTTTATATGTTTCTCAAGACAGCCGTTGATTGGAAGATGAGGTTACACCTCTCCAACTCCACAGGACGCTGACACAGTCTATCATCTTTCTCCACCTTAGGAGAAAGGAATTCAAAACAATACAGGAATTCAAAAACAATATAGGCCAGTTAGGAAAACAAGGACTATGTTTATAAAAAATGCACGAGAAATTCTACTACAGAAACAAAAACACTGAAACACTGCAGAAACCGGGCAACATATTGTTTACATTACTCCATTCTTATGCATTTCTGTAACTGCCGTTCACGCGATCACGCATAAACCGATTGGACCTTCCGCATTGTCCACGCGTCCTGCATGCACCTTTCAGGGAACCTGATTGGTTCTAGTCCAGGATGGTACAGTCCCTCTTTATCTACTTTCTTGCTGTCTTGTTATTCTGTCTTCCAACGTCTTCTTTCCCAATATAGCACTTCTTGCATTCCTCAGGCCCTGATAAGGGTAACTGCACATAACTTGGCTGGGGCCCCTCTGCCAGGATTCTCGTGCCTCACAACACCAGCCAAGGAAAGTTCCTGGTTCAGGGTCACCTTTCCTGCTCCGCCAGACTCCCCGAGTGGCCCAGCAGCAGCAGAGAATTCCAGCATTGCCATGGGCTGGCACAGCAGGGGGAGATTTCCCCCTCCAGACAGGCTCCTCTGCCACTTTTTGCATTCGGGCAGCTCCAGGTTCCTTGGTTTTGGTTGCACAGCAGCTGGAAATGCAAGTCCAGAGCTCTGTTGGTGCAAAGCCACAGCGGGTGACAGCAAGGACAGGGCCCTGGCAGCGTGACATTTGCAGGGAGCGCCTTCAGCAGGCGCTGGGGTCTGGACTCGGAGCAGAAGACACCCCGGGGGCCTCCAAGGCACGGAGGCAAAAGGAGCAAAGTTTCAATTTCGCTGGGGAGCGCTGAAATTGCTGCTTTCCACTGCCAGGTTCCACGGCCTGGTGTTCTCCCAGCCCTGGGAGCCGGGAGCAGTGAGAGAGCCCAGGCTGAACATCGGCCCCAGGGCAGGAACGGGCTGGGAGAGGGCACAGCCCGGGGGGCCCGCAGAGCCTCCCTGCTCCAAAGCCCCACCTGTGGCACCGGGGCAGCTGCCGGCATCTGTGTGACGGGGACGAGCCGCGGGCGGGTGTTCAAAGAGCCTCCGTTGGAGCAGCTTTTTGTCCGGATGTCGGGGAATTCCCGCAGAGTTGGCGTCCCTCGGGAGGCACACGAGGAGGCACTGGAGGTGGTCAGTTGTTGCTTTGGTTATTTCGAGGGCAGGTTGAGTTTTTTGTCAGACAAGCCCGGCACTTCAAAGCCCCTGTGGGTGCGGGGAGCGCTGGCACAGTCCTGGCACGGGCAGGGCGGCCCTGGGAGGGCTGCGGGAGCCGGCAGTGGCTGAGCTCAGAGCAGCTGAGCCCGGGGGCTGCTGGCCAAGGCCGAGGCCGAGCGAGCATTTCTCAGATCGCAGGGCGGCCTGGAAAGGTGCTGGGGGGGATAATTCACAACACTCAGTGTGATTCCAGTCGCTCCGAGTATTTCCATGTCCATTGTCCCAGTGCTGCTCCCAGCCCTGATCCGTGGGGATGGGAATGTCCCGCTCCGTCCCCGGGGCAGGGGCGCACCTGAGCCAGGTGTGCAGGGCAGGACCTTGCCCTGAGCCCAAGCCCTGTCCCCGCTGCAGGATCTGCTTCCCATCAGCCTCCTCCTCCTGCGGCCCCCAGCCCAGCTCGGTGCTGAACGAAGGGAGCTGGGGCAGGGTCATCCCCCGGCAGGGGCTGTGCACCCCCTCTACCCCCTCCCCAAATTCCCTCCTGGGGGCAGCAGGGGCTGGGGCAGGAGCCCTGTGGGGAGGGAAAAGGGGGTGACACTGGGATGAGGGGGTCACACACGGTCTGGGAGGGACACACATGGCCCCTGGGGACCCCCCCCACCTTCTCCCGCAGTGCCAGGAGGATGAACCCCAACATGGAGCCCCCAAACCCTGGCAGCATCTTGGGGGGTGGAGTCTGGTGGCAACTTTGGGGGTCTGAGGGGGAAGGTCACATCTGCCCTAAAACCCTCTCCCAGCCCCACAGCCACTCCTGGACCCCTCAAACCACCCCACAGCTCCTGGCCAGGACCCCCCCCAACCACTCCCTGCAATATAAATGGCCCCAAGAGCCACCAAAACCCCTTCCCGTCTCCCCTTAAACCCACCCAAATTCTCTCCAAGCCACACAACCCAGCCATCACCACAAAACTTCCTCACAGACTCCCCCAAAAGCCCTCCAAAGCCCCTCCCAGCACCACAAAACGCCACAAGAGCCACAAAAGCCCCTCCTAGTTCCCCCAGGATACCCTAAACTGCCTTCCACTTCCTATGGAGAGGTTGCTGGACACTCCACTGATGAGGAGAGGTTGCTGAACAGGAACATCCACAGTCGGGAGCAGCTCAGGCACTTCAGTGGCGATTTGGGCACTTTGTGGGGGACACCCCAAATGGGCAGACCCAGGCCAGGGACTGGGACAGACAACCGGAATTCCTGGAGAACAGACAGGCTCAGGTGGAAACATTCTGCAGGCCAACTACAAGATTGTGGCCCCATCTGCCTGCTCTGGGCAGCCCCACAACACCCAAATCCTCCCAAATATTCCCCTGAACCCCAAATTCACCCCCAAATTCCAGTAGAATGCTGTGGCTTTAGATCTCTTTCTTTAATTTCCTGATGCCACAAGATTAATGTTTGATGCCACCAGAAGAAACAGCTGGATGGAGCAGGTGATGTTTTTTGTGGTGTAAAGTCAAAATATATTGTCCTGCAGCCGGGGGCGATGCTGGGCTGGGAGATTGTCGCCCTGGTTTTCACAGTGCTCCATGTTTTTACTTTTGTAGTAGAAATTCTCATGCTCTTTCTATAACCATAGCTCTTGTTTTTCTAACCGGCTAAGAATGTTTACTCAACTTTTACATTGTTGACCATTCCTTTCTCCAAGGCGGAGAAAGGTGATAGACTGTGTTCCTATCCTGTAAAATGCTAGAGGTGTTAACCTCATCTACCAATGTATGATTGTCTTAGAAGAGGTATAAAAGTGTGATAATAAAGGTGGGCAGGCCTTTTTCCCTCTGCTCAGTGGTCCTGACTAACCTGCTGCTAACCTGCTGTTTGAGTCCGCGTGTTCGTGTCCCGACACTGCGACAGGAGATGGAGGAGGAGAGAGGGGGAAAGGGGCAGTCACTTCCTCCTCACATGCCTGGGTGTCTTTTTCCTCCTCCTCCTCACCTGCCTGGGTGTCTTTCTCATCCTGGCAGCCTCCTCCTCAATCTTACCAAGGCTCGGGAATGGGAAATTCTGTCTGGGGAGGAAAACAAGGTTTGAGCATGTTGAGTTTTGTACTAGTTTGAAAGCAAACCAGTGGGAGATTCCAAGACAACTACAGTTTAATAGCAAGATTAAAATAAAGGCAATGATACAGAAACACTGGCTCAAACTGACAGAGTCAGGATATGACCTGACACCCTGTTGGTCAGGGTGGTGGTAGCAGTCCAATTAAATGGTGGCTGCAGTCCTGCTGGAGTGATGAATGTAATTCTGTCAAAGCAATATTCCTGTAGTGAAGTCTGGTCCTTTTCTGGAGGTCCAGTGGTGATTGTAAGGTTCTGGTGTGTAGGGTTTCGGATGGTCGGTACAAATGGAGACAGGAGATCTCTGGTGCTAGTCTTAGAGCATGAGATTTATTGATGAGGGCGTGGGTGTAGGGGACCTGCTAGGAGCTGCCAGACGCAGCTTGAAGCAAGTCAGAGAAGCAGTGAAGAGATGCAGGGGTGCAGAAGTGGTGTACAAAGAAAAGGAGCCAGAGGTCCCGTTTGCAGCACAATAAATCATCTTTTGTGCTGAATATTCTAATTTCCATTAACCAATCTAGAACAAGCTACAAATCTTCTAACATTTATATACAGCCTATAGGAATCATTGCATTACCATATGGCGTTACATTTTAAACTCTAAAACTACATTTTGGACCCTCTGCCAGGCTGGCAGGGTCTGCTCTGACCCTTGGACCTTTTTGCAAGCAGAGGGTATTGTTTAATCAAGGGGGATTATTTTCAGTCGGCCACACCATTGTTTTCCAGTTGTTCAGTAACTGTGGTTGGGTAACTCAAAGCTTGTCTTCATTTCAATCTCGCTTATAGTTTTTATATTCTCAGCATCTTTTGCCAGGCAGTCACATCTATGAGACTTTCCTATTTCCTGTTCTCCAACAGGTGATAATGGAGCTCTTGTCCTCTGGGAATCCAGTGGGTAGTGCTGTTCAGGGTTTTCCAAACCTCAGTTTATAACCAGGTAGGAATGCTTGGTTCCTCCCCCTGGGCGGAGCATTTCACAATGGGATGGTGTAATTGTATGAGTCATGCAGTGAGACTTGATGGTCCATTAGCAGAGAGACCATGGGGAGCCCATTTTGGGGAAGATCCTGCTGCTTTCTGCATGAGAGTTCTTACTTAGCCAACAGCCGAACTGATCCAATTGTCTTAAGGCTGCTCCTGCAGCAGCATCAGGTAAAACGAGAGCTGCAGTAAACCTTTGTCCAAAATTCCAAGCTGTAAGTTTGTCATTACAATCAGATGTATATTGCTCAATTAATCTTTTTTCCCTACGCTTATGTTCTTTTATCATTTTTGCGTTAGGTGTTAGCAAGGAAAGCTTCACAATGCTGCATGGACTGCCTTTGACATTTGAGGGGATTGCAGACCAAATTTTGTCCCCACAAATGAAAAACATCCCTTGTGGCAATTGCAATGGAGCCTGGTTGGACAGTGTGTTCATTTTTACTGTTGACTTGCACCATGATGTTGCATTTCTATATATTTTATAATTTGGAATGACATCTGTTACTTTGCTTTTATTTTGTTTCAACCCTGGAGAACTAAATATTACAAAAAACTCCATTTTTACTGAACCAAGAATTTTCAATTCCTGAGGTTCATAAGGAGCTTCAGGAACGGATTTGGTCTAAACATCCCAACTTTCTACTGGAGTCAAACTGAATCGTGAAAGCTTTAGATGGACATGCTTGGAAGGTGGCCATTTGTCTGCTGGTAAACCAACCAAACATGTTGAGATTGGTGTTTTTTGGCCTTGAGTGAGTTAGACAAATGGTGTCTAGGCCTGATGCATTGGCCAGAGTCTCCCAGACATTTTCTTTTGGTTGTTCCACTGAGAAAACTGCATTGCTTAAGGCAATCAGTGAGATGATAAGGCACAAGTGTAATACCTGATTGAGCTTCAACAGCTTTATCTCACACAGGAATCCCTGATCTGCAACACAACTTGTACAACACTTTTACATACACAATTTACACCATTAACTTTCCCACACTTTTGCATAAGACTCAGTCCACAGTTCTTGCACGGAAAGATAACTGGTGTCTGTGGCATCAACAGCAGTGTTGACACTGATTCACATCTGTGTACTCGCTTCCTTGTTCTCGGAGTCGATTCCATCTTGTTTGTGGACTTGATAAGGTTTCACGTTTCCTGCTGGAATCCACTTCAGTCCCACACCTGTTGAGACACAAGCATACCTTCTTCCCTATGTAGTGAGGGGAACCGGCCCTAGAATTAGACGGCTTAAGCAGGAACACAGTAACATGATGGTAAATGCAGTAGGACACAAGGCAGTTGGCAGGCTGCCTCCCTAAGCTCTCAGGCACAACCATGTTCCTGGCAGCCCACCCTCGGCTCCTGCTTTAGCCACGAGGGCTGGATGGTGAATAGGTCATTTTTCTTCTTGCTGGGCCTCATTTTCTTGGAGGCAATCGATGTTTCTCAAGTCAGGAAGGTAACAACATTAGACATAAAGCCTTTTCAGAACTTGGTCTCATGCAAATCTTCAGACTGGCATCGCTCTGCTGGGGATAAAATTGATGATCTGCCTGCAAAACCTTTTAGCATAAATATTGCATTATCTAAATACTCCTGGGGAGCCATATTCCCCCTTTTCATTTCATGATAACCTGTGCACTTGTCACTGTAAATGTGAAGGCAACATAAAAGCAAGCAAACACATATTATGAGACAGTAAAGTCACACTGAGAAAGAACAAACAGGATAATACATATAATCTACAGCACATGATAAAATGTCGTGGTGTTAGTCAAAACTTGACAGACAGCCCTCTGGGCCAATGCGCTTCTCGAAATTTTACATATTTAACCCCCACGGAAGGCGGGAGTTTTAGGAGATGCAGTTTCCCGGCTCAGGTGGGTGCAGGGCCGGGAGTGAAAGGGAGAGGGGTCGGCCCCGTTCCTGGAGCCTGTGGGCCCGGGGATGGGGCACCCCCCGCCTCCTGCCTCCTCCCCACCTTCTCCCAGTGAGGAGGGGGGCAAAGTTCGGGGGGCCCCCGGGCTTCCGTTCCGGCTCGGTGCGGGGACAGCAGAGACGGAGGGGTGGGCCCCCCTCTTCCCCCGGCCTGCGCGGCTGGGGACAGGGCTCCTGCCTTCTGCCCCCTGGGGATTTTTTGCTGCAGCACGGACTCAGATTTATAAGAGGGGAGCTGTTCTCCTGAGCTGCGGGGGTGGCTGCCGGCTCCAGGGCTGAGGTCGTCCGAGATAGAGCCTTCGAACAGCCAGTAAACTTCGCGGCGAACAGGAAAGACCCTCTCTCTCCACACGGTGCAGCACAGCAAAAGAGGCAGAGGGAACACCCTGAACATGGCGGCTTCAGAGCCAGGGAGAAGGAGAAGGTGGAGTCACATGAGACAGAGCTGCTCCGGTAGCACTGTAACTCACGCGGGAAAGCTTAAACATTTCCCTGCCTTGCTGTGGGATGAACTATTAATATTACAAACTGTTATGTCTCTTTAGTTTATGTTAAATGGGGGGAATGGGCATTTTTATCAAATGGCTTGTAAAAAGGGTGAAGAGTGCCAAATGCCAGGATATATATGAAAGCAGGGGAAGGCTTTCAAGACCTGGTGGCAGAGGAAACCCTTACGTTCAAGCCGAAGGGGAAAATGTTTCATCCTTAAAAAACCCATGTAAAAGCCTGTTGTATCAGCAGTCGCAAGGGCTGTGAGGGCTCATGACAAGAGATGTGTTACACTGTAGCAGAGAATGTTTAATTGTAAGCAAATCTGCAAAAGGTGGCAGTTTGGAAAACCACGCAAGAAAGGGGAAGCCCCTTTTTCCCCCTTTCCTAGGACTGTGACCCTGATTTTGGGAAAGGGGAAAAGTGGGGGGTAAGCTCTGAAAGTTTGTTCTGTTTGTTCTTAACATCTGGGTGTTAATTAAACTTTTTTTTTCCTTCTTTCAAGTTGTGTGCCTGCTTTGCTTTTCCTCCCAACAGCTTATCTCACTGCAAGGACATCGGGGGGAGGGCTAATGCCCACAGCTAACCCTTAAACCACTACACAAACTGGTGTTCCGCCCGGGGAACCAAATTCAACCCGCTACATAAAAGGACAGTAACTCAGAACAATATACTTTCAGTTGCCTAAATACTGTACCATCACCCAGAGTCTGCCATGGCTAGTGAACCATTGCTTCACAATGAGGACCTGTAGAAAACTTTCCCGGGTAAGGCTTCTAAGTGTACCTTGTAGCTTCTATACATCCGAATCAGCAAGTCAAAGTGACTCAATTACATTTTTAGTGCAGAAGCACTTGGGTCTGTAGGCATGCTTCCTGACTAGGTACTGCCAGGTCTTGGTCAGAGCCAAGGCCTTAACTGGAAGGGTTTCTCTAACATATCTTAGGAACAGGCCTGTATTAATAACACTTGGAAAAGTTTCTTAAAATGACATGTCTTGCAGATAGCTACATAACAGTATGTGAAAGTCTGTAAGACAGCCGGCTTCATCATTTATCTTTAACTAAATAGTCAATGGTACCATGAACAAACTGCAATCAAAGAAATGCATATGCATAACACCAAATAATATTTTCTGGATATCACCCTTCATAAAATGTTCGTGAATTCACTATATGACATTAAGAATATACCCAAAATCCTTAATACAGCAACAGTAACTGGTCTAAGAAATCGAGATTATATTTTCCTACACACCTATGTATATATGACAATAAAACAACATAAAAGCAAGAAAGAAAGCACTAAACACCTTACAATCAATCATACGCATAATCTGGAATTGTTACTCATCCTTTTCTGCTATCTATAAAACAGCAGAGATTATTATGAATAATTATCACAGTTGACCAATGCAGAACACTTATACCCATAGAATTTTTGATTAAGGTTCTAACAAACTGCATCTTCACATACTTTTACAACTTACTATCTTATATTCTTGAGCAGTTGCTTACCAATTCATCATAATTGTTTCAATTGGTTCAATCTTACCTCTATACAAAAGAACTGTATCTTTCAATTTAAATGAGTATATTTCAGCAGAACTTCACTGAAACTTACAGTTTTTGAGACTAACTGGAGAAGGCTGGCTGACAAGGCTGCAGCTCAGAATATGATGTTGCCTCCAGATCATCCCAGGTTGGGAGTTGGAGTGGAGGCTCTTATGGGACCTGGTGTCTTTTCTAATCCTGATCTCCAAGCTAATTGGGATCCTCTGGTTGTTGAACAGGCCCAAAGTGTAGGTTGGCATGGAAGCTTTATTGAAAACCAAATGGCTGCTCCTAAAACACGATATACAAAAGTCCATACTATCTCCACAAGAAACAGAGGACTTTTTTAAACATATTTTAGCTCCTTTTCCACGACAACAAGATCAAAGGCATATTGTCCCTATTCACAGAGAAGCCTCAGACCGAGGCTTGTCATTTCAAGCACATTCTCCTCAAACTTCTCAGGGACATTTAGCTGACTTTTTGGGACTTCTTCAACCTCAAGTGCCTGCTCAATATCTCAGTGGCGAGAATATGGTTACCATCACAGCTTCAGAAGGTATTCCTATACCTTCTCAAGCTTCATCTTATTTTTTTACAACAAACAGTACAACTCCCGCTCTTCGCATGCCTGCTTCAAGGCTTCAAGTTCCACAATATCAGCTTTCAGATGACTTTCTACGTCATCTTTTGTTCCGACTCGGGGAATGTACAAGAGATTACCTACCCCAACAGGTTGGAGCACTGGGTCCCCAGCCCTCACTTATCCCGCACAGTGGCAGGATCCCACCCACCTCCATTGTACATACTCCTTCCCTGTCCATATTATTGCCACCTGCTATGGCGGTGTCAGCCATTCATCCCTTCCTTATTACCTGACAGTGCACAACCATGGATTCCCTCCCCTATTCCTCAAATAGGAGGGGGAGGGGAAGATGGAATGCATGGATTCTTTGGTCAAGAAGGACCTGCATCCTATCAAGCTACAAGTCCACAGAATGCTGTTATGGACTTGGTTCCTGCATCCTGTCAAGCTGCAAGTCCACAGAATGCTGTTATGGACTTGGTTTTACCTGACAAATATGTTCCAAGAGCTACTTGGAAGTGAAGAAATAAAGTAACTTACACATTCCATTTCATAGTTAGGAAAACTTCTATCTCGTTTTGAGCTTCTGGGGAACACTTAAATTGTCTTAAACTTAGTCAGTGTCTTTAGAAATGCAAATTACTCGTGTTAAAAAACTCGTTTTACTGCATCTCAAAAACATTTTTGGCTTTTGTTAAAAGCAATTTTATATTTTTAGTAAGCTGTAGGTTCTGACAGGATTGTTTATTGGATAGATTCAAGGTTAGCGATATGAATGTAGTGTCTTTCTGCATGCCAGTAGAATTATGTAATTCCTTCCTTTAAGACTGCTTCGCAAGGTCCACAATTTTTCAACAGAAATGCTTATATATTGCATGATTGGTACAACTTGTCCTGTAAGATGTATACTGCCTTTCTAAAAATTTTGATTAAAAAAAAAAAACGAATTGGACTGAATTAATACTGATTCTTTGCTCAGGTACAGTGATGTTAGCTGTTACCAAAAAAATTAGAAACTTGTATACCTAGAAAAATATTTACAATCTCCGTGCACTCAGAGCATAATTTATTGTTATGCAGCCCCTCAACAATTAACTTCAAAGCCTGATGTCAAAACCTTGAATGATTTACAAGAGTAACTAGGAGTAATTAGCTGAGTGAGGCCCATGCTGCAAATTGGAAAATCTTGCAAAATTGTGCTTATACCAGAAAAGTCTTGACTGTGAATGGATATTTTCAATAATATTTATAGTTACCATGAGCTATTCTCACTACTAAATTACATAAAATAACAACGTATTTGCCACACCTTTATAATCTCTCCAGTAAATCCATGTCACTATTATTTAATTTTTAGATCAGTTGTTTACTTGCATATTGTTCATTGATGTTTAACTGTTGTATGACAAATTTTCAAGTTTTCTTGTAACGATGGAATAAAGATGAGTTAAATTCTGTTGTATTTGTTACTTTTAAGGGAACACTCTCTGACTTAGTTTTGTTGTATTTAAGTGATGTTAAGTTCTGTTAGGCTTAAGTTCTATTGAGTTTAATTTCTGACAAGTTTAAATGCTGCTAAGTTTCGACTTCAAGTGTGTTCAGTTTAAGTTCCGTTATTTTAATTTCTGTTAAGTTATATTCAGATTAATTTTTGTTTGGTTTAAGTGGTGTTAACTGTAAGTTTTGTTCAGTTTACTTTCTGTTACGTTTGACTGACATACCACAGTAAAGGACTGTGGGAACACTCCATAACCTAGGGGGATATTCTACATTTCAGTGCCAGCCCACCATGAGTCCAAAGTTGCCCTGGCCCTTCTTGGCTCCCTGGTTACCTCAGTGGCTAGTGCTACCACTGCCAGACCCAGGAAACCCCTCTGGAACAGGGGATAACTCAAATGCCCTCAGATGTGGGGGATACCCAGAAAGGAGATTGCCCCCTGGCCTCAGCATCCCCAGCCTTCAGCTCTTCATTCCAAACCCCTGCCCCCCTCTCATTGCCCACCCACCCCCACCATGTACCTCCCACTCCGTCCAGACCCTCTGAAGGCCCATCCAGCCCCTCCTGGGGATTTTGAGGGGGCTGTAGGGTCAGGTAATTTTGGAGTGACTGAGCCATTTGGAGTGGGAATGTAACATTTTTCTGTGGGATTCAGTAGTTTTGAGGTGACAGACTGAGGCCTCTCATCTTCTGGAGTGCAAAGAGATGGAGAAAACTCTTCCATAGCCCCTCAGAAACCCCCAAATCCTCCCAAACATCCTCTTCCCTGGTGCCTATGGAGATCCACAAGGATATGGAGACAACCAGCCAGCTCTCTTTCCAACACGGATACAGGGAATGTGAGTCCTTCGGTGAAAGATGAAGTTGGAGCAGCAGATGAAGCTCTTCCTCTGTCAGGGCACTCACAGGGCTTCACTTACCGGTGCCTCTGTTGGTGTCTGGTCAAGGCTGAGCTTTGGGTGAAGCTCTTCCCACACTCGGGACACTCGTAGAGCCCCTCCCCGGTGTGGATCTTCTGGTGGCAGATAAGGTTGTATCTCTGGCTGAAGCTCTTCCCACATTCGGGACAACTGTAGGGCCTCTCCCCAGTGTGGGTGAGCCGGTGCCGGATGAGGTGAGGGCTGCGGTTGAAGCCCTGCCTGCAGTCGGGGCAGCGGAAGGGCCTCTCTTCTGTGTGAATCCGCTGGTGCGTGAGGAGCTTGGAGCTGGTCTGAAACCTCTTCCCACACTCGGGACACTTGTAGGATCCCTCCCCAGTGTGGATGCGCCGGTGCCTGATGAGGTGGGAGTTGCGGTTGAAGCTCTTCCTGCAGTCGGGGCAGCGGAAGGGCCTCTCATCTGTGTGCGTCCGCTGGTGCAGGAGGAGATGGGAGCTCGTCAGAAACCTCTTCCCACACTCGGGACACTCATAGGGCCTATCCCCTGTGTGGCTCCTCTGGTGGATGATCAGCAGAGAGCTCTGTCTGAAGCTCTGCCCACATTCCCCACACTCGTAAGGCTTCTCCCCAGTGTGGATCCTCTGATGGGTGATCAGGGTGGAGCTGTGTCTGAAGCCCTTCCCACATTCCAGGCACTCGTAGGGCCGTTCCCCAGTGTGGATCCTCTGGTGACGGATCAGGCTGGAGCTCGTGTTGAAGCTCTTCCCACATTCCCCACACTCGTAGGGCCATTCACCAGTGTGGATCATCTGGTGGCGGATCAGGGTGGAGCTCGTGCTGAAGCTCTTCCCACATTCCAAGCACTTGTGGGGCTTCTCCGCAGCATGAAGCTGCTCATGGACCACCAGATCCGAGCTCTGGCTGGATCTCTGGCCATCTTCCCGGCACAGGGTGGGTCTTTCCTCCTCAGAGGTCTCTGGGCTGGGTTTGCAGCCTCTCCTCCTGCGGGATCTCCGGGGCTTTTCCTCCTTATTGGATTCCTGCCCCGTGGAGCCGCTCAAAACAGCCTCTTCCATGAGGTTCTGCCGCGGGGATTTGTCCTCCCTGGTCTCCGTCCTCAGCTCCTTCTCTGGGGGAGGAAGGACAAGGAGAGGATGGGATTTGCCTCCGTGCCACAGGGAAGGGGAAGGAGATCCCCCCAGTCTGTCCCCGGCATGACGGCGTCAGCAGCGGGGTTGTCCTGCAGCCGGGGGCGATGCTGGGCTGGGAGATGGAGCAGGAGAGAGGGGGGAAGGGGCACTGACTTCCTCCTTACCTGCCTGGGTGTCCCGGGGCATCCTCCTCTTCCTTGCAGCCTGCTCCTCCGTCTGGCCAAGGTTTGGGAATGGGAAATCGTGGTTTGGAGAGAAAAACAAGGGATGAGCACATTGAGTTTGAAGGGTTCCTCCTGCCCAAGTCCTTCTCTAGAAGTCACCGGGGGTCTGGGGTACATAAAAACTTCCCAAATACCAAGATTCAACCCTGAAAAAGCCTCACAGGAGTTCCCCCTCTCTAGTCCCCCTGCTCTGATGTTGGAGAATCCCCCCCCGTTCCAGCTACTGGGGGTCACGCTTGTATTGGGGGTCCCCCATCTACTTGGTCCCTGCCCTCCCCAGGCTGCTGGGAGTCCAGGAATCCAAGAAGCTCCCCCCTTTTGTCTACCCACTTAGGGATGCTGCAGGTTATGGGGTCCAAGGGGT
This sequence comes from Monarcha castaneiventris obscurior, assembly GCA_026261815.1. Taxonomy (NCBI): domain Eukaryota; kingdom Metazoa; phylum Chordata; class Aves; order Passeriformes; family Monarchidae; genus Monarcha; species Monarcha castaneiventris. Next base: position 251,205 of record JAMPIT010000138.1, on the reverse strand, counting down.
CCATCTCCCCTTATTCTCTGCTTCAGGGTGCAAGGAGTCCAAGGAGTCCTCCCCCTCTCCAGGCTGTTGAGGGTCCTGAGAATCGCAGTGCTCCCCCCTCTCTGGGCTCCCCACTTTGGGGTCCTGGGGGTCACAGGGGTCTGCTCCTCCACACTGCTGGGGCTCCCCTGGTCCCGGTACTGCCCCTCTCTGCTCCCCCACTCTGGGAGTCCTGAGGTTCCCCCCTCCAGCTCTCCCGGGGGGTCCTGCAGCCCCCTAGCTCCGGGCTGGAGTTGGCCATGCCTGACCTGGGCAGACCCAACCCCTACTGTGGTGGGGACCCCACATCTCCCTGATGCCTTAAGAGTCCTCCAAGAAACAGAGACTAGACAGGATAAGGGAATAAAGGTAGGTATTTGTTTGAAGTGCCTTCGAAGGTACACCCTGGGGAGCCAGAGGCTATTGCCAAAATGGATCCCAAGACAGACGACATGTCACAAGTTCTTCACACTTTTATAGGTTTGGTTCATTTGCATATCATGGTTAATTCTCCAATTAAAGCTTCAGTTTAATGATGTAATTTTCCTCAGCTCGTCCCCCCTTTAGAGTCTTTGGTTTACACATTTTGGGCCTAGAACAGCCTGGGTGTCCTTGAAGACAAAGCCTGGAGAGGCTTTGTTATGTCTACGTAGCACGAGAGAGCAGGAATTACAGACTACAAGGAACTTCAGCGTTACACTCTAAGCAGTACAGAATTTGAAAAATATAGAAGTTAAAACCTAAGGCATCATTTCCCCCCTCGTCTGAGCCATCCGTGCAGTCCTGCCGGCTGTTGCACACCAGGGATCACCTCTGACCGCTGCCAGGGCTCTGCTGGCACCACCACCAAGACCCCACAAAAACACCTCCTGGGGAACCTGCAATGTCCCTGCAAGGGGCATTTTCTGGTCAGCTTTGGAGTTCTTCACACTCCAAACATTTCCCCCAAAAAAACCCAACCCAGGGACCCCCCAGGATATCTAGATCGAGCTCCCCCTCCCCAGACACCTGCGGGATGGGGGGGACAATGCTCCCACGGGTGGGGGGCTGTGAATTCAGGGAGCACTCGACCTCGTTCTTCCTTCTCCTTTTCTTGATCCTCCTTTGTCCCTTTGCTCCCTCGTCGTCCTGCTCCTCCTCTCCCATCCCACCTCCTCCTCCCCCCAGGATCAGTGACACCCTGGGTCCCCCTGATGCCTTAGGTTTTAACTTTTATATTTTTCAAATTCTGTACTGCTTAGAGTGTAACTCTGAAGTACCTTGTAGTCTGTTAATTTCTGCTCTCTCGTGCTACGTAGACATAACAAAGCCTCTCCAGGCTTTGTCTACAAGGACACCCAGGCTGTTCTAGGCCCAAACTGTGTAAACCAAAGACTCTAAAGGGGGGTGAGCTGAGGAAAATTACACCATTAAACTGGGGCTTTAATTGGAGAATTAAACCTGATATGCAAATGAACCAAACCTATAAAAGTGTGAAGAACTTGTGACCTGTCGTCCATCTTGGGGTCCATCTTGGCAATAGCCTCTGGCTCCCCAGGATGTACCTTCGAAGGCCCTTCAAATAAATACCTACCTTTATTCCCTTATCCTGTCTAGTCTCTGTTTCTGGGAGGCCTCTTAAGGCATGAGTTCTTTGGCACCACCAGAAGGGACAACGAAGCTTCCGAAAATCCCCTGGGACTTAGGAAGGTCCAGCTCAGCTCCCCACCTCCACCGCCAACACCCGGGGTGGGGGGAGTTGCTACAGTCCAGGAGGCAGAGGAGCTCCAAGAGCCCAGAAAACTCTTCAGATCCAGCTTGGAGGCACGTGAGTAACTGAATAAAGGTGGTGTTCTGTTGGCACCTAGGTTGGGGTTAAGAGATCTCTTGCAATTTAAGGACTCAGAAAAGTCCAGGGGAGGTTTCATTTGGTGTTTCCGCTTTTGTTAGCTTGGCAGCTCATGAGAGCTTGTCGGGGAACTCGTGTGAGAGTTCCAGGGAATTTAATTTTCCCTCCATTGGTTTGTTACTAGCTTGTGTCCACCCAACACTCTTTGGCACGCAGACAGCTGGCGCAGCAGCTTGGAAGCTTGGAATGTACTTCCAGTCACAGTTTGAATCCCTGGGTTGTGGGTTTGAATCTTACTTTCTCTAGTGTTCTCTTCCTGCTTTATAGAGTGTTTTAGCTCACTTTGCTTTATTTCTGTGAATTTTCTGTTTATAAACATAGAACCATGGGCTGCAATATTTCTTGTGTGGAGAATGAAACAGCACAGAGCTGCCCTTTGAGGCATGTCCTGAAAAAATGGGGGAAGTTAACTGGTGGAGATAAAGCCCTTGCAAAAGCGGAATTAATTCAGCTTTCTACAGTGATCTGGCCAGTTTACAGGTTAGATAACCAGCAAAGGTGGCCCCAGTTTGGCAGCCTAGATGAAGAATTAATATCGAGTTTAATATCAAGCCTCCAAAAACACCACCGCTTCTTAGAAACTGAGTATACAAGACTCTTTTTAGTTATAGCCCAGTTACAAGAATCAAAGAAGGAGCATATACTGCTTTTAAAGTGAAAAGGTTAAGAAGTCTATGCTGGGGACGTGGAGATGGCTCTGATAGCTCCTGCCTTGACCACCACCACCACCACCACCTCCTCCTCCTCCTCCTCCTTGTCCTCGTCCTCCTCCTCCTCCTCCAGCAGGCCCTGCGGGTGGGGTGGGAGGGAAAGAGAGGCACCTTTAGATGGGTTCCAGCCGGTGAAACAGGAGATGGGGGAGGTGGGCTGGCAGTCCCCGCTGCCTCCCGCCGACCCGGGAGACTTCCCAGCCGCGACACCGAAAAGGGGGGAGGAGGGAGGGTGGCCCTGAACGCCGGGAGGCTGCCGGGGCAGCCCGAAGTTAGCGCGGATGTCCTCCTCGGCCCCCGGTCGGACGCCGCCCCTGTCTCTCTCCCCTCTGGTCCCTCCAGAGGGGGAGGAACTGAGGTGGGGGGACAGCGAGCGTATGCAGCCCACGGCACCGCCCTTACAGGTAGAACCAGGAGACAGGGCTTTCCACTGGGAGGGCATGGAGGGAACCTCCCGCAGGGGGGATGGCGTTCCTCCCTCTCCCAGGCCTCGCAGTCTCCATGGCGGCTGGCTCAGAAGATGACGCCATCGAAGCGCACAGGCCCAGGGCCACTGCCCGGCCCCCGCGGCGGAGCTGGTCCCTGTCAGGGATACCCGGTACCGGGACGGGCCGGGGCAGAGCCGACACAGCCCACTCCCCAGAATCAGACAGCTCTCACTCAGGCAGCTCCTCTGAAGGGGAAGATGAGATAGCTGCTTTAAGCAGGCGAAAGAGGGGAAAGATTATGGATGCTAAAATGCTTTAGCGGAGAAGCCTTCAGCTCTTAGCAGCAGCTCGTGAGAGCTCTGTCTTTCTCATGCTGAACTATGCAAAATATGATAAGGTTTCTGTAAACCGAGTCTGCTATCTTGCACCTGCAAATATGATTAGAATTGTTATGATTTCGACTAGGGGAATGAACGATGTGAGAATTGACCAATCACTCTGGTAGGTAGTTAGCAAGAGGTCCAATAATCTCTTGCCATTTAGATAGGCACTAAGAGAACGAAACACATAAAAACCCGTCCTTTGTTAATTAAATAATTCCATTCCATTCTCTTGACTGCATTCCTGTCTCCAAGTCTTTCTTACTCTGCAGCCGGCAGCTGCGACAAAAGAGAGCGAGAAAAGCTATAAGGGAACGGAGCCCAATTGCTAAACGGACCAGATCGAAAAAGGAGCCGGTTTTACAAGCCTCTTTGAGGCAGGCTGTTGGTAATCAAGGGCCAGTCTATGTGAAAGTTCCGTACTCCCTCAGAGAGTTAGAACAATGGAAGAGTACACTGGGAAAATATAAAGAAAATCCAGACAAAGTGGCTACTTTGGTACAAAGAGTAATTAAAACACAGAACCCTGACTGGAGTGATTTGGCAGTTCTGATAGAGACATTGCTTGATCCTGCTGAGAGACAGATGGTAAATAAAGCTATTATAGACTCTTTGAAATCAGGCATAGCTAACAAGACACTACAAGGGATGGTCGCAGAAATTTTTCCAACAGATGATCCAAAGTGGGACCCAAATGTGCCAGCACAAATGCAAAGATTAAAACGGTATCAAGATCTCACAGTATATGGGTTAGAGCATGGTGTCCCTAAAACTCTTAACTGGGCAAAGCTTTATGAAGTGAAGCAAAGTTATGATGAATATCCTACTGATTTTTTGAATAGGTTAAAAGAAGCTGCCACCAAATACACAAACATAAATCCTGATACAACAGAAGGGGGAACCACCTAGCTTATTTTTTTATGGGTCTGGCTTCAAATGATATAAGAAGAAAGTTGCAAAAGTTAGAAGGGGCTCAAGACACGAGTAAATTGTTAGAAGTAGCCTGGAGAGTGTTTCGAGATAGAGACTCAAGTGACAAAGGGAAACCCTGTCCCAGGAAGAAGGGTAGTCAGGAAAAGTCATGTAAGAAAGCCTCTCCCCCCAGGGACAAAGACACGTGTGCTTATTGCAAGAAGAAAGGGCATTGCAAGGCTCACTGTCCAATGCTGAAGAAGACACCCCCAGTTCCCCAGCTCCCATTGGGACAAGACTCCTACTCAGAATGATGGGGACCGGAGGCTTCTCCCCCAGCAGAGCCTTCGGTTATAGCCAAACTAGGGAAAGATGATATAGAATTTCTGGTAGACACCGGCATGGTATATTCTGTGTTAAATACTTTAGAAGGGAAACTGAGTGATGAAACTGTTCATGTTGTTGGGGCAACAGGGATAACTGAAACATGGCCTTTCTTCCAACCTTTAAAATTTAAACTGGGGAAGCAGTGGGTAACTCATCCATTTCCTTATATGCCCAACTCCCCTAGACCATTGTTGGGGAGGGATTTGTTAGAGAAATTGGAAGCTGAAATCAAATTTAAAAAAGGGAAGGGTGTACGAGTTATAATTCCAGAAGCTAAATTTGTTGAAGTTGCTGCACTTTTTATACAGGACAGATGTGGCAAAATCCCCACTGAAGTTGAAAATGCTGTCAATCTAATTGTGTGGGCCAGTGATGTTCCAGGAAGATCCAAACAAGCAGAACCAGCAAGCATTGCACTCAAACCAGGAGCCACACCGGTAAGGCAAAAACAATATCCTTTAAAATTAGAAAGTCATAGAGAATTGGCACCTATAATTGAAAAATTCCTCCATCATGGATTATTAGTGCAATGTGAGTCCAGGTATAACACGCCAATCCTTTCAGTGAAGAAAGCTGATGGTAAGAGTTATTGGTTGGTCCAAGATTTGAGGGCAATTAACAAAATTACAGAGGACATACACCCAGTGGTAGCAAACCCTTATACTCTTTTGACCACATTGACAGACGAATTAGGGTGGTTTACTGTTGTGGATCTGAAGGATGCCTTTTTCTGCATTCCTGTGCATAAAACTAGCCAGGAGCTCTTTGCTTTTGAGTGGGAAAATCCCGGAACAGGGAGGAAAAGTCAACTTACTTGGACAGTCCTACTCCAGGGTTTCAAGAATAGCCCGACAATATCTGGAAAGCAGCTGATGCTTTAGGTTTTAACTTTTACATTTTTCAAATTCTGTACTGCTTAGAGTGTAACTCTGAAGTTCCTTGTAGCCTGTAATTTCTGCTCTGTCGTGCAAGGTAGACATAGCAAAGCCTCTCCAAGCTTTGCCTTCAAGGACAGCCAGGCTGTTCTTGGCCCAAAATGTGTAAACCAAAGACTCTAAGGGGGGAGCAAGCTGAGGGGAATTACATCATTAAACCAGGGCTTTAACTGGAGAATTAACCGTGATATGCAAATGAATCAAACCTATAAAAGTGTGAAGAACTCGTGACCTGGGGTCCATCTTGGGATCCACTTTTTGGAAGCAGCCTCTGGCTCCCCCAGGGTGTACCTTGAAGGCCCTTCAAATAAATACCTATCTTTATTCCCTTACTGGAGAAGGCATCACAGCTAGTAAAGGAATTAGAAGATTGGAGGAGACAAGAGCCAGGAGGGGTTATCCTGCAGTATTTTGATGACATCTTGATTGCAGCTAAGACCAGAGATGACTGCATCCAATTCACTGTAAGCTTGTTAAACTTTTTGGGACAGAGTGGGTACAGAGTTTCCAAAGACAAAGCACAGATTGTCAAGGAAGCAGTAGTTTACTTGGGACTTGAGATCTTCCATGGACATCAACAACTCAGCAGAGAACGGAAGGAAGCCATCTTCCGACTTCCAGAGCCCCACACTGTGAGAGAGATGCAGGCTTTTCTGGGGATGGTAGGTTGGTGTCGGTTGTGGATAGCAAATTATGGGTTGTTGGTGAAACCCTTGTACGAAGCAATAAATGCAGCTGAAAATGGCATTATAATTTGGACTGAAAGCACAAGGGCTGCATTTAAACAGCTGAAACACTCTCTAATGTCAACTCCAGCACTGGCCTTACCAGACTTGACTAAGCCTTTTGAACTTTTTACATATGAGAGACTCAATGTGGCACTGGCCGTACTAGCACAGCACCTCAGAAGCCAACGGAGGCCTGTGGCCTAGTTTTCCAAACAGCTAGACAATGACAGCCAAGGGTGGCCTGGGTGTTTGAAGGCCGTGGCGGCTACTGTCATCCTGGTTCAAGAGGTCCGGAAACTCACCCTTGGACAACACGTAGTGTATGTGCCATATACAGTAGCAGCAGTACTGGAACAGAAAGGAGGACATTGGCTGTCCGGTAATCGAATGCTTAGATATCAGTCACTGCTGTTAGAGCAGGATGATGTTACCCTGAAAACAACTTCTGTTGTTAACCCTGCCATGTCTGTGTCCTCTACCTTAACTGACAATGTGCCTGAGCATGATTGTTTGCAGACAATCGAGGAGGTCTATTCCAGCAGACCAGACCTGAAGGATGTGCCCCTAGAAAATCCAGACTGGGAGCTGTTTACAGACGGGAGCAGCTTCATGAGAAATGGTAAACAAATGACAGATTATACAGTAACAATCCAGGACAAGGTGATGGAGGCAAAGGCCCTGCCAGCAGATGTGTCATCACAGAAGGCTGAACTGATTGCCCTGACGAGGGCCTTAGACGTGAGCAAAGGAAAGAAGGTAAATATATGGACTGACTCTAAATATGCATTTAATGTTGTCCACGCCCATGGAGCCATCTGGAAGGAGAGGGGACTGTTGAACGCTCAAGGTAACCAGATCAAACATGCTGAACAAATCCTTGCCCTCTTAGAGAGCATCAGAAAACCCACAGAAGTGGCTATCATGCATTGTAAGGGTCACCAGAAAGGGAAAATCACTCCAGAACTGGGAAATTGCTTTGCTGATGAAACAGCAAGAAGGGCTGCAGAAAAAAGGTATTCTTGCAGTAATTCCACAAAAAAAGATTGATTTGTCAGGGTTCATCCCAAAATATGATCAGGCAGACCACAAGTTAATTAAGTTTCTTAAGGCGGAGACTGTAGAAAATGGATGGGCGGTTACACCTGCAAATCAGGTTGTAGTCCCACCTCTGATTCTTGGAGAGCTAGCTTGAAGAGAACATGAAAGCACACATTTTGGGGTTGAAAATCTTCTGAAACATCTGAAAAAGGTAGTAATAGGAAAGGGAATGGCAGATATTGTACAATCAGTAGTGAGCAAGTGTGAAATCTACTGTAAAAACAATCCTGATACGAGGAAAAGAGTCGTGTTAGGAGTAACAGAGGCAGGGGATCTTCCCGGAGATTACTGGCAAATAGACTTTGCTGAGTTACCACGCAAAGAGGGATACAAGTACATACTGGTATTGGTTGACACCTTCAGCGGATGGCCTGAAGCTTACCCCTGTTGCACTAACACAGCCAAAGAGGTGGTGAAAGTTTTGCTTAATCATGTAATACCAAGGTTTGGGGTTCCTTTGGGTATGTCCTCGGATAGAGGACCACATTTTGTTGCAAACGTGATTCAAGAAGTTAGCCAGATTTTGGGAATTGCTTGGGATCTGCACGCACCCTGGACCCTGGATTCACTACTCCAGAGTTAAGAAGGCTTCTGCTCCTGAAACAACTGAGAAAAAAGAGACTGATACAAATGAAGTTGATGTAGTTTAAATTATTTTTCCTGTGCTTGTTATCTACACAGTTGGTAACCCTGACTCAGGTTTGGAACCAAATTTTGCATATGATTCTACTGCAAAGTGTATCCAGAGACATTCATTTGGATACAAAACTAATATCTGATATGTAAATTAAAGTGGAAAGATCAACTATATTTGTTTACAATTTGAGAACTAAGTTAGATCTTACACTGGATGACATTCAAAGCTGATTGTATCTTCCACACCCTGGTTTCATTGTTACCAAACTGACCCTGGATTAAAGATTGTTTATAATGATTGTATTTATAATTCTTGTTTATAGATATATACTGCTGTTAGACATATTATTAGTAGATATTTAGAATATTTAGAATAGAGTCTCAACAATGTAAAGGCCTTGTCAAGCCTCTAAAGAGGGGGAATGATGCCTTAGGTTTTAACTTCAAATTCTGTACTGCTTAGAGTGTAACTCTGAAGTACCTTGTAGTCTGTTAATTTCTGCTCTCTCGTGCTACGTAGACATAACAAAGCCTCTCCAGGCTTTGTCTTCAAGGACACCCAGGCTGTTCTAGGCCTAAACTGTGTAAACCAAGGACTCTAAAGGGGGGTGAGCTGAGGAAAATTACACCATTAAACTGGGGCTTTAATTGGAGAATTAAACCTGATATGCAAATGAACCAAACCTATAAAAGTGTGAAGAACTTGTGACCTGTCGTCCATCTTGGGGTCCATCTTGGCAATAGCCGCTGGCTCCCCAGTATGTACCTTCGAAGGCACTTCAAATAAATACCTACCTTTATTCCCTTATCCTGTCTAGTCTCTGTTTCTGGGAGGCCTCTTAAGGCATTGCCCCGTTCCCGAAGCCCTCGCAGCCCATGGGAGCAGTGGGGATGCAGCCGGGACAGGTCGGGATGGGCAGCGCGGGTCTCTCCGCTGCTCCCACCCACTGTGGGCAGGGAAACCCGGCCTGGGGAAAAGGAGAGGGAAACTAGGAACACTGGGGGCTGCAGACCCAAACTGGGAACACTGGGGACCCTGGGTGGGGACTTGCAGCCCTTGGGGCTCCTCTCAGGAGCCTGGAGAGCCAGCAGGGGGGAACGCAGAGAGGGGTGGGGGATCCCAGGAGTGACATCACCGGCAGTCACTGGTTTGTACTGGGTTAACTGGAACCTTACTGGACAACTGGGTGGGATTGGGAATGACTACAAGCATGCTGAGCCCAACTGGGATATACTGGGAGTGTCTGTAACCATACTGGGATTGACTGGAACCACACTGGGAACAACCAGGACCATGCTGGGGAGAAACGGGACCATGCTGGGGGCTACTGGGAGCAAGTGGGAGTGAGTGGGTCTGAACTGGGGGCAACTGGGCACGGCTGGGACCATGCTGGGAGGGACTGGGATAATACGGAGAGTGACGAGGACTATACTAGGGGCAACTGGGTTCAACTGGAACCATACTGGATGATCACGAGAGCAGCTGTGCCCATGCCGTGGTCATACTTGGATCCTACTGGAACTGGCTGGGATCATACTGGCAGTGACTGGAATAGTATTGGGGTTATCTGAGAGTGACTGAATCATACTGGAATCAGACTGGGAGGGACTGGAAAGGTGCTGGCTGTGACTGGAACCATACTGGAGGTGGCTGGGAGCAACAGAGACCACACTGGGAGCAAATGGGATCATATTTGGAGAAATTGGGAGTGACTGGATTCATATTGGGAGCAACTGGGCCCACACTGGCAGTGACAGGAAGTCACTCCGGGCATGACTGGAATAATACTGGGAGTATCTGGGAGTGACTGGGGTCATACTGTGGGTGACTGGGTGCAACTGGGATCATACTGGAAGTGGCGGGAAGTGACTGGGATCATATTGGCATTGAGAGGGAGCAGCTGGGATCACATTTGGGGCAACTGGGATCATACTGGAACTGACTGGAACCATACTGGAAGTGACTACGGGTCCTACTGGGATCATGCTGGGAGACACTGGGATTACAGCAGGTGTGAACAGAACCTGACTGAAGGTTACTGGGAGTTACTGGGCCCATGTTGGGAGGAAAATGTGGACACACTGGGAGCAAGTGGGATCAGCTGGAAGGTACTGGAACCATGCTGAGAGGACTGAGACCACAACTGGGGCAACTGGAGTCATACTGGGAGCAACTGGGACAACACTTTGGGCAACTGTCAGAAACTGGGATCATGCTGGAGGCAACTGGAAAAGACTGAGATCATTCTGAGGTAACTAGAACCTTACTGGGGCAACTGGAAACACCTGGGAATGACTACAAGCATGCTGAGGCCAACTGGGATATAATGGGAGTGTCTATAACCATACTGGGGCTGACTGGAACCACACCAGGAACAGCTGGGACCATGCTGGGGACAACTGGGACCACCCTGGGGGCACCTGGGAGCAACTGGATCTATGCTGGATGCAACTGGGTGTGACTGGGACTGTTCTAGGGGCAACTGGGCTCATAATGGGAGTAACTGGGAACAACTGGAACTATGCTGGGGGCAACTGGGATCATATTGGGATCACATTGGGAGCAGCTGGGTCCATGCTGGGTGAGACTGGAATCATCCTGGGATTGACTGGGAGTGGCTGGAATCATGCTGAAAGCAACTGGGAAGAAGTGGGAAGGACTGGGAGCATGCTGGGCGTGACTGGGATATACTGGGAGAGACAGGAAGTCACAGGGATCATATTGGAGGCTACTGGGCTCATGCTGGCACTGACAGGGAGCAACTGGGATCACACTGGGGACCACTGGCATCATACTGGGAGTGACTGGGATCATACTGGGATCATAGTGGGTGTCAATGGACCCTGACTGGGGGTTACTGGGAGCTACCAGGCCCATCCTGAGAGCTTACTGGGGATACACTGGGAGGAACTGGGAGCCACTGGGAATGATAGGATGCATGCTGGTGACAACTGGGATGTACTGGGAGTGACTGGGATAAAACTGGGGGCAACTGAACCATGCTGAGGTAACCGGGAGTGCCTGGGAATGACCACAAGAATGTTCAGGGCAACTGGGATATACCGGGAGTGTCTGACACCATGCGTGTGGTGACTGGGACCACACTGGAAGGGACTGGGAATGTGCTGGGGGGAACTGGGACCACACTGGGGGCAACTGGAGGCAAGTATGAATGACTGGGGCCCTGCTGGGAGAGACTGGCATCATACTGGGAGTGACTGCGACTACGCTAGGGGCAACTGGGAGAACTGGGAACACACTGGACAAAAGTGGGAGACACTGGGAGCAACTGGGACCGTGCAGGAGGCAAATTGCATCATAATGGTGAATGCCTGGGAGTGACTGGGTTCATACTGAGAGCAACAGAGATCCTACAGGGAGTGAGGAGAAGTGACCAGGATCATACCGGGACTAACTAGGCTCATACTGGGACTGATGAGGAAACTGGAACCACTGGAGGGGGGGAACTGGGCTCATATTGGGAGCAGCCATTTCCCGGCCCTGGGACCCCCGAGCCCCTTTCCCGGCCATGCCGCCCCTCCAGCCCCCAGACCCCCCCGCCGGGGTCCCGGCAATCCCAGGGCTCCCCCGTCTCGGGGTCCCCGCTTTGGGCTTCTGGGGCTCTCCTCTCTCTGGGGTCCCGCTTAGAGAAGCCGGGGCTCCCGGGGGTCCCCAAAACCGGTGTCCCCCCGCCCCCGCCGGCCCCGCGCGGTCCCCACGGGGCCCCGGCACAGCTCGGAGGGCCCGGCCCGGGAAGCCCAACCCCCACCGCGGGGAGACCCGCATCCCCCCGCCCCCGCCGGGGCTCTGCCGGCACCGCCACCGGGACCCCCCAAAAACACCTCCCGGGCACCCCCGATGTGCCCCCGAGGGGCATCTGCGGCTCGGCTTTGGAGTCCCGCAAGCTCCAAACATTCCCCCAAAAAACCCCAAACCCAGGGACCCGCAGGGACATTTGGGGTGAGCTCCCCCTCCCCGGGCACCTGCGGGATCGGGGGCGATAGTCCCGGAGGGCTGCAAGTTTAGGGAGCGCTGGAGCCGAACGCTTCCTCCTCCCCCCCAGCTTCCCGCTGCCGCTCCGCCTCTTCCTCTCTCCTCCTCCTCCTCCTCCGGCCCCTCCCCAATCCCACCTCCGCCTCCTACTCCTCCCCCTCCCCCGTTCCCGACCCCCTCGCAGCCCGCGGGAGCAGCGGGGATGGAGCCGGGACAGGTCGGGATGGGTAGCGCGGGGCTCTCGGCTGCTCCCACCTGCTGGGGGCGGGGGAACCCGGCCTGGGGAAAAGGAGAGGGAAACTGGCAAAACTTGGGGTTGCAGATCCAAACTGGGCCTTGCTGGGGACCCTGGCTGGGGACTTGCAGCCCTTGGGGCTCCTCTCGGGAGCCTGGAGAGCCGGCAGGGGGGAACGCAGGGAGGGCTGGGGGATCCCAGGAGTGGCATCACTGGCAGTCACTGGTTTGCTGCTGGGATTGTACTGACATCATACTGGGAGCAGCTGGGCCCATGCCAGGGGAGACTGCGATCACACTGAGGGAGACTCGGATCGTACTGGGATCATGCTAGGAGTGAGTAGGAGCCTGCAGGGGGCAAATGGGATACATTGGGAGTGACTGGGATCATGCTGAGGGTGACTGGGAGCAGCTGGGAGCAACTGGGATCTTGCTGGAGGTGGCTGGGATCATACTGGCAGTGATTGTGACTATACTGAGTCTGACCTTGAGTGGTTGTGAGCAAATGGGATCATGCTGGAAGCAGCTGGGAGGAACTGGGAGTGACTAGGAATATGCTGGAGAGAACTGGGAGAGACTGAGAGTGACTGGAACAAAAGTGAGGGTGAAAGAGAGCAACTGGAACCTGTGGGGGGCAACTGGTTCATACTGGCAGTGCCTGGGACCACACTGGGGCCATATTTGGATCATATTGGGAGTGACTGGACTAATACTGGGAGTATCTGAGAGTGACTGGGAACACACCATGCATATCATCCCCCATACTGGGGGTGACTGGGAGCAACTGGGAGCACACTGGGAGAAAATGGCATCATACCGGGACTGACTGGGTTGATCTAGGAAGCAACGGGAACCATGCTGGAGGGAACTGGGACCATACTGGGAGTAATTGGAAATACCTGGGATTATACTGGGACCATACTGGGAGTGCTGGCATGTGACTGGGATCATACTGGAGGTTCCTGGGATCATCGTGGTGTTGAAAGGGAGCAACTGGGCTCACACTTTGGGCTACTGGGAGCAACTGAGAGAAACTGGGATCATGCTGCAAGCAAACTGGAGTAACTGGGAAGGACTGGATGCATGCTGGAGGCACCTGCGATATAATGGGCATGACTGTGATCATACTGGGATAACAAACAACCTCACTGGGGCCACTGGGAGCGTCTGGGAATGACTGCGTGTTGGAATCCAAGGCATGCCTCTGGCTGCCTTGGGAGGTCAGGGCATGCCTTGGGCTGCCCTGGGAAATCAGGAGCCCCAACAAGGGGGTCCCAGACCCTGGCAAGAAGCCCAGAATGACACTGTCTTTGACCTCAGCCCATGGGAAAAGTTACCAACACTGTGAGAAACATTGCAAGCCACAAGAGTGTGAAAATGAGTAGTGGTTTAGTATTTTACAAGGTAAAAAAAGTAGATTTTAGGATTTTTAATATGAAGACGAAGGGTTTAAGATGGAGGATTTTGGGCGTTGCCCTGTTCTTCTTCTTCTTCTCCTCCATCTTCTGTGGTAGTGGTGGCACAAAATGATTGGTAGAATGAAAAAGAGGTAGAAATTATGTCTAGAATAGGTGCAAATTAATTGGTATAGAATAGTAAATAATAAATACATTGTGAAGAATGGTTGGATCATAGAAGGGGTACAAAAAGGACGGGACGGCCCAGGACTGGGCAGTTCCCGCTCGGACTCGGCGGGCATCAGATGTGCAGCTGGAGCTGAGAGCTGGCTGGAGATAAGAAGAAATAAACAACTTGAAACAACATCTGCAGGCGTTTCTCATCTGTTTGGGCTCAAGGTAAAAGCTTCCCAGAGGTGAAGATAAAGGACCTGTATTTGTGCGGAGTTCCTAACTCCCACAACTACGGACATGCTGAAGGCAACTGGGATATACTGGGAGTGTCTGTAACCATACTGGGGGTGGCTGGGAACACACTGGGAGCGACTGGGATTAACTGGGATTTACAGAGCCTTCACTGGGGACAGCTGGAAGTGATCCCCCCGTTCCCCCCCCGCCCTCCCTCGGGCACTGCTGCATCTCCCAACCTGCGCTGCTGGGATCTGCCCAGAGCAGTACGATGGCTCCAGCGCTGGGGCTGGGGGTGGTGAGGGGTGAGTGGTACCCCGGCACCCCCTGGGACCCCCCTGAACCCCCATTCCCTGGAACAGGACCACCCTGAACCACCATTCCCAGCACCAGGACCCCCCTGAATCCCCCTATCCTGCACAGGGATCCCTCTGAATCCCTTATTGCCAGAAATCAGGACCCTCCTGCTCCCCTTTTCCCGGCCATCCCATGTCTCCCACCCTCCGGACCTCCTGTGTTCTTGACCCTGGGATGACCTGGAATGCCTTGGACCCCCATTCCTGCCTTTCCCAGCCCCCAGCCCCACCTTTCTGCAAAACCAGTGACCCCCTGAACTCCCCCTTCCTGGACATGGCAGGTGTCCCCACCCTGTTACCCCCCTTTTCTAGGAAACCCTGGACTCCCCTTTCCTTGGCACAGGGCCCCCCTGGAACTCCCTTCTACCTCTCCAAGTCCCTGCCCCCCATTTCCTCGGCATTGAGACCCCCTGGACCCCCATTCCTGAGAACCAGGATCCCCTTTTACCCCTTTCCCTGGCACTGAGACACCGCTGCACCCCCTTATCCAGCACCAACGCAACCTTTTCCCAACCACCCTGCTTCTCCCAAACCCCAGACCCACCCTTTTCCTTGACCCTGGGATACCTGGGTCCCCATTCCTGCATTTCCCAGGCGCCAGACCCTCCTTCCCTCACACTGAGGGCCCCTGGCAACCCCTTTCCTGGGCACAGGATTCCTTGGACACCCCATCCCACCTCTCCCAGTCCCTGCACCCCCTTTCCTTGACTCTGAGCCCCTGAACCTCCTTCCCAGCTCTCCCAACTCTTCAAGTCCCTCCTTTCCTTGACCTGTGGACCCCCCTGGATCCCCCAAACTCTCACCCCCCAGATCTCTGTGTCCCCCCAGTTCTCCACTCCCGGCAGTACCTGGAAGTGGCGCTGTCAAAGCCCAGCCCGGGGGTCCCCCAGTCCCTGATCATGGGGGCGTGGACGGGACCCCCTCTGAGCGTTGCCACAGTGAGCAGGGCCAGATGGAGCCGCAGGCACTGGGGATGGCAGCGGGAGCCGAGCTGGGATATTGGGATAGCCAGACCGGGACAATGGGATAGCCAGACCTGGGATATTGGGATAGCCAGACCTGGGATAATGGGATAGCCAGACCCGGGATATTGGGATAGCCAGACCCGGGATATTGGGATAACCAGACCCGGGATATTGGGATAACCAGACCCGTGACATTGGGATAGCCAGACCTGGGACATTGGGATAGCTAAACCCGGGAATAGCCAGACCCGGTCAAGGAGAGGAACCAGCACGTGGCCGACAGTGACCTGGAGACGGGGCCGGTACAACCAGAGTGGGGGGAGTGAGGGGAGCTGGGGGCTGGGCTGGGATCTGTGGGAATGGGGTGGATCTCTGGGGATGGGATCTGTGGGAGTGGGATGGGATCTGTGTGCCTGCCATAGGAATCCAGGGAGCTCCGAGGGTCTCCATGGGGCTGGGACACGACTCCATGGGTCCATTCTCTCCTCGTTCCCAGGTCTCCCCACAGTGCAGGTGGTTTCCAGCTGTGACCTCCTGTCCAACAGAGCGTCCATGGATCCCACCTGTACGGCTATGACAGGTGGGATTTCATCTCCTTCCAGCTGGGATCCGGGAGCTTTGCAGTGTCTGACGGTGCCACCCGGATCACCCAGAGGTGCTGGGAATCCAAAGGGATCATGGCAGAGCAGATGAAGCATTACCTGGGCCACACCTGTGTGGAATAGCTCCCAAAATACATTGGATATGGTCGGGAGGCTCTGGAGCACAAAGGTGGATGTCGGAGGGGAATTCCTATGGGATTCAGGAAGGGTGGACTTGGGAGTGCAGGACTTCCCATGGAATTCCCGTGGGCAGATCTCAATGTCATCCCAGTCAGGTGGGAATTCCATGGATGGATGTCTCCCCCAACCCACTGCCATGGGTATTCCATGGGGAAATTATCTGAATTTATGACCAAGCAAATCCCTGCTGTGATTTGATGGGACATAAATCCCAATCCTTTCCCCAGGCTGGGTCTATGGTGCCTGTGGCAGGGCAGGGGATTGCCCTCTCCCTGCCCCGAGCCGAGCTCGAGCCTTTCCTTCGGTGTTCTCTGCCCTGAACGGGGCAGGAGGGCACTGACAGAGCAGCTTTGGTGGCACGGGGCACCGGCCGGGCTCCAGCCACTCCAGGTGGCTCCGTGGGAATGTCCAACATCAAAGCTTAAAGTGAACAACAGCTCCTGGAGGGGATTCTCCCCCTCTGCCTGTCCTGGGAGCCCAAGGGCAACGCCCCGGGCACAACAGCACAAAGTGCTGGAGCACAGTGTCCCTGGGCCAGGCCGTGTCCCCTGGCTGTCCTGTGTCCCCCCACTGTCCCGTGTTCCTTGTCCGTTCCATGTTCCCTCAGCTGTCCTGTGTTCCTTGGCTCCTTGGGGCCAGGGCTGGCAGCAGGACCCGGGGCAGCACTGGGGGAGAACAACCCTGAGCTCCTGCTGGGCCAGTTCCCCCAGGGGGCCCAGGTCACTCCCAGCATGGGCCCTGTGGCTCCCAGTCACCCCAGTATGGTCCCATCTCACTCCCCAATATGATCCCAGTCCCTTTCAGTTAGACTCAGTATGATCCCAGTATGACTCTGGTCACTCCCAGTATGATCCCAGCATGGTCCCAGGTGTTCCCAGCATGGTCCCAGCTGTTCCCATTCACCCCTAGTATAGTTCCAGGCACTCCCAGTACAGCTCTAGTTTCCCCCAGTATGAACCCAGTCACTCTCAGTATGATGCCATTTGCTCCCACCATAGTCCCAGTCACTCCCAATATGATCCCAGTCACTCCCAGATACTCCCAGTATTATTCCAGTAACTTCCTTTATGGTTCCTCTATGATCCCAGTCACTCCCAGTGTCTCCCAGTATTATTCCAGTAACTTCCTTTATGGTTCCTCTATGATCCCAGTCACTCCCAGTGTCTCCCAGTATCTCCCAGTAGCTTCCAGCATGATTCCAGTCACTCCTTGTATATGCCAGTTGCCCTCAGGATGCTCCTAGTCACTTCCAGTATGATCCTAGTATGACCCCAGTCACCCTCAGTATGGACCCATGTCCCTCCCTGTGGTGCCCACTCCAAAAGCCAGAGCCACATGTCCTCCCCTGTCTCCCTGTCTCCTCTCCTCAGGATCGGGGGGAGCAGAGAGATAGCCCCCAGAGGGAGTTACCAGGGAGGAGTCATGCAAGAGATAAAGAACACTGCCCCACCTGTTTTTAACGGCTTATGAAGATGGTGTTTTGCAAAGTTGCTTGTCTCACACTTTGAACATCAGTTAACATATCGCTCAGTGCGAGAGAGAGGTGGTCTCTGTTCTCCTCACCCTGGGGAAAGGCCCTGGGGGGTCTCTGTTCTCCTCTCCTTTGCGGGGGGCTGGAATTGTCTCCATCTTAATCCCCTATGGGGAGGCAAGGGTCGCTTCCTCCCCTCTGGTTTGGGGGGGCTGGGGGATGTCTGCATCCTCCTCCCCTTTGGGGTGGCTAGGGAGGTCTCCATCACCCTCCCCCTCTGGGCAGCCAGGGGGGTCATCTTCCTTACCTTTGGGGGAACCACAGTGGTCTCCATCCTCCTTCACTATGGGGAGGCCTGGGATGGTCTCCGATCTCATCCCTTATGGGGAGATCGGGTGGTCTCTGTCCTCCTCCAACTTGGTGGGGGGCAAGGCATCCCTGTCCTCCTTTCCTTTGGGGGGTGTGGAGAGCTGGCTCGCCGATGTCAGCTCTCCCCCAATGCAAGGCCTGGGCAAGCGAGAGGCCTGCAGTTAAAAGTGTACTAAAAATGTGCTAACGTGGTGAAGGGCAAACTGACCTTGAAGAAGAGTGGAAAGTCCCTGGCCCCAAGCCAAGAGAAACAATAACTACTGTGTTATGAGAAAAAGAAAGTGTCTATTAATAGTATCAAAGCTGTATAGTATAAAAGAAAAACTATGTGCAGTGAATAAACGAAGCTTGCTTATCACTCATACTGAGTTGGGGTCTTGCTTCCCTCACTCCCGAACCATGACAAACGGCAACGGGGGGACCGTGGGTGGACTCCATTCTCCTTACCTTTGCAGGGGCACAGAGGTGGTCTTTGTCCTCCTCACCCTGAGGGATTCTGCCTCCTCCTTACCTTTGGGGCAGCCCTAGTGATCTCTGTTCTTCTTGCCCCAGGGAGGCCTCCATACTCTTCCTCTTTAGGGAACCATGGGGGGTCTCCATCCTCTTTACCTTTGGGGGGGCCGAGGGTGGTCTCCATCCTCCTTGCCCAGGGGAAAGGCCACAGGGAGGTCTCTGTTGACTTCCCCTTCAGTGGGCCCAGGGGCTATCTACATCTTCCTCACCCTTGGGGGAGCCATGAGGGTCCCTGTCCTCCGCTGCAATTGGGTGTCTGGGGAGTCTCCATCCTCCTCCCCTAATGGGGGGAAACAGTGTGGTCTCTGTGCTCCTCCCCTTTAGGCGGCGCTGGGAGGGGGTCTCTGTCCTCCTCCCCTCTGAGGGTGGACAGGGTGTCCCCGTCCTCTTTACCTTTGGGGATACAGTGGGTGGTCTCCATTTCCCTTACCTTTGGTGGGGCCGGGGGTGATCTCCATCCTCCTCACAACGAGGAAAAGCCCCAGGGGAGTCTGTGTCCTCCTTACCTTTGGGGGAACTGCAGTGTTGTCCATCCAGTTCCACTATGGGTGGGCCAGGGGTTCTCTGTCCTTCTCCCCTTTGGGGAGAGCCAGGGGTGTCCTTCGTCCTCCACCCATATGTGGCGGAACATGGGGCTCGCCGTATCCACACCCTCAGGTAGGGAGCTCTCAGTCCCTCTGGTTCCACTCGGCACGGCCACTGCTGTCCGGCCCGCGCACCCGTTACCAGTGGCAGCGACCTGGGGCGCACCGGTGGCTCAGGGCATGAGGGAGCAGGGCTGGGTCTCCCTCTACACATCACACTGCGATTGAGCCCACGAGAGCGGGCGCTGTTCCCACCTACCCCCAACCACCCACACACTCCCTGGCCCGGGCCGGTCGCAGGGTTCTGGCATTGTGGGGCTGAGGGTGCCAGCTCTGCTCAGCTTTGTCTGCTCCACTCCTCCCTCCCCACTCGGCTGCTTCGCAGCAGCGTCGGATCCTGCACTGAACAACAGGCTGCCCCCCCCCCCCCCCTTTATATGGGAATGGGAATCCCCGCCCTCCCCCCGCCCCCTTGTGGCAGCAGCCAATGGAAGTTGATGTGCAAATAATGAGGGGTGGAGCAAAGAATGTTAGAGAGCAACTTGATTGGGCAACAGGATGTGGGTTCTGAGCAGGGTGAGGGTGGGCGTGGCTTCAGGCTGGGGGCAAGGCCAGGAATGACACGAGGTCTGGGATGGGGGAGGGGTAGGAGAGGGGTCGTGGTGAACCCTGGAGTTGGGCTGGGTTAGGGTGGGATTAGGGCTGAGAGGGGCTGGGGGCAAAGCTGAGGCTAGGCTTGGAGCTGGGACTCGGGTCAGGGCTAAAGGTGGGATTGGGGTGAGGGGTGGGGCTGGAACTGGGGCTGGGATTGGGGTGAGGGCTGAGGCTGGCGCAGGAACTGGGGCTGGGATTGGGGCTGGAACTGGGCTGGGATTGGGGATAGCTCTAATAATGGTATGGGGTGTGGGCTACAGCTGGGGCTGGGTTTGGATTTAGAGCTAAATGTGGGACTGGTGTGTGGGCAGGGGCTGGGGTCAATGCTGGAGTTAGGGCTAAATTTGGCACTGGGATTGGGGTTAGAGTTGGAATTGGGGCTGGGGTTGGAGTTAGGGCTGAATGTGGGAATTGGGTTAAGGCTGAAGGCTGGGGCAGGGGCTGGAATTGCAGACAGGATTGCAGGTCTGGCTAAACGTGGGATTTGGGGCTGAGGATTTGGGAAGCGACTGGGATTCGGTCTGGGGCTAGACGAGTGTGGGACTGGCGTGAGATTAAACACAGGACTGTGAGTGTGTCTAAACGTGGAGCGAGATTGAGATCAGGGTCAGGGTGAGGTATGGGACAGATCGCATGCAGAGCGGGACAGCTGAGATGTCACTGCAGGATGTCCCTGGCACCGTCCCAACGCTCCTCAGGCACCTCCAATCATGGAGGGCAGCTGGGTGGTCCCAGATCCAGCTGCTCCCACACTGCCCCTCAATACCATATGAGCATTCCGTGAAGGCAGCACTGAATATGACCCTTGGGGGTCTGGGATCAGCCTTCACATCCCTGTGGGAGCAGCTACTGAGATGACAAGAGTTTTTCCCCCCCTTATTCCAGTGGAAGGCTGAACCCCAGCTGCCCTTTTCTTCTGGTGCCTCCTCATCTCGGCTGAGGATGTCAAAGTCACCAGGAGCAGGAAAAAGCCCATTCCGTGTTTCCTTGTGTCTGCAGCCTGGAACATCCAGTCGGAACAGAGCACTTTCTGAAAACCCTGCTGAATGACATAAGGAGGAGGAGGTTTGTGATAAAGGCAGGAAATTGTATTTTGATAGGAAATCAAATTTGCAAAATTATTTTTCTTTCATATTCATTTTCAGTCAGTTCTGGTCTGGTTTTCAGAGTGCCACCTTCTCAGCTGATTGCATTTGTGTCCTCCTTCCTCTTCTGCCTTCCTTTTCCTGCTCTGTTTCTCTCTGTGTCTCTCTTGACCCAGGGCAGCTCCCACCAAAGCCCCTCTCCTGATTTTGTTCCCAATCCACGAGCTACGACAATCATAGATGAGGTGATAAAGGCTGGCAGTGAAATGTCATTGTAAGATCTTACTCCACTTGGCTTTTGGCTCCTTCCTAAGAGCTTTGCCTTCAAGCGCAGGAACATCTTTTCTTTGCTGGGAACTGCAATTCCAGACCCTTGGAGGGTGTGCCGTGGATCCCAGAGGGGCATTCCCGAGGCTCCCAGGGTGCCGGTCCTGCCGTGCCTCCCACGGGAGCTGTGCAGGGGTAGGGGACAAGGTGCAGCAGCTGTGTGGGCTCCCAGAGCAGACAGCAAAGGTTCCTTTGCTGGACATTTCCCAGCACATTCCCAGCTGGAAGCAGAGGGAGGAAGGAAAGGGAAGCAAGTCCCAGCCAGAACCCCAGAAGGATTGGGGTGGGAAGGGACCCTGTCTGTGAATTACTGGGCTGAAGGCCAAGTGGAGCAAGACCTTACAATGACATTTCACTGCCAGCCTGTGCTGATGATAGGAGCAGGGTGCCAGTTTAGCACTCTGTGGGTGGGACCAAACTGCATTCTACTCCCCTTATCTCATTTCTGATGAGCTGTTCATGATGGGTCATTTGCAGGAGCTGCCCAGGGCAGCCCGGACCCCTCAGGCTATGAGCTGGGTGTTAAATGAGATAAGGAAGGAGAGGCAAACCCTGTGAGGCAGGGCAGTGCTTCTTTTTCTTCACACCAATGACTCAGCTGTGATAACTCCCTCCAGGGAAGCACCAGCACAGTCCCACCCAGCCTGAGGGGTCACCTCTGCTAATGGGCCATCATGGACTGAATGGCCCCAGCACAACGGGCAGCTGCAAGGACTGAGACCATCAAGGGGCCCAAAATATCCCATGACTCACAGGATTACATCGTCCCATTGTGACATTGCCCGCCCTGGGGGAGGGACTGAGCATTCCCACCTGAACCTGAGCATATAAAAACTTGGGTCTTGGGGCCTTCTGGCAACACTCAACAGATCCAGAGGAGGAGCAGAACTCCAACAGGACAGTGACCACCACTGTTGACAAGACTGCACCCATCACTTGGAAAAGACAGTGTCCACCACTCCGACCAACAGGTTTTGTTTTCTTTCCTTTCTCTTTGCATGTGCAGGACCACGTGGTGCTCAGCACAGAAACTAACAAACACCATTCTGTTCTTGTCCCAGCCTTTGTGGGTTACAGCTGTATCATCATATTTCTTGTCATCTCTTTGGTGAATTGTAACTCCCACCTTAATCTCTCTTGGGGCAGTTCAGTGGGGTTCATTTCTCGTGCCAGTTAAAACCAGCACAGTGTTTTAGAGGTTTTTACAGACATGATACGCCTGGTGAATTCTAGAGATGGACTTGGGCAGGAGGAACCTGCAAGCCAACACACTCACACCTTTTTTTTCCCTCCAAACCAGGATTTGTCATTCCCAAACCTTGGCCAGATGGAGGAGGAGGCTGCAAGGAAGAAGAAGATGCTCTGGGACCCCAGGGCAGGTGAGGAGGAAGTCAGTGCCCCTTTCCCCCTCTCTTCTGCTCCATCTCCCAGCCCAGCATCGCCCCCAGCTGCAGGACAACCCCACTCCTGACGCCATCCTGCCAGGGATGGATTGAGGGGATTTCCTTCCCCTTCCCTGTGGCACGGAGGCAAATGCCATCCTCTCCTTGTCCTTCCTCCCCCAGAGAAGGAGCTGACGACGGAGAACAGGGAGGACAAATTCCCGGGGCAGAACCTCATGAAAGAGGCCGTTTTGAGTGGCTCCACAGGGCAGGAATCTAACAGGGAGGAAAAGCCCCAGAGATCCTGTAGGAGGAGGGGCCCCAAACCCAGCCCAGGGAGCTCCGAGGAGGAAAGACCCACCCTATGCTGGGAAGGAGGCTGGAGATCCAGCCAGAGGTCGGACCTGGTGGTCCATGAGCAGCTTCATGCTGGGGAGAAGCCCTACAAGTGTGGGGAATGTGAGAAGAACTTCCGCTGGAGATCCCTCCTGATCCATCACCAGATGATCCACACTGGGGAACAGCCCTATGAGTGCCAGGAATGTGGGAAAGGCTTCAGCCAGAGCTCCCACCTGATCCTCCACTGACAGATCCACACAGGGGAACGACTGTACACATGCTTGGAATATGGGAAAAGCTTCAGCCAGAGCTCCAACCTGACCTCTCATGAGAAGATCCACACGGGGGAGAGGCCCTACGAGTGTCCCGAGTGTGGGAAGAGGTTTCAGACCAGCTTCCATCTCCTCCTGCACCAGCGGATTCACACAGAGAGGCCCTTCCGCTGCCTCGACTGCGGGAAGGGCTTCAAGCACAACTCCCATCTCATCAGGCACCAGCGCATCCACACTGGGGAGTGACACAGTTTGTGCCTTAATTAGACCTCCCTGGATGGGGGAGATTTGTTAGAGTCCTTGCCAGGAGTCTTAAGAGATGAACTGGACCTTCAGTCTTCTTTGCTCTTAGATAGTTGTTTATTAAGTCTTACCAGAGAAATATGGTCACTGACGTGACCTAGACACAGCACGGAGCAGAGAATGCAGGAGAAAGCCAACTTATTAAGATTCCACAGCTCTTTTAAAGGCAAATCATCCAATGAAAATTTAAAACGAAATATATTTTTACTTTTCTACCAAAGTTCAGTAAATCACCTTGTCATATAGACAGGAACTGCGGAACCTTTTATCCAATCACCTTGAACTACGTTTACTGCAAAATATGGACTCCTAGGAGGAGAAGGAGATCTTAAAAAACAGCAATCCTCCATTTTGAAGATTTTACTTTTTATCTATTTACTGTACTAAAAAACCTAAAACCTCTGATTTTTCACCCTGTGACAATCTTACATAATATTCTATCACCTAGTTTACACCAGTGTAGATTCTAGTTCTTCCCAGAGAGTAGGCAATTTTCTCCATAGACAAAGGTCAAAAACAGTATTGTCCAGGGGGGTTGAATCCTTCAAAACAGGCAGAGAAATATTCTCTGCACTTTGGATTCCAACAGGGAGAGGCCCTACAAGTGTCCCCATTGTGGGAATGAGACATTGAGTCACTTTGAAACATTTAAACTATGTTTCTCTTAAGCATTTAAATTGAGTTTTTCTTAAACATTTAAACATTAAGATTTTAGTTAAAAAACTAGATTAGTTAGATTAGGTTTAGGAAGCAAACACAGCAGAATTCAAACAAAGAAATTTATGATTAAGCGAAGAAACTGAAGCTGGAATAAACTCCTTAGATCTGGGAACTGATTATTGGTTATGTTATAAAAAAGGAGGATTAATCCCAGGTATTAAAGTAAATAAAAATGGTTTATTTAACAATTAGAAAAACTGGAACTAAAAAAGAAAAACCTCGAAAAATCAGTAAAAAGATGAATTCCAGGTTCCTCCACGATTGAAGACCTTTTTTTAGCCAGCTAGTACAAACCTGGGCAAAGCTTTCTTTTGGTGCTGCTTGCTTGAAAAAGCGTGGTTGGAAAACAGCCTGGGCAGCACCGAAGCTCCCTCGTGGCTAATCCAGACGAGAAGAGGAAGAGCTGGAAATTTCGGCTTGGGATAAAGGGGAGTCTCCGCCCCTCTTCACTCCCAGTTCTGCTTACTTGTCCCACGGTGATTGGTTGTTCACTCTCCAAGCAGTTCTCAGCCAATGGCTCGTGAGTTTCTAGGGTTGCTGACAGCTTCATTGTCTGCCACGGGGAATTGATTTTATCTGGTAGCATGCTCTCAGAAAACTGGCTGCAAAACTTAGGATCCCATGCCTATGCTTATAAGGTACAAGACAAATAACACTAAACTACAGCTCCTAAAACCACTTAAGCACTCCCAAAACATCTTCATAACTATCTAAAATAAAGAGTCTGTTAATTCTATATTTTAGGTAGAATAATATTTCATAAAAATACAGCAGCTTTGATACTTGATGAAAGGTGATGCGAAAGTCTTAAAAGGGTTCATGCATAACAAAATCCCCCCTTTTCTTATTTGTGCAGCAGGGAAGACTTTCGCATTAAACAAATGTACTCACTTCCTCTTGAAGAGGGTTTTGTTTATGAAATTTATCATAAACTAGTTGTGATCGTTCACGATTACGTTTGTCCTTTTTTGTTTCTTTGAGAGCTAACATGTTTGGTGGTGATTGCTGAGGAGGTCTGTTAGTTTGTAAATCTTGGATAAGTGGCATAGCTGTAACAACTGAGGTTATGAGCTTAATGAAACACGGAAGCAGACAAGGAATGAATATGAGACTGGCTAAAGAAAGACCGACAATGACTAAAGCTTTTTTCCACCACCCTGGCTGGAAAAAGTTACTCCACCATTCTGGGGTGGTGATAGAGTGCCATGTTTGAATAGGGACATGAGCTAGTTTTCTGATGTTTTGTGCGATTTTCTTTACCGCTTCTCCATTGTCATCAATATGCAGGCAGCAGTCTGAAGTATTAAACTTCCCGCACACTCCTCCCTCTTCAGCAAGCAAGTAGTCTAAAGCCAATCTATTTTGTTAAACAGCTGCTCGAGTTTGAGTTTGTTGTGTGCTTAAGAGTTCTAAAGCTGAGCTTGTTTGGTTGGTTATAATTTTGAGGAGGGCTTGAAGCCTAATAATTCGATTTAACATGTAGATGGGGGTCCGATACCCCCAACTACCATTTGCTGCCCAGGTAGCAGGTCCATATGTGGCTAGAATTCTCTCAGGGGGCCATTCGTCTTTCCCCCATTTCTGATTTCCCCCAATGACATATCGTTTAGATCTTTTTAACTCATCATAAAGGGAAATGCCTAGATGGTTACCTGCTTCCTTAGCCAGTAAGAAGAAGCTGGGTTGAATGGCCCCAAGAGTGCAGCTACGAGACCAGAAGGAAGGCAGCTTTGAATATGCCTTTTTTCCACATAGCCAATATAAATCATGTGGAGCTTCCCAGAAATTCTCCTCAGTGCTAGCTGCGGAGACCCAGTATTTGGAGATATGCGGTAAGGTAGCATAAGGCTGTCCTGTTTTGTCCCAACATTTGTACACGTTTTCACTCGCTTGAAAAATACACTCTTTGTGCCTCAGTTTCTCTTTTGACTAATAAACCTCGGGGTCTTTTGGAACCCACCACTTATGGCTTCCGTTTGTGACAATGTAGCGTTTGCAAACTGTTTCACCTACAGAGGTGGTATAAGTTTTTCCTCTCCTCCATATACACTCATGCCCGATAATGGTATTGCTTAAAATCCATTCATCATTGTCCTTTCGGGTCTGGGAGTCTAGATAATTTTATTTTAAAAGCTCGAGGGGCCCCACACTGACTCCTCGCCAAGGCCATGTTTCTGATTCAAGGGTTCCTCCACAGACCCAGCAATTGGTTAAATTCAGCTGTTTACTAATTTTCTCAGCCAGATCAACAAACAAATTTCGGTTAGAAAGTAATGGGTCACTGCTTTCTTGTTTCTTTTGTTCATCAATTACAACTTCTTTGATCAAATTAATTTCATAATATCTTTTCTCTTCTAAATCCTCCTTTTTTGAGATATATTTGAAATTGAAACAAAACCAATTTTCCTGGTCAGGGCATTCTCCTTGTTCCTTTTGTGTGGAGGTTCCTATATTTTTTCCAATTCAGTATTTTGTTCCTCGTTCTGAGCACACGGCTAGTGTGGAAATGTTGTAGCAAAAAGGATTAACACACATGTGTGCTCGGAAGGACTGTTTTAATTTGAAAGTGTTTCCCTGGGATTCGTATACTGTTCGGTAACATTTGTTGCACCTGGGTTCTTTCGCTGCTGCAGAGGGCACCCTCAGGATCCAAAGTGTAAATAGCAGTGACAGGATTCGGTTTCCAAGGGGGGATTTCTTCTGCCTGGTGTATTCTGCAGATCTCATGCTGCAAGTTACAGGCTGGTTACCTGCCCCTTCTCCGGCTGTCATCTCCCTCGGCGACTTTGGTCCTTCTTCTGAGGGCCCTTGCTCTGTGGTGCAAACTGGAATACGAATCCTAGTGAAAGGCTTTCCTAATGGTGGCCTTGGTGCTTGATAGAATTTGCCAATTGTAAATTTGTTTTCCCTAAACATTTATCCGGGATGAGAGATATTTTAGATAGGGATTTAAGATACTAGAACTTGAGGTATGTACTTAAACAAATATTTTTACAATATCATTCTTAACTTTAAAGAACATTATTTACAACTTCACTGGTTTAACCTGAGAAATAACAGCATTAAACTTTTAACACAGTCTTAGAAATACAGATTGTGGGAAAAAGTCCTTAAGGTGGAGACGATTGTTCATCTTTCTCGATGTCTTCTGGTGCCTTCACTGGTCCCTTGACTCGGCTGGCGTGAGTCCACCCTTTTTCTAGCGTCCTCACAGCTGTCTCCGTTGTTATCTGGACCTGAAAAGGACCTTCCCATTTCAGTGTTAGTGACTGCCCTTTCCAGCTTTTAATTAATACCCAGTCCCCAGATGAGATTTTGTGGATATAAAAGTCGAGGGGTGCTGTTTGTGGCAACAGACCTCTCTCTCTTATATCTTTTAGATTATTTGAGATAATTTGAATGTAATTTTGGACATTTAAATTTCCACATTCCTTTGCATCAATCTCCTGCTGTGTTATTAAATAAGGCATCCCATATAACATTTCATAGGGGGATAGATTGAGGTCTGATCGTGGCTGTGTTCGAATGCGATGGAGTGCTAAAGGTAAACATTTAACCCAATTCCATTTAGTTTCTAACATTAGTTTTGTAAGCGTGTTTTTTAATGTTTGATTCATTCTTTCTACTTTTCCGGAGCTCTGGGGATGCCACGGTGTATGAAGTTTCCAATTTATACCTAATTGCACTAGGTTTTGCAAAACAAGAGATGAGAAGTGCATGCCTCTATCAGAATCAATTCTGTGTACTATGCCATATTTAGGGATAATTTGTTCTAAAAGTGCTTTACTCACTGTGTGAGCTGTACAATTGACTGTGGGAATAGCTTCCACCCAGTGAGTAAAATGATCTACTATAACCAGTAAATATTTCCACCTTTGCACTGGGGGCAGTTCAGTGAAATCTATTTGCACGCTTTGGAATGGTCTGATGGCTAGATCGATTCCCCCATGTACAGATTTTCTCATAGTCTTTTTGTTAACTTTTTGACAAATTATGCAGTCACGAGTAATTTGGTTTGCCAATTCATATACTCCTAGGCATCCAAAGGTCCAGAGGAAGTGGTCCACTAGGGCTTTTGAGCCCCAATGGATATTCTGATGTATTTTTAACAAAATTTCTCGGGTCAGATTCTTATTTAGAATTTGACGTCCATCAGGTAAGTACCACTTTCCATTTTGATTTTGTTTTCCCCCTAGTGATCTTATTTTTTCTTCATCTCGTGGAGTGAACATGGGAATTGGTAGTGATTGTTCAGAGTCTGCTTTGATTTCCATAATTTTAACCTCTTTTCCACTTTGTGCAGCTTCCTTTGCTGCCAGGTCAGCTAGATTATTTCCTCTGGCTTCTATAGTGTTTCCTTTCTGATGTCCTCTAATGTGTACCACAGAAATTTCCTGGGGTAGTTTTAGGGCTTTTAGGATATTTAAAATAAGTTCTTTGTGGATCAGATCTTTTCCTTTGGTGTTTAGAAAGCCTCTCTCTGCCCATATTTTACCAAAGGTGTGTACTACACCAAAGGCATACCTAGAATCAGTAAAAATCGTCCCAACTTTCCCAGCTAGCCTTATTAGGCCTTTTTCCAGAGCATATAACTCACACACTTGTGCTGACCATTTTGAGGGAAGCTTCCCCTGCTCGACTGTTTGCATGCTGTGTCCGTCTACTATGGCATAGCCAGAACAGCGCTTCCCTCCTAGAAATCTTGAAGAGCCATCAACAAATAGAATTTCTCCGGCTCCAAGAGGGCAGTCTTGCAGGTCTTCCCGAACTTTTGTTTGCAAATCAATGATATTTACACAGTCGTGCACAATCTCATCAGTATGTATTCCATATAAGAATTGTGCCGGGTTAATGCTGGAGTTTGTGGTTAGTGTTAGATTTTTTGTATTCATTAGGATAGATTCATACTGAATTAGGCGTGGGTCAGAGATCCACTCAGTGGCTTTGTTGGTTAGGATAGTTTTGATGGAATGTGGTGTATGTATAGTAAGTTTTCCCCCAAATATAAGTTTCTGGGTTTCCTGTACTAATAGAGCTGCTGCGGCAATATCTTGGATGCAATTTGGCCACCCTTTGCACACTGGATCTAGCATTTTGGACAAAAAGGCTACTGGTTTTCGAATTCCTCCCCACTCCTGGGCCAGGACCCCGTAAGCAGTTCCTCTCTCCACATTGACATATAGATCAAAAGGTTTTTCTAAGGAGGGAAGGCTTAAGACAGGTGCTCTGATTAGTTTGGATTTTAATTCTGCCAGCTTAGTGTCATCTTCTTGTGTCCAGTTTACTGGTTCTGGTTCAACTAGTTTTTCATATAAAAATTTTGCATTTTGCATGTATTGATCAATCCACATATGACAATAGCCAATTAACCCTAGAATTTGTCTAACTTCCTTTTTTGTTTTTGGTGCTTTTAAATTTAGAATTCCTTGTATCCTTTCAGGACACAAGCTCTTTGTTCCTTGTTTGATTAGATGGCCTAAATATTTCACCTCTGGCTGTACAAATTGTAATTTAGATTTTGACACTCTTAAGCCTTTCTCCCCTAGAAAATTCAGTAATTTTATGGTAGCCAATCCGACTGTGGACTCTTGTTCCCCTGCTAGAAGCAGGTCATCCACATACTGGATTACTTGGATTCCAGGTGGTGGAGAGAAGGAAGTCAGGAGTTCCTCAAGGGCCTGTCCAAAGAGTGTAGGTGATTCTATGTAGCCTTGGGGAAGTCTTGTCCACCGGAGTTGCTGTTTCCTCCCTGTGTTAGGGTCTTCCCATGTGAAAGCAAAAAGATCTCTAGAATTAGTGTTCAAAGGGCATGCCCAAAATGCATCTTTTAGGTCTATAACAGAAAACCAGGCATGTTTAGGAGACAATTTACTTAACAGATTGTACGGATTTTGAACAATGGGATACTTAGCTTGTACCAGTTTGTTAATTTCTCTCAAATCTTGTACTAATCTGTAAGTTTTATCTGGCTTTGGAATTGCCACAATAGGTGTGTTATATGCAGACTTACATGCCTCTAGGATATTATCTCTCAGCAGCTCTTGGATTACTGGTTGGAGCCCTTCTCGATGCTGTTTGGTCAGAGGGTATTGAGGTAGCTTTACTGGTTTAGCAGAGGGAAGTAGCTCTACTGTGATTGGTGTGATGTCAAGCTTCCCTCGGTTCCCTAGTTTTGCCCAAACGATAGGGTTAATGTCTTGCTCATCAGTAAGAGAAAGAGGGAAAAGTTTAACTTTCATGTGATCTTTAGATGGTACAACACCAATTTTCAAAGGAATTTGAAACAGATTGCATCCAGCTTGTGGAACAAATAATACATCTCCTGTGATTGTTTTTCCATTTCCAGTAATAGTGATATTTTTTAAAAGAGGGACTGAAAAGGTTTCCCCTTTCGCCCCTGTAATGTTAATAAAATCATTACTCAGTTTGCATCCCATAGGTTTCTTAAAAACACAGGTCCTCTCAGCACCTGTATCTACAAGAAATTCTATGGATTCCTCCTGGGGACCTACTTTAAGGTTTACCAAGGGCTCTCTGGGGTGGTTTTGCTTTCCCAGGAGGAAGAGCCCTCGACGTCCCTATTCATTCATAGGGCGGACCCCTTCCATCTCAAAAACTCCGATGTCTTTTAAGCGTTTTAAACAATATAATTGTCTGTGCCCTTCTTTCCCACAGTATACACATTGTGGGCGAGGGGGCCTCTGTTGGTCTGTTTCAGTTGGATTATTTGGCTGTTTTCCAATAGGGGTTTCTTTTGATTCTCTAATTATTTCAGTGCCTCGTCCCCTCAGCCCCTCGTCCGCATAGCTGCAGATGTGTGAGGGAGCTGCGGCGACTCAGCCGTGTTCTGCTGCCACAGTCCACAAACGGCCACTTGTCAGTGCTCACTCCCCTGGGGCAGTCCTCCCGAGAGGTTGCCTGGTGGAGCGGCGAGCCGAGGTGCAGAGACAAAGAAGCAGGGAGAGGCTTTCCGTATGGTATCCAGGAACAGGTTTATTGCCGGGATGGGACAGGGACGGATAAGCCTCGAATCAGGCTTCGGGAACAACTTTTAAGGGAAGGAGGTGTGGCTAACAGTGCCGGCTGGGGACCAACGGGAAGGCAAGGGACCGGGGACAGACAACTGCGATATCCAAGAACAGAGTTTAGGGGGTAGGAACAAAGAGCCTTAGCTAATAAAATTACAGAACTGGGAGAATTTTCTAGAGAGAGAGGCGGTGGTTCTATATCTCGTCCTCGCCCCCTGATACACCCTCAGAGGATGGCTCGTCCACCCATTGGATAGCTAGAAACTGATGGGCATCAGGAGGGAGCAGCCCGGGGCTGGGCTGAGCCACCGCAGCATCTCCCCCGTTTCGGTTTATTAAATTGAAAAAACAAGGCTTAATGCAAGAAAGGATAAAGACAACTAAACTGGTGATTAAGATAACTTCAAAAAGGGTTTTTAAAATGGAAGAGGTCCATCTGGATAGTCCCCAGTTGTTGGACAGGCTTTCAAACCACCCTTCCCCCTCCTGCTTGAGCTGGCCGACTTGCTTCTGGATGTCCTGAATCTTGGCATGGATGCTCTTGCTGTGACTGGTGAGGTTAAAACAGCATAGTCCCTCAAACTCTTCACATCCATGTCCGTGGGCAAGCAGGAGGAAGTCTATGGCAGCGCGGTTCTGCAAGGTAGCATGCCTGGTGGTTTCCTCGTCCTCCAGGAGCTCGGACAGGGCCTTGGACGTATAGTTAGCATATTTTCCAAGCCAACATTCTATGTGGCTGATTTGTCCCAAGGCCCGGGCCGCTGCAACCCATGGGAGAAAGGTTGAGACTGCAACTCTTTTAGAATAAGGCCAATCAATAATTTCGGAGTCACAATCCTCTTTGGTGTTGCCAATTGCTCTTTTTGGACGGGTGTTAATTTGATGGGAAGTCCAATCTATTAAATGTTTCTTGTCGGGGGTCAAGAGTGCCAATTTTCCCAGGGTGCAGGGCCCTCCCTTCAGACGGGAAGGGATCCCGGACCAGGCCCGGTCACTGCAGATGAAAAACACCCCTGTTGGTAGGACCTTGGGCTTTTTTGGGGACAAAGCGGGAGTGTCTGATGTAAAATCGCACCAATTTTGGATGTTATAGGCTGAATCGTGTGGGTTTACATTGAGGGTAATTTGTCCCTTATTTAGGGAAAGAGGGTGTGTCTTTTTATGATAAAAATTTACACAGTAAGTGGCTTTTGCCAAGCCCACAAGTGCCAATTCGTGGGGCTCTTGTTGTGCACGTGGGTAGGTCTTTGTCCACTTGTCCCAGGATGTGGCCAGATCTGGCTTCTTACCCGTAAAAGGATATTCATCGGGTAAGAGGGGGATCCCCACCAGGCATGTTGACATGGGGTCCTTTGCGCTGTCCACAGAGAGGCAAAGGCCAGATTGATTGAGGGCCTTTGCCAGAGTGGTCCAGATGTTTGCCTTTGGTTGGGGGACTATCCATCCGGTCACTGGTAGGAGAACAAGGTTCGACAGGAGGTAAATGAGGATAGGTGCTGTCATTGTGTGGTTTGTCTGCAACATAAAAGGATAGGGTTAAGAACAGGAAAACTATGAAGGTGTTAAGTTACTGCGTCTGGAGGCTTTGAGGTCGGCTGTAAGTATGGTTTGATCCACTTTCCAGGGACCCACTGCGGTCCTGTTGGAGTGGACACACAGCCGTATCCTCTGCCCCAGGTTAAAAGCTTGTAGGGTCCCTTAATCTGCATTGTCTCCGGGTCTTTAACCAAGACTGGAGGCCTTTCTCTCAGGTTAATTCTTATATTGTCTCTAAAATGTCTTACAACAGGTGGATTAGGGTTCTCAAACGAGCAGTTTAGGAAGTTGATTGTGAAGAGTGCCTTACTTAGTCTTACCACTGGGGTCAGGACCTCGTCCCCCCCTTTTTGATTTTCAAGAACCCTTTTTAAAGTCTGATGGGTGCGCTCTACTATAGATTGTCCAGTGGGGGAGTACGGAATCCCTGTTTTATGTGTGACTCCCCATTGCTGTAGAAATTTGCGGACTGCGGCAGAGACATACGCTGGCCCATTGTCTGATTTTAATTCTTTTGGGACTCCAAGGACTGCGAAAGCTTGGGTGAGGTGGTTGGTGACGTCCTTCGCTTTCTCTCCAGCATGAGCCGATGCGAAAACTGCTCCTGAATAAGTATCGGTGGAGACGTGTACATATTTAAGCCTCCCAAAGCTGGGGACGTGAGTAACATCTGTTTGCCATACCTTACAGCTGCTTAGGCCTCGGGGATTGACCCCTGTGCCCAAAGATGGCAGTTGGTATTTTTGGCAGCTGGGGCATGTTGCCACAATGGCCCTAGCTTGGTCACGCGTTAGATGGAACATACTGACCAAGGCTGGGACATTCTGATGGAACATGGCATGGCTCATTTTCGCTTGCTGAAACACGTCAGGGAGATTTACCCTCTGCACGGGCAGGGCCAGCTGGTCGGCCCTTCTGTTGCCTTCAGCAATGAAACCTGGGAGGTCGGTATGTGATCTCACATGCATGATGAAGAAGGGTTGCTCTCGGTGGGATATTAAATGAACTAATTTCGAGAGCAAGTCAAATATTTTTTGATTGCTCACCTCTCTCAGTGCTGCCCTGTCAGCTCTTGACACTACCCCGGCTACATATGCTGAGTCAGAAACTAAATTAAAAGGTTGTTTAAATTTTTCGAATGCTGACTACAGCTGCAAGTTCCACCACCTGAGGAGAGCCTGGGACTTGCTGGACATCGGATTCCCATTTCTGAGTCTTTGGGTCTCTCCAGGTCACTACTGACTTGTGAGACCGGCCTGAGCCGTCAGTGAAAATTGTCAGTGCGTCGAGTGGCTTTGAACTTTGCATAGTTTTGGGAATAATTTTAAAGGCTGAATTGAATAGTTTATGTTTTGGGAAATGGATGGAAATTTGTCCAGAGTATGAGTCAAGAGCATACTGCAGGTGTTCACTGCATTGAATTAAATGTTCTAGGGCTTCACTGGTGAGAGGCAAGTATATGCATGTGAAATCGCACCCCGCCAAGGTGTAGAGGCGCGATCTTGCCTTGATGATGAGCTTAGCCATTTGTTCTTGTGGCGTTGTAATAGTTTTTGACGGCTGACACGAGAGAAAAACCCACTCAATAATTAACAAGGGGTCTCTCTGCGCCGCGTCCCATTGAAAGATGAGCCCATTGAGGTATGGCATCTGTCCCAAAATAACAAATTGGAATGGGAGTCCTGGATTGTAACGGTGTGCCTGCCTGCTGGAGAGAGCGTTTTGCACCTTACCGATAGAAGCTCTAGCCTCTGGTGTCAGCGTGCATGGTGATGTTGGCTCATCACCACCTCGCAATAGATTAAACAGCGGAGCAAGGTCTTCTGTGGTGAGTCCAAGGAGCGGACGTACCCAGTTGATCGAGCCGCAAAGTTGGTGCAGTTCCTGTAAATTCTTAGGGTTATCGTTAATGACAATTGTCTGAGGCATGATGGTGCGTTCAGAGATCGCTAGCCCGAGATATTTCCAAGGGGCAGTCTTCTGAACTTTTTCTTGTTGAATTTCAAACCCATCTGCCTGCAGTGCTTGAATAACCCGTTTCAGAGTCCAGTCTAGATAATAATCGCTTGGGGCACAGACCAAGATATCATCCATATAATGATATATGATGGCCCTTGAAGCAACCTCTCGTACGGGGGATAGGATCCGAGCGACGTACCACTGGCAGATGGTCGGCGAGTTTTTCATGCCTTGCGGCAACACCTTCCAGTGGTACCGTCGCATGGGAGCCTCCCTGTTTATTGATGGCACGGAAAAGGCGAAGCGTGGGGCATCGGTTGGGTCTAAGGGAATCTGGAAAAAACAATCTTTAATATCAATAACAGCTAACTTCCAGTCCCTGGGTAGCATTGAGGGAGATGGCATCCCAGGTTGTAGGGGTCCCATGTCTTCTAGGGCATTGTTAATCTTCCTCAGGTCGTGAAGAAGCCGCCACCTGTTCTTCCCTGACTTTTGAATAACAAACACTGGGGAGTTCCAGGGGCTATTGGAGGGCTCGATGTTGCCCTTCTCCAATTGCTCATTCACGAGCGAGTTGAGCGCGCTTAATTTGTGTTTTGGTAGAGACCACTGATCTACCCACACGGGAATGTCAGTTTTCCAATTTAGGCGTTGGGTAGGGTGCTCCACAGTGGTCTTTACTAAAAATCCTGGGACGGAGCTGGTGACATCTCCATCCTTGTGCCCCATTGTGACATAAGATCCCTACCCCAGAGTGTAAAACCAGAGTCTATGACAAAAGGGCGGACTGATGCTATCCGCTGCTCTGGTCCCTCAATTTGAATAATGTGCTTACTCCTCTGGGCTGGCACTGATCCACCTATTCCCGAAACGAGGCCATCCACGCTCTGAAGCTCCAATCGTGACGGCCAATCAGAGGCAGAGATGACCGTCACGTTGGCCCCCGTATCGAGCATGCCTGTGAATGAAACAGAAGAACCGTTATTATAAAGTCTACATTGGGCCATTGGTCTGTCAAACCCCAAGTTTCCCACCCAGAAGGCACCCGGAAAGGCTGGACGTCCCGGTGTCTCCTCTGGGAGGATGATGGCTTGTGCAATACGGTAGTCTTTGGGTAGGAAAAATGGGGGGAAGTTGCACTTCACCACCATGTGAAATTGCCCATTCTTATCTGTAGTTGTCACGACGGGAATCACCTCTAATTCAGAAGGTGTTGAGTGAGGGTCCCCTATAACTAAAATCTTTTGTGAAACAATAACATAGTCCGTTTTTACCTGTATGGAATGTACTTGTACTCTATCAAAGGTGATTGGTTCCAGCAGTTTAACAGCAGCTTTTTTATTTATGTCCCCACGCGAGGCCACTTTCCCGCGCTCGAAGCCTAGTTTCCCTGCTGCGTTGATGGTGGGTGTGGTTCCGCAGGGCATGGAGCGACTGGCTGTTGGGTCGGTTGTGTTGGTCTTGTCCAGCTGTGGATGGGCGCTGGCGCTCGGCAATATTTTGCTGTGTGTCCCTTCTTTCCGCAGCATTGACATATATATTCAGTGGGTTTGGCAGGTGTTCCTGCTGCGGCCACCATCCTCCCAGGCACACCCCCTCTCTGTTTGAGTGTGTCAGGATCTTGATTGGTGAGGCGGGTACATGCCTCGGTCATTTGTTCCAGAGTGGGCGGTGGATAGAAGGGAAGAGCATTAATAATACGCTTACAAATATCGTTTGCATTGACTCTAGCTAGTTCTCTTAAAATGGACTCGCGTGCAGCAATGTCATTGACTTGTTGTTCAATGGCATACTCCAGGCGATCAGTGAAGTCCATATAAGTTTCAGTTGGGCCTTGTTTAATTAAAGTGTAGTTGGGAATTGCCACGCTTTTGGGTGGCATTGTTGTGAAGGCCCTTTCGGCTGCACCCCGTATTGCAGCGAGGACTGCAGTAGGTAATTGTTCTGCTTGGTCCTCAGGTTTGGACAAAAGGCCTTCCCCTGTAAGGTGGTCCATTGTAATGTTAACATTATCAGGATGATTCAATAAGGCAGGTAGCACCTCTGAGAGGTACCGCTTCCAGGTAACGTCCCAGAGCCTGTATTCAGAAGGTGTGAGCAAGCAGGCAAAAATTTGTTTGATGTTGGCAGGGACTAAAATTGCAGTGGAAATTGTAGCAGCAAAAAGACTTTTAAAATAGGGGTTTTCCCTACCATGCACCTTTTGGGCCTTGCTTAGCTCCTTCAATTTATTAAAATCAAATGGTTCCCACCTTGGGTTACAGCCGTGCCGGTTAAAAACAACCGGAGCTGCAAAAGGGTTGTTGTTGTTTTTATTGTGAAGCTTAGAATCGGTAAAAATGGCATCTTTTCCGGTTTCCCGAGCGTGGGAACCAGAAGGAGGGGCGTGGGAAAAAGGATTGGGAGCCAAGATGGCGTCTCTTCTGGTTTCCCGAGCGTGGGAACCGGAGGAGGGGTGTGGAGGGGTGGGGCAACTTGGAAGGGGGGCGGGGGAGCACTGGGAACCCCGCCCCGAGGGGTGGGGGGAGGGAGGAGCTTCCTCGGGGGTGTGGAAAGGGTTTTTGGCGGGAGGGGGAGAGGGATTATGGGAAGGAGAAGAAGTTTTGGCGGGCTCTGCCATGCGGCCACCGCCATCTTGGGATTTAGGGGTTTGTGAGGAAGACAAAATGGAGGTTCGGACCATGCAGTCTGTGCCACTGTGGTCCTTAAATTTACAAGATTTTCGTATTTTAGGGGTTGTAACTGGGGTAGAGGGGTGAGGATTGGGGGTTTGGGACAAGTCCGAGGCGGCATGGCCAGTGCCGGCTCGGCAAGGGGGCTGAGGAGATGGAGGAGAGGAGGGAGGCAGGCGGCTCTCCTTGTCCTGTCATCGATCTCCCCTGCATAGGGGTAGTGGGTTTGGAGAATCGGGGTTTGGGACGAGGGGGACAGGGTGAACTGGGGATAGTAACTCCAGGTTTTTCTTTTAATTTCCTCTGTGCCACGACAGCGTCTCTAATTATAATTAATAAAGGAATAAATTTATCAGTAGAAGAGTCTCCACAGCTTTTAACAGTTAGCAGTTTATCTCGGACCTCAGTCCAAAAGGTGGGTCTAGAGACATCGGAGGCAGTGGTTTTTGGAAAGTAAAAGAAAATCCATCGAATAAACTTTTTTAAAAGCCCTTTGGAAAATTCGAATTCAGCCCGCTTTAGGGAATCCCCAACTTGGACATAAGTCTCCCTCTGTGCCAGCATTAAATTGTTTCCCATTTTTAAAATGAAGCGCTGGGCACAAGCTTCACCCCGACAAGCGGCAAATGTACTAAGAGAAAGAGAAAAAAAAAACCCTGGGGACCTAAAAGGACAAAATGCTTACGTGCAGTCTTCTCCGGTGTTGGAGGGATAATGAAAGGGTCTCCAGGAACTAAAATCCACTGTGTGAGGTCCTCTGCTTGGGAGCCGGACTCTGGAGACGGCAGATCCAAGAAAAATCCAGAGGCGGCTCGCTCTCGGGGCGCAGCCTCCTAAAACGCAGGGTGCTCTCCGAGAGAGGCGGACGCCGAACAAAGAAACAGGAATTGTGGACGATGGCAAAGTCCTGTCTGCGGCTGTTTTGCCTGCAGCCTGTTCGGGCGCCAGTATGCCTCGTCCCCTCAGCCCCTCGTCCGGATAGCTGCAGATGTGTGAGGGAGCTGCGGCGACTCAGCCGTGTTCTGCTGCCACAGTCCACAAACGGCCGCTTGTCAGTGCTCACTCCCCTGGGGCAGTCCTCCCGAGAGGTTGCCTGGTGGAGCGGCGAGCCGAGGTGCAGAGACAAAGAAGCAGGGAGAGGCTTTCCGTATGGTATCCAGGAACAGGTTTATTGCCGGGATGGGACAGGGACGGATAAGCCTCGAATCAGGCTTCGGGAACAACTTTTAAGGGAAGGAGGTGTGGCTAACAGTGCCGGCTGGGGACCAACGGGAAGGCACGGGACCGGGGACAGACAACTGCGATATCCAAGAACAGAGTTTAGGGGGTAGGAACAAAGAGCCTTAGCTAATAAAATTACAGAACTGGGAGAATTTTCTAGAGAGAGAGGCGGTGGTTCTATATCTCGTCCTCGCCCCCTGATACACCCTCAGAGGATGGCTCGTCCACCCATTGGATAGCTAGAAACTGATGGGCATCAGGAGGGAGCAGCCCAGGGCTGGGCTGAGCCACTGCAGCATTTCAGCTCTCATCATTTTTGCCTTTGCTTTCAATTTTTCCTCATCTCTACGAACATAAACTCTCTGGGCCTCTTCCAATAACTCCGTCAAGTTCCTTTCAGGCCATTTTTCCAATTTCTCTAATTTCTTTCTTATGTCAGGCCAGGAATGTAGCACAAAGTGCACTTTTAACATAGTTTGGCCTCCTTTGCTTTATAAATCGATTTCAGAATACAAGCGGATGTTATTTCTCAGACGGGTAATCCAGGCTGTGGGGGACTCATCCTTTTCCTGCTCCCCACAGAATGCCTTTTTCATATTATTAACTCGAGGCACTGCCTCTCTTATTCCTCTTATAATTAACGCCCGATAATCAGACATGTTCCTTCTCCCTTCGTTTGTATTTGCATCCCAATTCAGATTAATTAGGGGAATCTTGTGTTCCCCTATTGGCCCTGCATTGTTTTCACGGTCCCAGATATTTACACCTGCTGTTCTTATCATCTGCCTCTCTTCAGGGGAGAAGAGGGTTTGCATAATAGCATGCAGTTCTTTCCATGTGTAAATATTCGGGCCTAAGAATTGGTCAACTTGTTCAGAGAGGCCAATTGGATCTGTTAATAGATTTTTCATCTCTTTTTTAAAGTCTCTTACTTCTATAGAAGTTAGAGGAACAGAAACATAACCAATACCACCCTGAGCTCCTCCCATTGGAACTTCTCTCAAAGGCAATAATTTTGGAGCACAGGCACAGGTTGTACATTCTGGAATTTGGATACCTTTCTTTCTAGTGTGGAAAGCTGGGCCTTCTGCACTAGAAGGAATTTCCAGGGGTGCTGATGGGAGAGGAGATGTCTGGTTATTAGGATTAATTGTAATTGCTTGGTTAATTTGCACTGAATTATCCTCGTCTGAAGATGTACCATCCTCCACAGCTTGGTTTCTTGGAGGTTCAGTAGTAGCTGGAACAGGTAGAATCTCTAATGGATTCCACTTTGACTGATTAAAAAGGGACTTCTGCTTGACTTTATTATTTTCTTTTTCTTTAGAGTATTTGTTTTTTGTAAAGGTAAAATTTGGGGTTTTTGTTCTTTTTCAGTTATCCAATATTTAAGCCATATTTCAGCATATTGTAGTTCTTCTGAATTTTGAGAGGATTTATACTGTACATAGCTATAAAGAGATTTACATAGCCATAATTCACTTGAACCTTGCTTTGGCCAAAACAGACCTCCTTTATCTCTACAATTTTTTCGCTTTGGCCATTTAAACATACAATAATGTATCATTTTACATTGATCTTTTTCTGATGTTAATGTATTGTCTTCCCATTTAGTCAGCATTTGTCCTAATGGACTATCTGGGAATATGTTATATTTTTTAATAGGATTTTCTTTTTTGCTGCAGGATTGTCCCATTTTAAATCAATCACAGGAATACCAGAGAGGCCTTTAGATTTAATTAGCAATATTGTATTAGTAAGTTGTGATGCTTTTTAATTACAATAATAATTAATAGTGAGAGCTGTAATATTAATGGAGTTTAGCGTGGGAGCTGAAACGAAAACAAAACCAAAAAAAAATGGAGGACTTGCTGGAAAGGAGAAGAACTCTTTCCGTTTTAGTCACTGGAAAAAAAAACCTCGGGGGGGGGGGTGGTGTCCCTTCCGGTGAGTGAGCCGGAAGAGACAAGCGAGCAAAATGACGCCCTCTGCCTCGGCCACGTAGAGATAGGAGAAACACGTGGCGGCTGATTTAAAATGGAGGCTGCATGTGTTGAGAGAAAAAAAACTGCTTAGAGCCTTAATTTAGTGTTAAAACTTGAGAAAATAACCACAATCACGGTTGCAAGACACTAAACAGGGATCTTAACACACAATACTACTAGGAAAAAGGTTAAAACAAGTCAAATATGCAGGCTTATCTGCAGAAACACTAAAAAGAAACATGTAAGACAAGACAAACCGCAGGAGACCAACTGCAAGCAAGCCACACATACAATGTAACAGATACAAGCACAAAAATACAAACTGCAAGTACAATATTCCGGAACAAAACACAGAAATGTTTGGGGCAGTCAGTAATAGAAATTTTAGAAGTTACCAAGCACTTCCCCTCTATACAGGCGTTGCCCTTCCAATTTTCAAAACTCCCGGCTTTCTTGCTTCTCCAGCTATGTCCCGTAGGAGAAGTTTCTGCCTTAGTTTTTACTTATTTTGACCTTACTTCACTAACGCAGGCATACTCAGGCACACACAGGCACACACATACACACATGCACACAGTAAGTTCCACTGAAGGGTCACCAAAAAATAAAGATTTTAAAATAAAAATTAAATATATCCCTAACAATTTTGCCCCCAGAAAAGGGTACAGACCTTTTATCCAGCTTGCACCGGGTAGTCTTTTTCTCGTGAAGTTGGATCCACTGAATTTGAGGCTCACAATCCAGGAAAAAAATTCAAAAAATCAAAAAATCTGGGCTGTGATCCCAAAAATGTGGATCCCGGACGAGACCCCAGAAAATTGTTATAAAAAAGGAGGATTACTCCCAGGTATTAAAGTAAATAAAAATGGTTTATTTAACAATTAGAAAAACTGGAACTAAAAAAGAAAAACCTCGAAAAATCAGTAAAAAGATGAGTTCCAGGTTCCTCCACGATTGAAGACCTTTTTTAGCCAGTCCGGCTAGTACAAACCTGGGCAAAGCTTTCTTTCGGTGCTGCTTGCTTGAGAAAGCGTGGTTGGAAAACGGCCTGGGCAGCACCGAAGCTCCCTCGTGGCTAATCCGGCGAAAAGAGGGAGAGTTGGAAATTTTGGCTTGGGATAACGGGGAGTCTCCGCCCCCTTTCACTCCCAGTTCTGCTTACTTGTCCCACGGTGATTGGCTGTTCACTCTCCAAGCAGTTCTCAGCCAATGGCTCGTGAGTTTCTAGGGTTGCTGACAGCTTCATTGTCTGCCGCGGGGAATTGATTTTATCTGGTAGCATGCTCTCAGAAAACCGACTGCAAAACTTAGG
The DNA here is from genome assembly GCA_026261815.1 of Monarcha castaneiventris obscurior. Lineage (NCBI taxonomy): Eukaryota > Metazoa > Chordata > Aves > Passeriformes > Monarchidae > Monarcha > Monarcha castaneiventris. The sequence continues at coordinate 209,217 of JAMPIT010000138.1, read as the reverse complement.
ATTTTATGCTTATGCTTATAAGACAAATAACACTAAACTACAGCTCTTAAAACTACTTAAACACTCTTAAAACATTTTCATAACTATCTAAAATAAAGGAGTTTGTTAATTCTATATTTTAGTTAGAATAATATTTCATAAAAATATAGCAGCTTTGATACTTGATGAAAGGTGATGCGAAAGTCTTAAAAGGGTTCATGCATAACAGTTATCTGATGTTGTTCAGCTGGGCTGTAACAAGAATCTGCAAAGGAAGAGCCAGGCAGTTATTGATGATCCCATTCAAAACCTGTTTAGGGAAAGGAACTGGGAGTTCTCCAAGGCCATATGTATTGTTAAAAACGAAGAAGGTAAAAAGGTCATAGTGAGGAAGAAGAGTTACTTCATCCAATGAGGGACCTCTCCCATAATTATGGGACCACCGGCTCATTTAATGGAAAAAACTATGCATGCTTAATGACTTTTTAGCTAATTTCCATATGAAGCGGGGAATGGGAGGTGTCTATGTTATAAATATGTATTTGTATTTTGAATATTTAGAACGTTTGTAGATAAATAGACTTTAGATTGCTTTGTGATCTCGGAGCTGTGCTTTTGGAGCGATCCTCACAGCTTCCTGGCACTGGAATAAACATACCCTTTCTAACCCAAATGAGTTAGAGAGTCTTTGTCCGTTCCAGTTGGGTATTGATATTAGATCTATGCCCTGGTTTTAGTAAATTAGGAAGAGCTTCTCCAGGAGCTCTCACTTGACCAGACACCAACAGAGCCACCAGTAAGGGAAGCCCTATGAGTGCCCCAAGTGTGGGAAGAGCTTTGTGTACTGCTCCAACTTCATCTCACAGCAGAGGATCCATGTGGGATGATCCACAGTGACCCACGTTGGGCAGAGACCTGGTGACCCCTGTTCCAGATGATCCCCATTGTGGTGGGGGGAATGTTTGAGAGATTTATTTCACTTCTCCTTCTTGTGCTCTGATTTCATTGCTAATAAATGCAATCCCTGTCCCCAGACTGGGTCTGTTTTTCTCTGCTGGAGATCGGGGCAGGAGCTCTCCTGGACCTTATCTCAACTCCTGGGCCTTTCCTCAGCCAATCAAAGAAGTCACTAAACAATTTTTAGCCAATCAGAGCTTTTCTCCCTGATGACTCCCCAGGTGCCGGGCAGATCTGCAGCACCCAGAGCTCCTCACCCGGGCCCCCCCTCACCCCCAGCGCCCCCTGGGAGCAGAATTAAGGGAGAGAGGGGAGGTTTCAGCACCTGCCCAGTGCTGGGGATGGGGCATCTGTGGGCAGCTGGGGCCATACTGGTGGTGCTGGGAATGCCCCCGGCCATCGGCATGGAGCTCTCAGGTGAGCTGAGGGGGTGGGAAGAGGGGCTGAGCTTTGGTGGGAAAGGTGGGGAAAGCAGGCAAAATGGGTGGGTGGGACCCATAAAATGAGTTGGAGGGGGAGTGGGACCCCCTAAAGCAAGAATGGGAAGGGGGATGAGGACTGGGGGGAGTATGAGAAAGGCGCGGGAAAGGTTAAAAAATTGGGGAAAGGGAAGGGTGGGATCCCAAAACTGAGCAGGAGGGGGCCGGGGATTGGCAGGACTGCGTGAAAGGGGTTCGGAAAGGGGCAAAAAGGGGGACTGGGACCCCCAAACTGACGGGGGTAGCGGCTGGAAACTGGTGACTGATGGGAAAGGAGGGGAGAAAATTGGAAAAGGGTGGAAATGAGAGGGTGGGATTGCAGGAAGGAAGGTCCCATGGCGGCTGTGGAGCAAGGCGATGTGGAGTGGGGATCCAGGGTACCCCCCTGAGCTCTTGGCTCGCTGTGGGGTGCTGGGGGGGCACCCCTTGACCTGTGTCCTGCATACACAGCTCTCTTCCAGCACATGGTGAAGTCTGAGTGTCACTTCATTAGTGGTACTGACCAGGTGAGGTTCATGGTGAGGTTCAGCTACAACCTGGAGCAGCTGCTGCACTTGGACAGCAATGTAGGCCACTACGTGGGGGACACCGTGTATGGGGAGAAACAGGCCTGGTACTGGAACACCCAAACAGAATTTGTGGAGGAAATACGGGCTCTGGTGGACACAGTGTGCTGACTCAGGTACGGGGTGTTCACCCCATTCGGCGAGGATCAGAGAGGTGACCATGGGGCACAGCGTGTCCCCTCAGCCCCTGCCCTGGGAATAACCTCGCAGCCCCTCAAAACCTCCCTGGGAACCACCCCAGAGCCCTCAGCCCTCCTTGTGCCCATCCCCCTGGCCTCTTCCCCTCCCCCTGTGACTCCCGTGGCTCTCCCCTTCAGACCCAGTCCATCCCAGTCTCTCCCAGTGCCACCCCATTCCCTCCCAGTCCCCCTAAGTCCATTCCTGAGCCTGTCCCCTCTCTCCCAGTGCCCTCCCAGTATCCCCCAGCCCGCTTCCCTCTATCCCAGTGCCCAACCATTCCCTCCCAGTGCCCTCCCTGTCCCTCACAGTCCATTCCCAGTCCATCCCAATGGCTTTCCAGCTCTCCTGTCTCTCTCCCAGTCCTCCCCAGCTCATCCCAGTGTCTCCCCCTTCTCTCCCAGTGCCCCCCAGTGTTTCCATCTCACTGGTGCCCTTGAGCTCCCAGCCCAGCCCTGGCTGTCTGCTCTGCTCCGTGATGGATTTTCCCCCCTGAGCAGGTGCAGCTGAGGTGGTTCCAGGGCGGGCAGGAGCTCTCGGGGCCCATGGTGGCCCAGTGGGGACTGGACCCACCAGCTCCTGGTGCTGCTGGAAACCCCTCCCGGCGTGGGGCCCCCTCCCCCTGCCAAGTGGGGCACGTCAGCCTGGGGCACCCCCTGAGCCAGCACTGGGGTACGGCCTGGGCCCCACAGCGCCGGGGGGAGCAGGGGTGGGACTGGGAGGGCTGGGACGGGGTTTGGGGGTGCTGGGGTTAACTGGGGGACCCTCATTGGGAACCCCTTTCCTACTGTCCCATCTCCCGTTATCACCCCTCTCCCACCCCCTTCCCCTTGTTCCCCCAAACCTCTGCTGCCCCCAGCTCGGTTTAGGGGTCACCCAGCCCTTTCCCATCGTGTCCCAGCCCGGCCCCGCTCCTCCGAGAGCTCCTGACCTGTGGCCGGACGGATGGAGGAGGGGCAGGAGGAGGAGCGGGAGGAAGAGGAGGGATACAGGAGGAGGAGGAACAAAAGCAGGTAGAGCAGCAAGCAGTGGGGGCGCCACCTGCATTCACCACTCTGTATCCGCAGCCCCTGGGAGCATTGTACCCCCCCCATATCCCGCAGGTGCCCTGGGAGGGGGAGATCGCCCCAAATATCCCGGGTGGTGTTTTTGAAGGGGGGAGGGATATTTGGAGCTCACATGAAATATTTTTGGGGCTCGCTGTTTCATCCTTTCTGTTGGGCCGGGTGGCGCGATGTTTGGAGCTTGCGGGACTCCAAAGCTGAGCCGCAGATGCCCCTCGGGGGGACATCGGGGGGTCCCGGGAGGTGTTTCTGGAGGTTCCTGGTGGAAGTGCCCGATCCTGGATGTGGGTGCCCCCGCACGGTGTGGGTTGGGCTTCCCGGGCCGGGCCCTCTGAGCTCTGTCCGGGGCCGGGGGGACACCGGTTTTGGGAACCCCCGGAAGAGCCGTGGCTTCCCTAGGTGGGACCCCAGAGAGAGGCGACCCCCAGAGCCCTGTGATAAATGAGTGAATGATAAATGTTGTTTTCCGCATATAGGATTTTAAGTGATAATGTACTATGTAGAAATAGTGTTAAGGTAAAATGTATTTAAGTAGAAATGAGATTAAGGTAAATTGTAACTTCGAAATAGTTGTAATATGTTAAGAAATGTATTAATAAACACATGGTAATAAATGTCTTTTGAGTTGAGAAACTACAGAGCCAGGAACCCAGATATCTTAGAGAAACAAAGAAGATAAACTGCATGCATCCCAGGAAGACGGTTATCTCATCAAAACTCACACCTCCCAAGGACACTGTCAGCTACAAATTAGCCTGGAGACTGGGGAGGCACAGGAGAGATGGTGCCTGTCTTCAATTTCGAAGGTATCCAGAGGACCAATGCAGCGTCTTGCTGGCAGAAGGGGGCAGAGACCAGAGAAGGGGGAAAGTTGAGTGAAGTGTAAATTACTTTCTGGGCTTAATGAATATATAACAGTTTAAGAGAGTACTTAAGTCCACAGTAAAATGAATGGAGTGTGCCTCTGGCAATATTGCCAAGCGACCCCGCACTGATATACCTTTGTTCTCCTAATAAATTTTCAATAATATGTTGCTAAAAGAATTTAGCTCTTGAATTCATTTTTTTCATTTCCCTGAAGCGGGGAACCCAGAGAGGGGGAACTTCGGGGATTCCCAGGGCCCCCAGATAGGGCAGGGACACTGGAGAGATGGGACCCCCAGCAGCCTGGACAGGGAAGAAACCCAGAAAACCAAAGTGGAGAGACCAGAGAGGGGGAACTTCTGGGAGAGTCTTTTTTGGGAGTGAATCTTGGTAATCTGGAGGTCTTTATGGACCCCAGATGCCCGGTGACTTCTAGAGATGAGCTTGGGCAGGGGGACATTCAAACTCAACATGCTCATCCCTTGTTTTTCTCTCCAAACCAGTATTTCCCATTCCCAAACCTTGGCCAGACGGAGGAGCAGGCTGCAAGGAAGATGCCCCGGGACACCCAGGCAGGTAAGGAGGAAGTCAGTGCCCCTTTCCCCCTCTCTCCTGCTCCATCTCCCAGCCCAGCATCGCCCCTGGCTGCAGGACAACCCCACTGCCGACGCCGTCCTGCCGGGGACAGACTGGGGGGATCTCCTTCCCCTTCCCTGTGGCACAGAGGCAAATCCCATCGTCTCCTTGTCCTTCCTCCCCTAGACAAGGAGCTGAGGATGGAGACCAAAGAGGACAAATCCCCATGGCAGAAGCTCATGGAAGAGGCCATTTTGAGCAGTTCCAAAATGCAGGAATCCAACGGGGAGGAAAAGCCCTGGAGATCCTGTAGGAGGAGGGACTGCAAATGCAGCCCAGGGAGCTCTGAGGAGAAAAGACCCTTCCTGTGCCAGGAAGATGGCTGGAGATCCAGCCAGAGCTTGGACCTGGTGGTCCATGAGCAGCTTTAAACTCGGGAGAAGCCCTACAAGTGTGGGGAATATGGGCAGAGCGTCAGCTGAAGATCCTGCTTGACCTCTCACCAGAAAATCCACACTGGGGAGAGGCCCTACGAGTGTCCCGAGTGTAGAAAGAGGTTTCAGACCAGCTTCCATCTCCTCCTGCACCAGCAGATTCACACAGAGGAGAGGCCCTTCCGCTGCCTCGACTGCATGAAGGGCTTCAACTGCAATGCCCACTTGATCAGGCATCGTCACATCCACACCAGGGAGAGGCCCTACAAGTGTCCCGAGTATGGGAGGAGCTTCAGCCAGAGATACAAACTTATCTGCCACCAGAAGATCCACACCAGGGAGGGGCTCCACGAGTGTCCCGAGTATGGGAAGAGCTTCAGCCAGAGCTCTCACTTGACCAGACACCAACAGAGGCACCGGTAGATGAAGCCCTGTGAGTGCCCCGACTGCAGAAGAGCTTCATCCGCTGCTCCAACTTCATCCCCCACTGAAGGACCCACATTCCCTGTATCCATGTTGGGAAGACACTTGGCTGGTTGTCTCCATATTCTTCTGGATCCCCATAGGCACCAGGGAAGATGATGTTTGGGAGGATTTGGGGTTTCTGAGGGGATATGGAAGAGTTTTCTCCATCGCTTTGCACTCCAGAAGATGAGGCCTCAATCTGTCACCTCAAAACCACTGAATCTCACAGAAAAATGTTCAGTTCCCATTCCAAATGGCTCAGTCACATTCCAAAATTACTTGACCCTACAGCCCCCTCAAAATCCCCAGGAGGGGCTGGATGTGCATTCAGAGGGTCTGGGCAGAGTGGGAGGTACATGGGGGGGGTGGGCAGTGGGAGGGGGGCAGGGGTTTGGAATGAAGAGCTGAAGGCTGGGGATGCTGAGGCCGGGGGGAATCTCCTTTCTGGGTATCCCTCACATCTGAGGGCATTTGGATTATCCCCCGCTCCTGAGGGGATTTTTGGGTACCCCCCGATCCTGAGGAGAGGAGACAGGGAGACGACATGTGGCTCTGGCTTTTGGAGTGGGCACCACAGGGAGGGACCCGGGGAGCCCATTTTGGGGAAGATCCTGCTGCTTTCTGCCAGTTTTGGGGGCAATAAATGGCTTTTGGAGGTTTCCCACTAATTTCAGGAAGCTGAGGTGACACCCCCTCCTCATTTTGTGACAGTGAGGAGACACCGTTTTGGGGAGGATCCTGCTGCTTTCCACCAACCTGGGGGCAGGGATATAAATGGCTTGTGGGCCCCGTGCCTCATTTTGGGGATTTGGAGTGACCCCACAGTTCCACCGGTGTGTGAGGGAGGGCTATAACTCCCAGTTTTGGTGGTTAAAAGCAGCTTGTGGGGGTCCCACGTTTGACAGATGCCCCCAGCCCCCACCCCAAAGCAGCCTTTGGCCAATCAGAGCGTGCAGCGGTGATGACTCGGCAGTTGCCATGGAGATGTGCAGGTACCTGAGACCCCAGCACTTTTAAGCCAATCAGAAAATGCACAAACCAATTTTTACTCAATCACAGCTTTTCTCACTGATGACTCCTGTATTGGTTTTGCATGGCCTGGTTTTTGGTGGTGGGGGGGCCACAGAGGTGGCTCCTGTGAGATGCTGCTGGAAGCTTCCACCATGTCCAGCAGCGCCAATCCCTGATGGCTCTGAAGGTGGACATGCTGCTGGCCAAAACTGGGCTAATGAGAGATGTTGGTAACGTCTCTGTGATAACAGATTTAAGAAGAAAACCAAAACAAACGGGCACACAGTTTTTTTTCTGGTCAGAGAAGAGGAGGAGGTGAGAACGTGTGAGGGAAACAACATGGAGACACCAGGGTCAGTAGAGAAGGTGGGGGAGAAGGTGCTCCAGGTGCTGGAGCTGAGATTCCTCTGCAGGCTGTGGTGAAGACCATGGGGAAGCAGCCCCTGGGAATCCACGTGGCATGCAGAGATCCACCCTCACCCCTGGGGGAGGTGCCTGTGCTGGAGCTGGTGGATGCCTGGAGGAGGCTGTGCTCCCGTGGAAGACCCGGTGGAGACAGAGGGCCCTGCTCCCAGGCTGGAGCAGCCTGGCCTTGGAGGACTGCACCCTGTGGCAGACAGAGCCGCGGCACAGCAGTTTTGGGAGGGCTGTGTGCCCGTGGGAGGGGCTCACGCTGCAGCAGGTGCGGTGTGGCTGCTGCTCGTGAGAGTGGACCCACGCTGGAGAAGGTCACAGAGAGCTGTCTACCGTGGGAGAGACCCCCACGGCCTCACAGGGGAAGGACTCCTCTCCCGGAGCAGCGGAAGGAAATCTCGGTGATGAACTGACCAAACCCCCGTGCCCTGTCTCCCTGCGCTGTCGGTGGGAAGGAGGGAGGGGCTGGGGGTAAAAGGTGTTCTAAGGGCTACTTTTACTTCTCATTATCCTCCTCTGATTTAAGTTGAGCCTGTTTCACCCTTGAAGTGTTTTCTCCTGGTCCTTATCTCACTCATGAACCCTTCGTTAATTTTTTTTCCCTTTTCCCTCCTCTGATCAGCTGTGGCAGGGGAGGGTGAGTGAGTGACTCTTTTGGATGCCTGGTGCTTGGCCACTGTCAAACTACGACATCATTGTGGCACTTCAAGGCCTCATGGAAGCAAGGAGACGATTGTAACACTACAAGGCATCATGGAACCAAGGGGCCATTGTGACACTGTGGAGCCCTGTGGAAGCAAGGGTCCATTGTGACATGGTTACCAAAAATCAGTTAAAAACCCTCCTTAACATCAAGGTAGCATTTAGAAGCAGTATTCTTTATTTGGCCGGAGGCACAAGGGGATAGTTCCTCCAGAACACCGTGCATGCTGAGTACAGGAGAGGTCCTGTTTACAGACTGTATTTTGCATACATATTCAGTGATTGTCCCAGAATAAACATTCATATGATAATCATTTCCCTGAAATCATATTTTCCTTCCCCTTTAGGCATCTGTTCTTCTGTTCTGAGCATCTCTTTGGTGGTCCCTGGTGGTGGTGACCCCAAAGTCAGACCTGACTGTCCAGTGAACTGGTAAATGTTGGCACAACTGGGCTGGTTGCTGCCTACAGAATAAGCCTTGTGCAGTTCCATGGGCCAGTGGGTTTTGGAGAATAAGCATTGTATGAACCCACCACATGCAAACAATTTTTCATCTGGCAGATTTCCCCTCCATTGAGGGTTGTGAAGCTTCTCTTCCCTTCAAGCCTTCCTAAGCCTCACTCTGCTCCTTTACTCACATCCCACGAGTTCCTCAGTTGCTTTCACAATCATGTTCTTTACACAGCTCAAAAGGAGTGTCATAATCACAGTTATTGCTATTATCCCAAATATACCTTGCAAAAGTGAGGCCAACCAAGCAGTCAGATAGTATCCAAGTCCTTTAAATATTTCATTCAACCTGTTACTTTCTAATCCTGCCCTTAATTCCCTGCTGGATGATTTTCTCCTCTCTACCTGATTATCCAATCCAGCATCACATTTGGAATGTGCACACAACAAGTGTTGTTGTTTCAGTTCAAGAATCCACATACTCCCTGCTTGTGTAACAGCAACAGGCCTAAAGCCAATCTGTTCTGTAAGGTTGTTTTAGCTGTGGCTTGCAATTGTTCCTTTATTTCAGCAAACCCCAGAGGAGCTGCATTCACTAAAGTTTCCATTTGCAGAGTCCAATGGTGTGTGGCTGGTCTGTTCCTAAAGGCAGATCTTTGCGGAGCAGAGATGGATTCTAAAATCCATCCCGCTGTAGTTCCCACACTGGGATGTTTCCAAGTTTCATCCCCTTTACCCTTTCCCCACAGTTGGGTTCCCAGTGGTGACACCTTGCACGAGGAACGTAACGTTAATACCCCCAGTGTCCATGGTGCTCCTGATTCTCCCAAGGGCAAATGTGTGCTCCAAATTCCAGCACTTCTCACCCATCCTGTGGCTCCTAAGCATTTGACTGTGTCCTGCTGACAGTCTGTGTCTCTCCAACTCTCGGCGTTTGTTGGGTGAGCCCAGGTGTCATTGAGAAAGGCAGAATCATTTCTGCAAACACACCCCAGCCTTAGAGCCTGGGCCACAGCCAGGAGCCACTGTACCTCAGGATTCTGAACAGCTCAAGTGTCTGTCCCAGTGCAATTCCACTTTTCCTTTGTCCTGGGATCCTTTGGCCTTGACCTTGTTAAATCAGGATATTTTATACCCACCTGTAAGGGGTCCTCTGGGAGGCCTGGGCTCCCTTCCCAGCCCAGACACCGCTGAACTGGCTGGAAATATTCCCATTGTCCTGTCTGAGGGCGATTCCATACTTCTGGAATTTGACATCCCCAGGGGGTATCAGTGCAATCTGTCAGATGATAAATATTTCCAGGTATTATTTCCAGATCTGGTTTGGAAGTGTTACAATTCTCAACAGTACCGTTTTTACATGTCCGTGGTAAGGAATATTCTCCTTCCATCCTTGTTCAGCTGGCCTGGGTGCTATTTCCTTCCCACCCGTGTTACCAAATTTTTGTCAAATTGCTGACTAAAGCTCCCCAAAGAATTAGATTTTCTGCAGAGGTTGGTGTTGACAAACAAGCTGTTACAGAAGTTGCATTCTGTAATCTGCCAAAATCTTGCAATAATTTGAAAACCACATTTCCCTTCCCAGAGATTAACAGCATAGTTTCTATTATTATTATTATAAATATGCAATAAGTCATCATCTTCACCAATATCTGGCAAATGGTATCATTCTAGAAAATCATATTCTATACCCAAAACAATCAATAGGATTTATGTCTCTAAGCAGAAAAAACAGCAATACAAATTACCCCCCAAGAACTAAAAGAAAATAAAAACCTAAGGCGTATCAGTCAGTTTTCCTTCTGCTGTATTTCATGTGTGGTTGCTGGTTTTACCCACGTGTGATGAACCCAGGGTTCGATTCCTTCCACCCTGAGTGCAGTATAAGTTACCAGGAGGACTTGGAAATGTCCTTTCCACTTTTCCTTCAAGGGTTCAGGGTTCCAAGTCTCCACATACACAAAATCCCCAGGCTGGAACGGATGAACAGGGCACTCAAAGCCACTGGTCCTGACACAGTTATAAGCAGACAGAGTCCAGCAAGAGTTTCTCCTAAAGCAATCAAGTATAGATTTAAATCTGTTTCTCCCTTTGAATGGGTTTCTCCTGGAATTGATGGTGTTTGGTCAACTTTCCCTACAGCAATTCATGGGGACTTACTTTGGTTTTTGAGTGGCTGAATTCTGACTCACAAAAGAGCCACAGGAAGTCTGTGCCCATTTTAAAGAGGTTTATCGGCACATTTTACTCATTTGTTGCTTCGCAGTCTGATTCATCTTCATGCTTTAAAGAAAGATTCAACTTTTCCACTTTCCCACTCGCCTGTGGTCGCCAAGGGCTCTGTCAGTCCCGTTTTATAGCCAGGGATTTGCTCAGCTGTTGCACCACATCTGCTACAAAATGGGGGCCTCTCCCTGAAGACAACCCAAGTGGCCCCCAAATCTCAGTATGATTTCTTGAAGCATAATTTTTACCACTTCCCCGGATTTATTGATGTGGCAGGGAAAGGCCTCTGGCCATCCAGAAAATGGATCTGGCAATGCCAAAAGGTACTGATCCCCGTTTTGTCTGGGTAATGCAGAGAAATTAATTTGCCAATGACCTCCAGGTGTATTTCCCCGTTTAACTGTTCCAGAAGGTGGTGATGCCTTTTATATTTTTCAAATCCTGCATTGCCTAGTGTGTACCTGAAGTTTCATGTGGCCTGTTAGCTGCTGTTCTCTCATGCTGGTTAGACATAACAAACCTCTCTAGGTTTCCACATCAAGAACACCAGGCCCCAAAATGCGTAAACTAAAAAGCTTCTGAAAGGGGGCAAACTTGGGGTAATTACATCATGAACGGAGGTTATTATTGGACAATTAACCCGATATGCAAATGAACCAAACTTATAAAAGGGTGAAGAACTCGTGACCCGGGGTCCATCTTGAGTATATAGCCTTTTGATGCCCCAGCGTGTGCCTTGAAGGCCCTTCAAATAAATACCTACCTTTATTCCCTTATTCTTGTCTAGTCTCTGTTTACAGGTGGCCACCCCAGGCATCAGTGGCCTTTTCCTATTTTTGGAATTGTTTTTTAAACAAATTGAACATTTCACTGTTATCAGTTTTGCAATTTCAGTCAATCCCACTCTAAGCACAGAATTTCAGAGATTAGGTATCATGGCTTCAATTCCTCAATGCGTTTTGTTGTGGGTTTTTTCCTTTCTTCATTACAAAATCCTCCATCCCTCTTGGATTCTTGATTCTTAGTGGCTTTTAATATATTTGCTAAACTTTGATTTTTGCAGGGTTCCACTCCCATCCCACTCGGTTTGGGGGGTGTCACCCCATCTTTTACCCCCCCCCCCTTCTCCCCTTTCCCATCTACCAGCCCCAGCCTCTGCACCCCCTACTCACTCTGGAGCTCCGTGCCTGCAGCCGGGGGGCTCCCAGCACCACCAGTGCCCCCAGTACGGCCCCAGCTGCCCCCACACGCCCCATCCCTAGCGCCAGGCGGCGCTGACAGCCCCAAAGCAGCTGTGCTGTGCCCTGGGGGGAGCCCCAAAGCGGCCCCGCCCCACACGGCACTGGGAGCACCAGTCTGCCTGGAAGCTGGGGAGCTGTTCTGGTTTGACGCTGGCCCAATGCCAGGCACCCACCAGAGCCACTTGTTCACCCTCCCCTGCCACAGCTGGGTAGAGGAGGGACAAAAAATTAACGAAGGGTTCATGTGTTGAGATAAGGACTGGGAGTGCTGGAGTGAAAGCTTTTCTGGACTCAGGCCCAGAAGAAAGCCAAAGCAAAGGAGCTGAATTAAAACCTTTGGACAAGCTGAGATACATGAAGTCATACCAAAGTGAAATAGAAATATAGATTTTTAACTTTTAGTAGAAATATATGCTAAGTGCCTTAAGTATTAAAAAGCTGCAGCAGAGACCTTAGACACAGTTCTTGCTGTAGCAGTGTTGTCTCTTTGCAGAATTCTTTACTTTAGACAAAATATAGATAGAACTACACTGTGCACATATTTTAGATAAGAGTGTTCACATAAACAGTAAGAGCTGATAGAAACTGTATTCGCAAAGCTGTGTAATACCTATGTAATACTTGTGTAAGACTTATGACTGTTAGAATTAGACCAGGATAGGTTAAGAAAAGAAAAACTAGAATCGTGTGTTAATCTCATTGGTCAATTAACAAATATAATCCACAGTTCGGTAAGAAAAAAATTGTTATAGAAGAAATTAGAAGAAGAAGCTGTTTTCTGCCTGCTGTTTGCTGCTGCTGCTATTGCTGCTTGGCTTTATCACGTAATCCCCTTGAACTCTGCCTTCAAGAAGCTATGAGACTGTGAAATAAAGAACTTAGCAGAACAGCAGCCTCCTCTGCTCTCTTTTACCCTAGTCCGAGAAGGAAGGGTATTAAAATAAAATCGGAAGGGTGTGGGGGTTACAGGACTCACAGAGGCGGCCACTTGTTCCCCAAAGTGCCACGTGAGAGAAGCACCCCGGGTACAGACCAAGCTGTTGCAGCCCCTCGTTTGCCCTGCACAGCTGGAAGCGCTGGTGGTATTCAACCCTACACCTTAAGCAGGATAGCTCAATATTACCAGAGACAAGGAGTCAGGAGGGCTCAAACGCCGTCCAGGAATTCCACGGAGCTGGTTTATTTCATCCACCGAAGTGGAGAGGCGAAGAGAAAACTGCGAAGAGAAGGACACATGGCCTGGACACCCTTTACATAGTGTTCTGAGGGCACAGGGGCGGTACAAGAGGCAGGGCCGAGGAACGGAGCCAATGGACAGCGGGAAGGGGCCGGGAGAGGGCCAGGGCAGGAAGCAGCCACACAGGCTGCTGGGAGAGGTAGTTTTACATTCACATGGTCTGGGGGTAAGGTTACATTTTAACCGCGAGGACTTGTGGGAGAGGCTTTTCCTTTCAAGGTCAGAAGACACATTTTCAGATGTCTAGGTTTTTCCACCAGCCGGTCTCAGCCCTTTTTCCTGGCTCACCGGCTGGCCGGGGGGACTACAACAGAAGCTACGTCAAAAGCTCGACACGAGAGACAACACTTCAAGGGCAAAACAGGCTCAACTTTAGGTTGCAAAGTTAAACGATTACTAACAGAATCAGAGGAGGATAATGAGAAGTAAAAGTAGCCCTTAGAACACCTTTTTCCCCCAGCCCCTCCCTCCTTCCCACTGACAGCGCAGGGAGACAGGGCACGGGGGTTTGGTCAGTTCATCACCGAGATTTCCTTCCGCTGCTCCGGGAGAGGAGTCCTTCCCCTGTGAGGCCGTGGGGGTCTCTCCCACGGTAGACAGCTCTCTGTGACCTTCTCCAGCGTGGGTCCACTCTCACGAGCAGCAGCCACACCGCACCTGCTGCAGCGTGAGCCCCTCCCACGGGCACACAGCCGTCCCAAAACTACTGTGCCGCGGCTCTGTCTGCCACAGGGTGCAGTCCTCCAAGGCCAGGCTGCTCCAGCCTGGGAGCAGGGCCCTCTGTCTCCACCGGGTCTTCCACGGGAGCACAGCCTCCTCCAGGCATCCACCAGCTCCAGCACGGGCACCTCCCGCACGGGCTGTGGGTGGATCACTGCATCCCATATGGATTCCCAGGGGCTTTGGGTGGATCTCTGCATCCCCCGTGGATCCCCATGGGCGGCGGGTGGATCTCTGCATGCCACGTGGATCCCCAGGGGCTGCTTTATAAATATTAAAGGTTGTGGGGGATATAGGGCAGTCAGAGGTAGCTGCTGTGTACCCCAAACTGTCTCTTGAGGGAGACAATTCGGGTGCAGGATAACTGCTAGCACACCCCTCTTTCTGCCCTGTGCAGCTGGAAGGCGCTGGTGGCACGTACCCCCACACCTAAGCCGGATAGCTCAATATTACCAGAGACAAGGAGTCTTGCCCGAGTTCCACAGTGCAGGTTTATTTCGTCCACAGAGGTGAGCATGCGAAGAGAGGGACCACATGGCCAGACAGCCTTTACATAGTGTTCTTCATTTGAGGGCACAGGGGCGGTACAGAGGCAGGGCCAAGGAAGGGAGCCACTGAACAGAGGGAAGGGGAGGGGCAGGGGACCAGGGCAGGAAGCAGCCACAGGCTGCTGGGAGAAGTAGTTTTCCATTCATCAGGGTCTGGGGGTAAGGTTACACTCCAACCACAAGGACTTGTGGGAGAGGCTTTTCCTTCACAGAGGTATTGAAGGTATTTTTCAAACGCCTGAGTTTTTCCATCAGCCGGCCTCAGCCACATTAGAGCTCTCTGGCTCACTAGCTGGCCCAGCGACCAAAATCGCGTCCCCATGGTCTTCACCACGGCCTGCAGAGGAATCTCGGCTCCAGTGCCTGAAGCACCTCCCACAACCTCCTTCTCCACTGACCTTGGTGTCTCCATGTTGTTTCCCTCACATGTTCTCACCTCCTCCTCTTCTCTGTCTACATGGAAAAATGTGTGCCCGTTTGTCTTGATTTTCTTCTTAAATGTTATCACAGAGATGTTACCAACATCTCTCATTAGCCCAGTTTTGGCCAGCAGCATGTCCACCTTCAGAGCCATCAGGGATTGGCGCTGCTGGACATGGTGGAAGCTTCCAGCAGCATCTCACAGGAGCCACCTCTGCGGCCCCCCCACCACCAAAAACCAGGCCGTGCAAAACCAATACAGGAGTCATCAGTGAGAAAAGCTCTGATTGAGTAAAAATTGGTTTGTGCATTTTCTGATTGGCTTAAAAGTGCTGGGGTCTCAGGTACCTGCACATCTCCATGGCAACTGCCGAGTCATCACCGCTGCACGCTCTGATTGGCCAAAGGCTGCTTTGGGGTGGGGGCTGGGGGCGTCTGTCAAACGTGGGACCCCCACAAGCTGCTTTTAACCACCAAAACTGGGAGTTATAGCCCTCCCTCACACACCGGTGGAACTGTGGGGTCACTCCAAATCCCCAAAATGAGGCATGGGGCCCACAAGCCATTTATATCCCTGCCCCCAGGTTGGTGGAAAGCAGCAGGATCCTCCCCAAAACGGTGTCTCCTCACTGTCACAAAATGAGGAGGGGGTGTCACCTCAGCTTCCTGAAATTAGTGGGAAACCTCCAAAAGCCATTTATTGCCCCCAAAACTGGCAGAAAGCAGCAGGATCTTCCCCAAAATGGGCTCCCCGGGTCCCTCCCTGTGGTGCCCACTCCAAAAGCCAGAGCCACATGTCGTCTCCCTGTCTCCTCTCCTCAGGATCGGGGGGTACCCAAAAATCCCCTCAGGAGTGGGGGATAATCCAAATGCCCTCAGATGTGGGGGATACCCAGAAAGGAGATTCCCCCCAGCCTCAGCATCCCCAGCCTTCAGCTCTTCATTCCACACCCCCGTCCCCTCCCATTGCCCACCCCCGCCATGTACCTCCCACTCTGCCCAGACCCTCTGAATGCACATCCAGCCCCTCCTGGGGATTTTGAGGGGGCTGTAGGGTCAAGTAATTTTGGAATGTGACTGAGCCATTTGGAATGGGAACTGAACATTTTTCTGTGGGATTCAGTGGTTTTGAGGTGACAGATCAAGGCCTCATCTTCTGGAGTGCAAAGCGATGGAGAAAACTCTTCCATATCCCCTCAGAAACCCCAAATCCTCCCAAACATCATCTTCCCTGGTGCCTATGGGGATCCAGAAAAATATGGAAGACAACCAGCCAAGTGTCTTCCCAACATGGATACAGGGAATGTGGGTCCTTCAGTGGGGGATGAAGTTGGAGCAGCGGATGAAGCTCTTCCGCACTCGGGGCACTCGCAGGGCTTCACTTACCGGTGGCTCCATTGGTGTCTGGTCAAGTGAGAGCTCTGGATGAAGCCCTTCCCACACTGGGGACACTTATAGGGCCCCTCCCCGGTGTGGATCTTCTGGTGGTAGATAAGTTTGTATCTCTGGCTGAAGCTCTTCCCACACTCGGGACACTTGTAGGGCCTCTCCCCAGTGTGGGTGAGCTGGTGCCTGATGAGGTGAGCATTGCTGTTGAAGCCCTTCCCACAGTCGGGGCAGTGGAAGGGCCTCTCCTCTGTGTGAATCTGCTGGTGCAGGAGGAGATTGGAGCTGCTCTGAAACCTCTTCCTACACTGGGGACACTCGTAGTGCCTCTTCCCAATGTGGGTCTTCTGGTGATAGATAAGGTCAGAGCTGTCTCTGAAGCCCTTCCCACATTCCAGGCACTTGTAGGGCCTCTCCCCCGTATGGATGCGCCGGTGCCTGATGAGGTGGGAGTTGCGTTTGAAGCCCTGCCCGCAGTCAGGGCAGCGGAAGGGCCTCTCATCTGAGTGCGTCCGCTGGTGCAGGAGGAGATGAGAGCTGGTCTGAAACCTCTTCCCACACTCGGGACACTCGTAGGGCCTCTCCCCAGTATGGCTTCTCTGGTGGATGATCAGCTCAGAGCTCTGTCTGAAGCTCTGCCCACATTCACCACACTCACAGAGCCGCTCCCCCGTGTGGAACCTCTGGTGGAGAGTTAGGCTGTATCTGTGTCTGAAGATCTTCCCACATTCCAGGCACTTGTAGGGCCTCTCCCCAGTGTGGCTTCTCTGGTGGATGATCAGGCTGGAGCTGTGGCTGAAGTCCTTCCCACATTCCCCACACTCATAGGGCCGCTCCCCAGTGTGGATCATCTGGTGGCGGATCAGGGTGGAGCTCGTGCTGAAGCTCTTCCCACATTCCAGGCACTTGTAGGGCTTCTCCCCAGCATGAAGCTGCTCAAGGACCACCAGGTCCGACCTCTGGCTGGATCTCCGGCCATCTTCCCGGCACAGGGCAGGTCCTTCCTCCTCGGAGCTCCCTGGGCTGGGTTTGCAGCCTCTCCTCCTGTGGGATCTCTGGGGCTTTTCCTCCCCGTTGGATTCCTGCCCCGTGGAGCTGCTCAAAACGGCCTCTTCCACGAGGTTCTGCCACGGGGATTTGTCCTCCCTGGTCTCCATCCTCAGCTTGTTGTCTGAGGGAGGAAGGACAAGGAGAGGATGGGATTTGCCTCCGTGCCAGAGGGAGGAGGAAGGAGATCCCCCCAGTCTGTCTCTGGCAGGACGGCGTTGGCAGCAGGGTTGTCCTGCAGCCGGGGGCGATGCTGGGCTGGGACATGGAGCAGGAGAGAGGGGGAAAGGGGCAGTGACTTCCTCTCACCTGCCTGGGTGTTCTGGGGCATCTTCTTCCTCGCAGCCTCCTCCTCCATCTGGCCAACGTTTGGGAATGGGAAATCCTGGTTTGGGGAAACCATATTGGTTTGGGGAAAAACAAGGGAGGAGCATGTTGAGTTTGAATGTCCCCCTGCCCAAGTCCATCTCTAGAAGTCACCGGGCATCTGGGGTGCATAAAAGCCTCCCAAACACCAAGATTCAGCCCTGAAAAAGCTTCACAGGAGTTCCTCCTCTAGTCCCCCTGCTCTGATGTTCACGGCATCTCCCCTGTCCCAGCTCCTGGGGGCCAACGCTTGTATTGGGGGTCCCCCATCTACTTGGTCCTTGCCATCCCCAGGCTGCTGGAAGTCCAGGAATCTGAAGATCTCCCCCCTTTCGTCTCCCCACTTAGGGATGCTGGGGGTTATGGGGCCCAAGGGGTCCCTTCTCCCCTTATTCTCTGCTTCAGCGTGAAGGGGGTCCAAGGAGTCCCCCCTCCCCCTCTCCAGGCTGTTGAGGGTCCTGAGAATCGCAGCGCTCCTCCCTCTCTGGGCTCCCCACTTTGGGGTCCTGGGGGTCACAGGGGTCTGCTCCTCCACACTGCTGGGGCTCCCCTGGTCCCGGTACTGCCCCTCTCTGCTCCCCCACTCTGGGAGTCCTGAGGCTCCCCCCTCCAGCTCTCCCGGGGGGTCCCGCAGCCCCCTGGCTCCGGGCTGGAGTTGGCCGTGCCTGACCCAGGCAGACCCAACCCCCAATGTGAGGACCCAAATCCCCCTGCCCGCTGCCAGGGCTCTGCTGGCACCGCCACCAGGACCCCCCAAAAACACCTCCTGGGGACCCCTGCAAGGGGCGTTTTCTGCTCAGCTTTGGAGTTCTTCATACTCCAAATATTGCCCCCAAAAAAACGCAACCCAGGGGCCCCCAGGATATCTGGGCTGAGCTCCCCTGCCCCAGGCAGCTGTGGGATGTAGGGGGCAATGCTCCCGGGAGGGGGGGCTCCCAGAATTCAGGGAGTGCTCAACCTCGTGCTTCCGTCTCCTTTTCTCGATCCTCCCTTGTCCCTCCTCTTCCTCCTCCTCCTCCCGCTCCTCCTCACCCATCCCTCCTCCTCCTCCTCCCCCCAGGACCAGCGACACTCTGGGTCCCCCATTCCCGAACCCCTCACAGCCCGCGGGAGCAGCGGGGATGGAGCCAGGACAGGTCACGATGGGCAGCGCGGGGCTCTCGGCTGCTCCCACCCGCTGGGGGCAGGGAAACCTGGTCCGGGAAAAACAGAGGGAAACTGGGAACACTGGGGGCTGCAGATCCGAACTGGGAACACTGGGGACCCTGGGTGGGGACTTGCAGCCTTTGGGGCTCCTCCTGGCAACCTGGAGAGCTGGGAGGGGGAAACGCAGAGAGGCCTGGGGGATCCCAGGAGTGGCACCACTGGCAGTCACTGGTTTGTACTGGAGTACCTGGAATCGTACTGGGACAACTGGGTGCGACTGGGAATGACTACAAGCATGCTGAGAGCAACTGGGATATACTGGGAGTGTCTGGAACCATACTGGGATTGACTAGAACCCCACTGGGAACAACCAGGACCATGCTGGGGAGAAACGGGACCATGCTGGAGACTACTGGGAGCAAGTGGGAGTGAGTGGGTCTGAACTGGGGGCAACTGGGCATGGCTGGGACCATGCTGGGAGGGACTGGGATAATACGGAGAGTGACTGGGACTATACTAGGGGCAACTGGGTTCAACTGGAACCACACTGGAAGATCATGGGAGCAGCTGTGCCCATGCCGTGGTCATACTAGAATCCTATTGGAACTGGCTGGGATCATACTGGCAGTGACTGGAATAATAGTGGGGCTGTCTCAGAGTGACTGCGATCATACTGGAATCAGACTGGGAGTGACTGGAAAGGTGCTGGCTGTGACTGGAACCATACTGGAGGTGACATAGGAGTAACAGAGACCATGCTGTGATCAAATGGAAGTGACTGGGATAAAACTGGGGGCAATTGAACCATATTTGGAGTAACTGGGAGTGACTGGATTCATATTGGGAGCAACTGGGCCCACACTGGCAGTGACAGGAAGTCACTCCGGGCATGACTGGAATAGTACTGGGAGTATCTGGGAGTGACTGGGGTCATACTGTGGGTGACTGTAACCATACCAGGGGTGACTGGGTGCAACTGGGATGATACTGAAAGTGGCGGGAAGTGACTGGGATCATATTGGCATTGAGAAGGAGCAGCTGGGATCACATTTGGGGCAACTGGGATCATACTGGAACTGACTGGAACCATACTGGAAGTGACTACGGGTCCTACTGGGATCATGCTGGGAGACACTGGGATTACAGCAGGTGTGAACGGAACCTGACTGAAGGTTACTGGGAGTTACTGGGCCCATGTTGGGAGGAAAATGTGGACACACTGGGAGCAAGTGGGATCAGCTGGAAGGTACTGGAACCATGCTGAGGGGACTGAGACCACAACTGGGGCAACTGGAATCATACTGGGAGCAACTGGGACAACACTTTGGGCAACTGTCAGAAACTGGGATCATGCTGGAGGCAACTGGGAGTAACTGGAAAAGACTGGGATCATTCTGAAGTAACTGGAACCTTACTGGGGCAACTGGGAGTGCCTGGGAATGACTACAAGCATGCTGAGGCCAACTGGGATATACTCGGAGTGTCTGTAACCATACTGGGGCTACTGGACCCACACCGGGAACGGCTGGGACCATGCTGGGGACAACTGGGACCACCCTGGGGGCACCTGGGAGCAACTGGATCTATGCTGGGAGCAACTGAGCGTGACTGGGACTAATCTAGGGGCAACTGGGATCATACTGGGAGTAACTGGGAACAACTGGAACTATGCCGGGGGCAACTGGGATCATACTGGGATCACAGTGGGAGCAGCTGGGTCCATGCTGGGTGAGACTGGAATCATACTGGAATTGACTGGGAGTGGCTGCGAGTGACTGGAATCATGCGGAAAGCAACTGGGAAGAAGTGGGAAGGACTGGGAGCATGCTGGGCGTGACTGGGATATACTGGGAGAGACAAAGAGTCACAGGGATCATACTGGAGGCTACTGGGCTCATGCTGGCACTGACAGGGAGCAACTGGGATCACACTGGGGGCCACTGGCATAATACTGGGAGTGACTGGGATCATACTGGGATTGTAGTGGGTGTCAATGGACCCTGACTGGGGGTTACTGGGAGCTACCAGGCCCATCCTGAGAGCCTACTGGGCATACACTGGGAGGAACTGGGAGCCACTGGGAATGATAGGATGCATGCTGGTGACAACTGGGATATACTGGGAGTGACTGGGATAAAACTGGGGGCAACTGAACCATGCTGAAGTAACCGGGAGTGCCTGGGAATGACCACAAGAATGTTCAGGGCAACTGGGATATACTGGGAGTGTCTGAGACCATGCACGTGGTGACTGGGACCACACTGGGAGGGACTGGGAATGTGCTGGGGGGAACTGAGACCACACTGGGGGCAACTGGGGGTAAGCATGAGTGAGTGGGGCCCTGCTGGGAGAGACTGGCATCATACTGGGAGTGACTGCGACTACGCTAGGGGCAACTGGGAGAACTGGGAACACACTGGACAAAAGTGGGAGACACTGGGAGCAACTGGGACCGTGCAGGAGGCAAATTGCATCATAATGGTGAATGACTGGGAGTGACTGGGTTCATACTGGGAGCAACGGAGATCCTACAGGGAGTGAGGGGAAGTGACCAGGATCATACCAGGACTGACTGGGCTCATACTGGGACTGATGAGGAAACTGGAACCACCGGAAGTGGGGGAACTGGGCTCATACTGGGAGCAGCCATTTCCCGGCCCCGGGACCCCCAAGCCCCTTTTCCGGCCCCGGGACCCCCGAGCCCCTTTTCCGGCCCCGGGACCCCCGAGCCCCTTTCCCAGCCCCGGGACCCCCGAGCCCCTTTCCCGGCCATGCCGGCCCTCCAGCCCCCAGACCACCTCGCCGGGGTCCCGGCAATCCCAGGGGTGCCCCCTCTCGGGGTCCCCGCTTTGGGCTTCTGGGGCTCTCCTCTCTCTGGGGTCCCGCTTAGAGAAGCCGGGGCTCCCGGGGGTCCCCAAAACCGGTGTCCCCCCGCCCCCGCCGGCCCCGCGCGGTCCCCACGGGGCCCCGGCACAGCTCGGAGGGCCCGGCCCGGGAAGCCCAACCCCCACCGCGGGGAGACCCGCATCCCCCCGCCCCCACCGGGGCTCTGCCGGCACCGCCACCGGGACCCCCCAAAAACACCTCCCGGGCACCCCCGATGTGCCCCCGAGGGGCATCTGCGGCTCGGCTTTGGAGTCCCGCAAGCTCCAAACATTCCCCCAAAAAACCCCAAACCCAGGGACCCGCAGGGACATTTGGGGCGAGCTCCCCCTCCCCGGGCACCTGCGGGATCGGGGGCGATAGTCCCGGAGGGCTGCAAGTTTAGGGAGCTCTGGAGCCGAGCGCTTCCTCCTCTCTTCCAGCTTCCCGCTACCGCTCCGCCTCTTCCTCTCTCCTCCTCCTCCTCCTCCGGCCCCTCCCCAATCCCACCTCCGCTTCTTCCTCCTCCCCTTCCCTCTCCCCCGTTCCCGACCCCCTCGCAGCCCGCGGGAGCAGCGGGGATGGAGCCGGGACAGGTTGGGATGGGCAGCGCGGGGCTCTCGGCTGCTCCCACCCGCTGGGGGCGGGGGAACCCGGCCCGGGAAAAGGAGAGGGAAACTGGGAACACTGAGGGCTTCAGATCCAAACTGGGAACACTGGGGGCTGCAGATCCAAACTGGGCCTTGCTGGGGACCCTGGGTGGGGACTTGCAGCCCTTGGGGCTCCTCTCAGGAGCCTGGAGAGCCGGGAGGGGGGAATGCAGAGAGGCCTGGGAGATCCCAGGAGTGACATCACTGGCAGTAACTGGTTGCTACTGGGATTGTACTGACATCATGCTGGGAGCAGCTGGGCCCATGCCTGGGGAGACTGCGATCACCCTGAGGGAGACTGGCATCATACTGGGAGTGAGTAGGAGCCCGCAGGGGGCAATTGAGACGATGTTTGGGGCAAATGGGATACACTGGGAGTGACTGGGATCATGCTGAAGGTGACTGGGAGCAGCTGGGAGCAACTGGGATCATGCTAGGAGCAACTGGGAGTGACTGGGTGCATGCTGGGTGTGATTGGAAGCAACTGAGCTTCCTCTGATGAACTGGGATCATGCTGGAGGTGACTGGGATCATACTAGCAATGAGTGTGACTGCACTGAGGCTGACTGGGAGTGGTTGTGAGCAAACGGGATCATGATGGAAGCAACTGGGAGGAACTGGGAGTGACTGGGATTATGCTGGAGAGAACTGGGAGAGACTGGAGTGACTGGAAGAAAAGTGAGGGTGAAAGAGAGCAACTGGAACCTATGGGGGGGGCAACTGGTTCATACTGGCAGTGACTGGGAGCACTGGTGTCATATTTGGATCATATTGGGAGTGAATGGACTAATACTGGGAGTATCTGAGAGTGACTGGGAACACACCATGCATATCATCCCCCATACTGGGGGTGACTGGGAGCATGCTGGGGGCAAATGGAATCATGCTGGGACTGGCTGGCTTGATCTGGGAAGCAACTGGAACCATGCTGGAGGGAACTGGGACCATACTGGGAGTAATTGGAAATACCTGGGATTATACTGGGACCATACTGGGAGTGCTGGCATGTGACTGGGATCATACTGGAGGTTCCTGGGATCATCGTGGTGTTGAAAGGGAGCAACTGGGCTCACACTTTGGGCTACTGGGAGCAACTGAGAGAAACTGGGATCATGCTGCAAGCAAACTGGAGTAACTGGGAAGGACTGGATGCATGCTGGAGGCAACTGCGATATAATGGGCATGACTGTGATCATACTGGGATAACAAACAACCTCACTGGGGCCACTGGGAGCGTCTGGGAATGACATGGACATGCTGAGGGCAACTGGGATATACTGGGAGTGTCTGTAACCATACTGGGGGTGGCTGGGAACACACTCGGAGTGACTGGGATTAACTGGGATTTACAGAGCCTTCACTGGGGACAGCTGGAAGTGATCCCCCCGTTCCCCCCCGCCCTCCCTTGGGCACTGCTGCATCTCCCAACCTGCGCTGCTGGGATCTGCCCAGAGCAGCGCGATGGCTCCAGCGCTGGGGCTGGGGACTCCTGGGGGTGGCAAGTGGGGAGTGGGACCCCAGCACCCACTGGGACCCCCCTGAACTCCCATTCCCGGGAACAGGACCCCCTGAACCCCCATTCCTGGGAATAGGACCCCCCACTCCCCTTATCCTGCACAGGGACCCCCCCTGAATCCCTTAGTGCCGGAAATCAGGACACCCCTGCTCCCCTTTTCCCGGCCATCCCACATCTCCCACCGTCCAGACATCCCGTGTTGTTGACTCTTGGATGCCCTGGAATGCCTTGGACCCCCATTCCTGTCTTTTTCAGCCGCCAGCCCCACCTTTCTGCAAAACCGGAGACCCCCTGAACTCCCCCTTCCCTGACATGCGGGGTGTCCCTGGAAAACCCTGTACTACCCTTTCCTGGGCACAGGGACCCCCTGGAACTCCCTTCTACCTCTCCCACTCCCTGCACCCCCTTTCCTTGTTTCTGAGCCCCTGAACCTCCTTCCCAGCTCTCCCAGCTCTTCAAGTCCCTCCTTTCTTTGACCTGTGGACCCCCCTGGAACCCCAAACTCCCACCCCCCCAGATCTCTGTGTCCCCCCAGTTCTCCACTCCCGGCAGTACCTGGAAGTGGCGCTGTCAGAGCCCAGCCTGGGGGTCCCCCAGTCCCTCATCATGGGGATGTGGGTGGGACCCCCTCTGAGCGCTGCGGCAGCGAGCGGGGGTGGATGGAGCCGCAGGCACCGGGGATGGCAGCGGGAGCTGAGCAGGGATATTGGGATAGCTAGACCTGGGATACTGGGGTAGCTAGACCTGGGATATTGGGATAGCCAGGCCCGGGATATTGGGATAGCCAGACCTGGGATACTGAAATAGCCAGACCCGGCTCAAGGAGAGGAACCAGCACGTGGCCGACAGTGACCTGGAGACGGGGCTGGTACAACCAGAGCAGGGGGAGTGGGAGAGGCTGGGGACTGGGCTGGGATCTGTGGGAATGGGGTGGATCTCTGGGGATGGGATCTGTGGGAGTGGGATGGGATCTGTGTGCCTGCCATAGGAATCCAGGGAGCTCTGAGGGTCTCCATGGGGCTGGGACACGACTCCATGGGTCCGTTCTCTCCTCGTTCCCAGGTCTCCCCACGGTGCAGGTGGTTTCCAGCTGTGACCTCCTGTCCAACAGAGCGTCCATGGATCCCACCTGTATGGCTACGACGGGTGGGATTTCATCTCCTTCCAGCTGGGATCCGGGAGCTTTGCAGTGTCTGACGGTGCCACCTGGATCACCCAGAGATGCTGGGAATCCAAAGGGATCGTGGCAGAGCAGATGAAGCATTACCTGGGCCACACCTGTGTGGAACAGCTCCCATAATACATCGGATACTGTCGGGAGGCTCTGGAGCACAAAGGTGGGTGTGGGAGGGGGAGGGGGAGGGAATTCCTATGGGAATGTGGGATTCAGGAAGGGTGGACTTGGGAGTGCAGGAATTCCTATGGAATTTCAATGGGCTGATCTCACTCTCATCCCAATAGGGTGGGAATTCCATGGATGGATCTAGCCCCCCCCCCCCCGCCCACTGCCATGGGTATTCCATGGGGAAATTATTTGAATTTATGACCAAGTAAATCCCTGCTGTGATTTGATGGGACATAAATCCCAATCCTTTCCCCAGGCTGGGTCTGTGGTGCCCGTGGCAGTGCCAGGGGAGTGCCCTCTCCCTGCCCCAAGCCGAGCTCGAGCCTTTCCTTCAGTGTTCTCTGCCCTGAGCGGGGCAGGAGGGCACTGACGGAGCGGCTTTGGTGGCACGGGGCACTGGCCGGGCTCCAGCCACTCCAGGTGGCTCCGTGGGAATGTCCAACATCAAAGCTTAAAGTGAACAACAGCTCCTGGAGGGGATTCTCCCCCTCTGCCTGTCCTGGGAGCCCAAGGGCAACGCCCCGGGCACAACAGCGCAAAGTGCTGGAGCACAGTGTCCCTGGGCCAGGCCGTGTCCCCTTGCTGTCCCACGTCCCTTGTCTATTCCATGTCCCTCTGGCTGTCCCATGTCCATCGGCTGTCCTGTTGGGCCGGGGGTGGCAGCAGGACCCAGGGCAGCACTGGGGGAGAACAACCCTGAGCCCCAGCTGGGCCAGTTCCCCCAGGGGGCCCAGGTCACTCCCAGCATGGGCCCTTTGGCTCCCAGTCACCCCAGTATGGTCCCATCTCACTCCCCAATATTATCCCAGTCCCTTTCAGTTAGACTCAGTATGATCCCAGTATGACTCTGGTCACTCCCAGTATGATCCCAGCATGGTCCCAGGTGTTCCCAGCATGGTCCCAGCTGTTCCCATTCACCCCTAGTATAGTTCCAGGCACTCCCAGTACAGCTCTAGTTTCCCCCAGTATGAACCCAGTCACTCTCAGTATGATGCCATTTGCTCCCACCATAGTCCCAGTCACTCCCAATATGATCCCAGTCACTCCCGGATGATACTGATACTCTCAGTATTATTCCCGTAACTTCCTTTATGGTTCCTCTATGATCCCAGTCACTCCCAGTGTCTCCCAGTATCTCCCAGTAGCTTCCAGCATGATTCCAGTCACTCCTTGTATATGCCAGTTGCCCTCAGGATGCTCCTAGTCACTTCCAGTATGATCCCAGTATGACCCCAGTCACCCTCAGTGTGGACCCTGTTGCTCCCAGTCTGATCCCAGTTGTTCCCAGCATGGTCCCATTTCTTCCCAGTGTGATCCCAGTCTCTCCCGGAGTCCTCTAGCATAGACCAAATCACTCCCAGCATGATCCTGCTCTGATGCCATGATGATTCCAGTTGTCCCCAGCATGGTCCTAGTTGCTCCCAGTTCCTCCCAATCTGATCCCAGTTGCTCTCAGTTGCTGCTAGCACAGACCCAGTCATTCCAGGTATGATCCCAGTATGTGTCCAGTAGGATCCCAGTCTCCCCCAGCATGGTCCCAGTCAATCCCAGTAGCCCCCAGTGTGGACCCAGTCACTCCCAGTGACTCTCAGTGTGTTCCCAGTCACCCCCAATGTGGTTACAGACAATCCCAGTATAGCCCAGTTGCTCTCAGCTTGTCACAGTCATTGCCAGTCACAGCCACTTGCCCCAGTAAGGTTCCAGTCTCCACCAGTATGATCCCAGTGTAGTGGTTTTTCACTGGCCCAATGCCAGGCACCCACAGGAGTCCCTCGCTCACCCTCCTCTGCCACAGCTGGGCAGAGGAGGGAAAAGAAAAAAAAAATTAATGAAGGCTTCATGAGTGAGATAAGGACCAGGAGAAACACTTCTGGGGTGAAACAGGCTCAACTTAAATCAGCGGAGAATATTGAGAAGTAAAAGAAGCCCTTAGAACACCTTTTCCCCCCAGCCCCTCCCTCCTTCCCACCAACAGCGCAGGGAGACAGGGCACGGGGGTTTGGTCAGTTCATCACTGAGATTTCCTTCCGCTGCTCGGGGAGAGGAGTCCTTCCCCTGTGAAGCCGTGGGGGTCTCTCCCACGGGAGACAGCTCTCTGTGACCTTCTCCAGTGTGGGTCCACTCTCACGAGCAGCAGCCACACCGCACCTGCTGCAGTGTGAGCCCCTCTCACGGGCACACAGTCCTCCCAAAACTGCTGTGCCATGGCCAGGCTGCTCCAGCCTGGGAGCAGAGCCCCTCTGGGAGCTGCCAGTTCAGTTGGAATTCAGCCATTTTAGTTTGCCTCAACTCTGGCTGTCAGGGTTTGCAGAGGCATGTGGGGGGAGAGAGCGCACACCTGCCACTTGCAGGAGGCAGCCAGGAGTGGGGGAAGCCTCATCTCTGGGGAGACTTGGCCTGGCAGCACCCCACACAAGGCAGGCAGTAGGAGACACTTTGGAGGGGCTTTTCCAGTCATGTCACGGAGAGGACTCCACCAATGGACGGCACAGCAAAGCTGGACTGGGCCAATGGTTCCCTGTCCTCGGGCAGCCTTTGGGAGGTGCCAGGGAGGTCTAAAATCCAACTGCACCAGGGCTGGCTGCTGCTCGCTCGGGAGGCCTCGCTACTGTCTGCTGCCCCTGGCCGCTCCCTCCTTTGCCCTGGCCCCAGCCTGCCGTCTGGCTCTCCTGCCCTCGCTGGCTCGCCCTCGCACCTGCCCTGCCTTCCTGTGCCCCTGAGCGCCGCCTCGCTGCTTCGCCCTGCGCTCCTGCTTGGGCTGCCGGCATCCTTCCCTGCCGCGCCGATCCAGCCGGTCGCTGTGACCCTGTCCAGGGTCCTGGTGCTCCGGTTCGAGCGCCCACTCACCGCGTATCCGGTGCCGTGGCCGCGGGAGCTGTGCCTGTCGAGCCGCGCCCCTCCGGGAGCTGCGCGGGCTCGGTCGGACCGTCTGCAGAGGTCATGGAGGATGTGGGAGTCATTTGTTGTGTTTTACTGTTTATCATGTTTCACTATGGGGTTTGGGTTTGTGGGTTTTTACTTGTTTATTTTGTTGGTTGTAGTTCTGGTTTGCTTTGGGGTGTTTTTGGAGGGGGAGGTGTTTGCATTTCATTACTTTTAATTACTGTATTTTCTTATAATTAGCAGAAACCCTTCCATGCCTGTTTGCAGCCTGATCTAGGATGAAAGGAGGTGGAAGTTGGTGCAAAGGAGCTGCAACATCACTAGAGAATTCAGTGGAGAAGTCTCATGTCACAGAAAGTGAGGCAGGTCCCAGGTGGCCACTGAGAGAAAATGGCCGGGGGTGGAGGGGATGGGCAGAGTTGTCCATCCCGTGTCGGGTCATGGGGGACTGTTTTTCCATTGGTCCTGTTCTCCTTAGGATACCCTGGATCAATGTCAGGTGCACAATGCTGTTACCAGCTCTTCAAAGTGGTCTTTGGAATCTTTATCTCTGGTTCTCGACCCCCTCTAATCAGCTGTACAAGTACTGAAGACTTGACAAAGGGAGTGGGAAGGTAATGACTCCTTTAGGCCTTTCTTCCTTTTAATGAGCCCTGCAGTGTATTTGGTGTTCTGAGTCTGGGATCCTCAGGTCCTGAGAGGAGATAGCAGCAGTCCCTCAAGAAATCCAAGTCAGAAGAAAAACCTAAAGTGTCTTGGAGCATTAAAAGTTGCTACTGAAAGCCCTTTCTGATGGAGCCTCCCCAGGGCCTCCTTCGAGCTGGTCGCTGGAGGATGTGATTGCAGGCAGGCAGAGGCACTGGGCAGGTGGCTCTGGTGCTGAGCAAAGCCTTTGATGGAGCAGAAGGGCCAAGGCCAGAATCCCAGCCTCTGGGACAGGAGATCCTGTCCCTCCCAGAGCCCAGGGCTCTCCCTGGAGGCAGCCTGGGCTGTGATGGGCAGTGCTCAGGGAAGGACAGCAGTGTAACGGTGCCCAGCGTCCCCAGGGCTGCCAGGACACAGCCCCGGTGCCACGAGGACAACCTGTCTCCTCACAGACCTCGCTGGTGCAGACGACTGCCATGGCCGAGGGCACCAAGAGCTCAGGCACTTGCAGGCAGCTTCAAAGCTCTTGGGGAAGGAGCCTCTGGGAAGGCAAGGACAGGGAGTCCTCTTCCCTCATCAGCCTCATCCTCTCTCAAGCATTCAGCCCAGCCCTGTTTGCTCTTTCACCACTGGCCCGGCTTTGGCTTCCCTTGCCGTCAGCTGGTGGCGCCCTTGGGGCACTGGGCCTTGGGCTTCCTCTTCTCCATGGGCATTCCCTGCCGCCCGCCCGCCCAGGGTGGCCCGGGGAGCTGCTGCCTCCTGAGCCAGGGGCTCTGCTCTGCTGCCCTGGGCACCGCGGGGCTCCTGAAACATCCCACAGGCAGGGCGGGGCCCAGAGGGTCACAATGTGCCCTTGGTTCCATCAGGTCCCGCAGTGTCACAGTGCTCCCTGCGCACCCTGAGGCCCCACATCAGCCAGCCCAGGCCATTGCCATGCTTCCAGTCACTCCCAGGATGATCCCAGCGACTCCCAGTCTCTCTCAATATATCCCAGTTGCCCCCAGCCTGCTCTCAGTCTCTCCCACTTCCTCCCAGTTGTGTCCAGCATGATTCCAGTTGTTCACAGCGATTCCCAGTCACCCTCAGTGCAGTTCCATTTGCGCCTGGTACATCCCACTTGCCCCTAACATGGTTCAAATTGCCCTGAGCATGCTCCTAGTCACTCCTAATATGATCCCAGTCCACCTCAGTGTGGTCCCAGTTACCTCCAGCATGGTTCCAGTTGCTCCCAGTTTCTCCCAGTATGTTCCCAGTTGCACCCAGTTGCCCCTAGTATAGTCCCAGTCACTGCCAGTATAATCTCAGTGTCCTGCAGTGGTGACAGTCACTCACAGTTGCTCCCAGTTGCCCCTCAGCATAGTCCCAGTTGTTCCCAGTATTGTCCCCTCCAATATTGTTACAGACCCTCCCAGTATATTCCAGTTATCCCCAGCATGCTCATTCCCAGTCACGAGTTGCCCCAGCATAATTCCGGTGTCCCCCAGTATGATCTCATTCATTCCCAGTATATCCCAGTTGCCTCCAGCACGCACCCATCATTCCCAGTTGCTCCCAGTAGCCCCCAGCAGCCCTCAATGTGGCCCCAGTCGCTCCCAGTGTTTCCATGTCCGTGGTCCCAGTGCTGCTCCCAGCCCTGGTCCGTGGGGATGGGAATGCCCCCCTCCCTTCCCAGGTCCTGAGCCAGGTGTGCAGGGCAGGACCTTGCCCTGAGCCCAAGCCCTGTGGCCCCTGCAGGATCTGCTTCCCATCAGCTCTCCCTCCTGCGGCCCCAAGCCCAGCTCGGTGCTGAACCAAGGGCGCTGGGCTGGGGTCATCCCCTGGTGAGGGCTGTGCACCCCTTCTGTCCCCTCCCCAGTTTCCCTACCGGCTGCAGCAGGGGCTGTGTCAGGAGCCCTGTGGGGTGACACCAGGATGGGGGGGGTCACACACACTCTGCAGGGGACACACACGGCCCCTGGGGACCCCCCTCACCTTCTCCCACAGCACCAGGAGGACAAGCCCCAATATGGAGCCCCCGACCCCCAGCAGCATCTTGGGGGGTGGCGTCTGGTGGCGTCTTTGGGGGCCTGGGTGGGTCACATCTGCCCTAAAATCCTCTCCCAGCCCCACTGCCACTCCTAGACCCCTCAAACCACCCCAAAGCTCCTGGCCAGGACCCCTCCAACCACTCCTATCAATATAAAGGGCTCTAAGAGCCACCAAAAACCATTCCCATCTCCCCCAAGACCCACCCAAATTCTTTCCAAGTCACATAGCCCTGCCAGCACCAAAAAGCTCCCTCACAGACTGCCCTAAAAACCCCCCAAACCCCCTCCAGGCACCACAAATGCCCCCCCAGAGGCACAAAAGCCCCTCCCAGTCCTCCCAGGACCCACTAAAACCTCTCCCAGCTCTTATAGCACTGACCAGGAGAGGTTGCGGGACAGGAACATCCACAGCCGGGAGCAGCTCTGGCACTTCAGCAGTGATTTGGGCACTTTGTGGGGGACACCCCGGATGGGCAGACCCAGGCCATGATGCCTTAGGTTTTAACTTTTATATTTTTCAATTTTTGGGACAGAGTGGATACAGAGTTTCCAAAGACAAAGCACAGATTGTCAAGGAAGCAGTAGTTTACTTGGGACTTGAGATCTTCTGTGGACAACAACTCAGCAGAGAACGGAAGGAAGCCATCTTCCGACTTCCAGAGCCCCACACTGTGAGAGAGATGCAGGCTTTTCTGGGGATGGTAGGTTGGTGTCGGTTGTGGATAGCAAATTATGGGTTGTTGGTGAAACCCTTGTACGAAGCAATAAATGCAGCTGAAAATGGCATTATAATTTGGACTGAAAGCACAAGGGCTGCATTTAAACAGCTGAAACACTCTCTAATGTCAACTCCAGCACTGGCCTTACCAGACTTGACTAAGCCTTTTGAACTTTTTACACGAGAGACTTAATGTGGCATGGGGTGTACTAGCACAGCACCTCAGAAGCCAACGGAGGCCTGTGGCCTAGTTTTCCAAACAGCTAGACAATGATAGCCAAGGGTGGCCTGGGTGTTTGAAGGCCGTGGCGGCTACTGTCATCCTGGTTCAAGAGGTCCGGAAACTCACCCTTGGACAACACGTAGTGTATGTGCCATATACAGTAGCAGCAGTACTGGAACAGAAAGGACATTGGCTGTCCGGTAATCGAATGCTTAGATATCAGTCACTGCTGTTAGAGCAGGATGATGTTACCCTGAAAACAACTTCTGTTGTTAACCCTGCCATGTCTGTGTCCTCTACCTTAACTGACAATGTGCCTGAGCATGATTGTTTGCAGATGATCAAGGAGGTGTATTCCAGCAGACCAGACCTGAAGGATGTGCCCCTAGAAAATCCAGACTGGGAGCTGTTTACAGACGGGAGCAGCTTCATGAGAAATGGTAAACAAATGACAGATTATAAAGTAACAATCCAGGACAAGGTGATGGAGGCGAAGGCCCTGCCAGCAGATGTGTCATCACAGAAGGCTGAACTGATTGCCCTGACGAGGGCCTTAGACGTGAGCAAAGGAAAGAAGGTAAATATATGGACTGACTCTAAATATGCATTTAATGTTGTCCACGCCCATGGAGCCATCTGGAAGGAGAGGGGACTGTTGAACGCTCAAGGTAACCAGATCAAACATGCTGAACAAATCCTTGCCCTCTTAGAGCATCAGAAAACTCACAGAAGTGGCTATCATGCATTGTAAGGGTCACCAGAAAGGGAAAACCACTCCAGAACTGGGAAATTGCTTTGCTGATGCAACAGCAAGAAGGGCTGCAGAAAAAAGGTATTCTTGCAGTAATTCCACAAAAAAAGATCGATTTGCCAGGGTTCACCCCAAAATATGATCAGGCAGATCACAAGTTGACTAAATTTCTTAAGGCTGAGATCACAGAGAACGGATGGGCTGTTACACCTGCAAATTAGGTTGTAGTCCCACCTCTGATTCTTGGAGAGCTAGCTTGAAGAGAACATGAAAGCACACATTTTGGGGTTGAAAATCTTCTGAAACATCTGAAAAAGGTAGTAATAGGAAAGGGAATGGCAGATATTGTACAACCAGTAGTGAGCAAGTGTGAAATCTGCTGTAAAAACAATCCTGATACGAGGAAAAGAGTCATGTTAGGAGTAACAAAGGCAGGGGATCTTCCTGGAGATTACTGGCAAATAGACTTTGCTGAGTTACCATGCACAGAGGGATACAGGTACATACTGGTATTGGTTGACACCTTCAGCGGATGGCCTAAAGCTTACCCCTGTCGCACTAACACAGCCAAAGAGGTGGTGAAAGTTTTGCTTAATCATATAATACCAAGGTTTGGGGTTCCTTTGGGTATGTCCTTGGATAGAGGACTACATTTTGTTGCAAACGTGATTCAAGAAGTTAGCCAGATTTTGGGAATTGCTTGGGATCTGCACGCACCTTACAGACCCCAAGCAAGCGGTAAGGTGGAACGCATGAATGGAACTCTTAAGGCAGAAATTTGCAAAATTTGTCAAGAGACATCCATGATGTGGGTTCAGGCCTTGCCTGTAGCTTTACTGAGGATCCGTATACTACTGAGGCAGAGGGATAACATCAGTCCCTATGAAATATTGTATGGCAGGCCATAGCAAATTCCACATGTTCCAGGAGAAATTCATATGAGGGGGAAACTTGATTTACAGAGGTATCTAATGGCTTTAGGTTCTACTTTGCAGAAGCTCCAGAATTACATCGTGTTATCCAGACCCATAGGACTGGACACCCCTGCACATCCCTTCCAGCCTGGGGACTGGGTCTGTGTTAAGTGGTGGGACAGTGAACCTCTACAGACCAAGTGGAGGGGACCATTCCTGGTTTTGCTGACCACCCTCACTAGAGTCAAAGTTGCTGACAAGGGACCCTGGATTCACTACTCCAGATTTAAGAAGGCTTCTGCTCCTGAAACAACTGGGAAAACAGGGACTGATACAAGTGAAGTTGACGTAGTTTAAATTATTTTTCCTGTGCTTGTTATCTACACAGTTGGTAACCCTGACTCAGGTTTGGAACCAAATTTTACATACTAACTTAGATCTTACACTGAATACCATTCAAAGCTGATTGTATCTTCCACACCCTGGTTTCATGGTTACCAAACTGACCCTGGATTAAATATTGTTTTTAATAATTGTAATTATAGTTCTTGTTTATAGATATGTACTGCTGTTAGACATATTATTAGTAGATATTTAGAATATTTAGTATAGAGTCTCAACAAGGTAGAGGCCTTGTCAAGCCTCTAAAGAGGGGAAATGATGCCTTAGGTTTTAACTTTCATATTTTCAAATTCTGTTCTGCTTAGAGTGTAACTCTGAAGTTCCTTGTAGCCTGTAATTTCTGCTCTCTCATGCAAGATAGACATAACAAAGCCTCTCCAGGCTTTGCCTTCAAGGACAGCCAGGCTGTTCTAGGCCCGAAATGTGTAAACCAGAGCCTCTAAGGGGGGAGCAAGCTGAGAAGAATTACATCGTTGAACTGGGGCTTTAATTGGAGAATTAACCGTGGTATGAAAATGGACCAAACCTATAAAGGTGTGAAGAACTCATGACCTGTCGTCCATCTTGGGGTCCATTTTTTGGAGGCAGCCTCTGGCTCCCCAGGGTGTACCTTGAAGGCCCTTCAAATAAACACCTATCTTTATTCCCATACTCTTGTCTAGTCTCTGTTTCTAGGTGGCTGGAGAAGGCATCAGCCAGGGACTGGGACAGACAACCAGAATTCCTGGAGAACAGACGGACTCAGGTAGAAATATTCTGCCAGCACAACTATGAGATTGTGGCCCTGTCTGCAGGCTCTGGGCAGCCACACAACACTCAAATCCTCCCAAATATTCCCCTGAACCCCAAATTCCCCCCTAAATTCCAGTAGAACTCTGTGGCTTTGGATGTCTTTCTTTAATATCCTGATGCCACCAGATGAATGCCTGATGCCACCAGAAGAAACAATTAGGGCACGTGACATTTTTTGTCCTGTAAAGTCAACAAAAACAATCTTCCCAATGAATTTCCAATGTTGATCTGAATCCCGATGGATGTTCCTGCCCCCGCGTTCACCCAGGTGCCTACGAGGATCCAGGAGGACGTGGAGTGCACAAGCCAGGGGTCTTCCCAGCCTGGATCATTGCGAATGTGGGTCACCAGGGCTCTTCCCAACGTGGGTCCTCTGATGGGGGATGAAGCCGGAGCAGAGGACGAAGCTCTTCCCACACTCAGGGCACTCACAGGGCTTCCCGTACCAGTGTTCTGTTGCTGCTTGGTCAGCTTAGACCTGTCTGAGAAGCTCTTCCCACACTCAGAACACTTGTAGGGCCTCTCCCCAGTGTGGATGAGGCAGTACCTGATGAGGTGGGAGTTGTGCTTTAAGCCCTTCCCGTAGCTGGGGCAGTGGAAGGGCCTCTCCTCTGTGTAAATCTGCTGGTGCAGGAGGAGATGGGAGCTGGTCTGAAACGTCTTCCCACACTTGGGACAGTCATAGGGCCTCTCCCCAGAATGGATCATCTGGTGATAGATCAGGTGGGATCACCAGCTGAAGCTCTTCCCACATTCCCCACACTTGTAGGGCTTCTCCCCAGTTTGAGGCTACTCATGGACCATCAGGTCTGAGCTCTGGCTGGATCTCCAGCCATCTTCCTGGCACAGGGTGGGTCTTTCCTCCGCAGAGTTCACTGGGCTGCATTTGCAGCCTCTCCTCCTGCGGGATCTCCAGGGCTTTTCCTCCTTATTGGATTCCTGCCCCGTGGAGCCGCTCAAAACAGCCTCTTCCATAAGGTTCTGCCGTGGGGATTTGTCCTCCCTGGTCTCCATCCTCAGATCCTTCTCTGGGGGAGGAAGGACAAGGAGAGGATGGCATTTGCCTCCCTGCCAGAGGGAGGGGGAAGGAAATCCCCCCAGTCTGTCCCCGGCAGGACAGCGTCGGCAGCAGGGTTGTCCTGCAGCCGGGGGCGATGCTGGGCTGGGAAATGGAGCAGGAGAGAGGGAGAAAGGGGCAGTGACTTCCTCCTCACCTGCCTGGGTGTCCTGGGGCATCTTCCTCACAGCCTGCTCCTCCATCTGGCCAAGGTTTGGGAATGGGAAATTTTTGTTTGGAGGGAAAAACAAGGGATGAGCACGTTGAGTTTGAAGGTCCCTCTGCCCAAGCCCATCTCTAGAAGTCACCGGGCATCTGGGGTCCATAAAAACCTCCAGATTACCAAGATTCAACCCAAAAAAGACTCTCCCAGGAGTTCCCCCTCTCTGGTCTCTCCACTTTGGGGTTCTGGGCTTCTTTCCTGTCTGGGCTGCTGGGGGTCCCATGTGTATTGGGGGTCCCCCCTCTCCAGGGTCCCTGCCCTGGAGAGGGGTCCTGGGAACCCCCTATGTTCCTCCTCTCTGGGTTCCCCATTTCAGGGCTCTGGTGGTCTCCTCTCTCTGGGGTCCTGTTTAATGGAGCCACAGCTCTCCCGGGGGTTTCCAAAACTGGTATCCCCCCGCCACCGCTGGCCCAGGGCAGAGCTTGGAGGGCCCGGCCCGGGAAGCCCAACCCCCATGGTGGGGGGGACCCGCATCCAGGACCTGGCACTGCCACCAGGACCCTCCAGAAACACCTCCCGGGACCCCTCGATGTCCCCCCGAGGGGCATCTGTGGCTTGGCTTTCGAGTCCCGCAAGGTCCAAACATCGTGCCGCCCGCCCCGACAGAAAGGATGAAACAGCTGAAACAGGGGATTTAAGATTTAAAAGGGAACTTAGAGTAGATGAGACAATATGGAATTCATTATCCTGTTCTCCAAGGACTGAGGGAAGGCTGAAGAGATAAGGGACCCTTCAAAGGACACCTGGCACCTATTAAAATGTTGCTGAGCTTGCAGAACTAAGAGGGGCCCCTTTGTAAAACTGGAGGGGACACCCAAGAGAGAACACGCATGTGCAAAACTCGTGGGGTCAAAAATTCGTAAGAGGTAGACCTCTCTTACTTCATCTCTTCAAGCCCCCAGACTCAGTTTAAGACCACTGACTCAATAAAAGGGAAAGACTGCGCAACCGCAGTTTTACATACGAAGCAAAGAACAGGTGGGAACAGGTAATAAATATGTATAGGCATTATGGAATATGCATGCTCTTTGTAGATAAATAGGAGATTAGAAGCTGTACAAGGTACACAGGATTTGGGAGGATGCTCTCCCCCTGCGTCTGGCGCTGAATAAAATACGTACCTACTTTACAACTCTAACAGGTTGTGGAGTTTTCATACCACGCCTCAATTGGCACCCCAGATGGGCCAACTCTGTCCATCTGCAGATGAGCTGAGGGACGGAGGGCTCCACGGCGCGCCCCGGGATTTCCTGGAGGAGAACTCCGAGGCCTCAGCTCGCTTACTGTGGGGACAGATAAGGACCGCTGGCTTGCGGATAAAACGGGGATTTAGTAAAACGTACGTGTGGTTGGAGGGCTGTTGATAAATCACAGGACACGTCCGTAGTCCCTTGGTAGGTAAAAGCTTGCAAGCTGTTGGTGGAAGGGTACGAACACTGGCGAGGCCCTCTCTGCTCCTCCCCAGGTCTAGGAGGAGGAGGGAGGAAAAAGGGGGGGGCCAGTGGTGGAGGGATTCGCTGACTGATAGAGCAGCCATGAAGCAGCCCTGGAACGCGGGTCGGGTGGATTCCACTCCCGTGTTATCGGAACTAAGGTGGTGTGTTTGAGTCCGGACTTTGTGAGTGTGGTGAATGCGTGGGTGAGCGATATCCGTGTCCAGGACACGGCATGAGCGATGTTGTGTCATTTTTGTTTTATTGTAGTCTAACTGCAGTTTTATTGTTGTCTCATTGTTGCTTTATTGTTGCTGGTGTCTTGCCGTTGCTAACGAGTTCAGAAGGGGTAGTGGATTTTTGAGGCAAAATTACCATCTTGTGCTAAAAGTTATACTTGTAATAAGTGAACAGCTCGCTAAGTTTATCTGTGATACAACACTACCACCTTGTGTCAAAATTTATAATTGCAGCAAGGTGAAACTGAACGGGCTGTTAGTTTGTTCTTAATAAATTGCTAACTGTAGTTAATAAAACGTGGATTCGAGCTGCAAGGGCCCAACCCTTCAGGGAGGCACTCTTTAAATAATTTCCCTTCCCTAATGGTTTGGATTTGATCCCTGGGGATTTGTGAACTTAGTAGACAACCAGATAGAGGGAGAAGGTAATTGATCTAAGCATTGCTCTAATCTGGTTGACTTTGAACCCAAGCTCGTGTGTGGAGAGTCACACTCGACACCCAGGTAGTGGGATTCTGTGGGGAGACTGTGAGGAAAGTTCAGTGGAAACAAGACAAGGCATAAAGGAGGAGACAATGGGATCTGGTCAGAGCATAGAAGTCCCTAAAGCCAGTCCATTAGGGTGTGTTATAGCACATTGGAAAGAAGTTGCAGGGACCGGAGGTACTGAAAATAAGTCCACTCTCATTAAGTATTGTAGCCAGTGGTGGCCACTGCATAGGCTAGATGAGGGAGTGGTGGCCACTGTATAGGCTAGATGAGGGGGTGAGGTGGCCACCCACTGGGACTCTAGATTATGACACTTTGCTACAATTAATGCTATTTTTAAGGAGGGAGGGCAAGTGGAGTGAAGTCTCGTATTGTGACATGTTCTTTTCTCTCCGAAACCACCCAGAGTGGCAGAGAGATTGTGGGATCAAGGCTCCTCTTGACCCTCTAGTACTAGCTATGGAAAAAGAAAATAAAGCAAAGAGTGGGAAACTAAAGAGATGCTGCTCAGCCTGTAGTATTGGGCAGAGGTGTATAAAATTGGATAAGGTTTACCAAAGTACATTTCAGGAACAAGGTTCGTCAGACCTATTGGAAGTTCCCCCTAATGGACAGGAAAGGGAAAGGGAAGAGAGAGATGGGGACGCAGAGACCAGCTCACTCCCTAGCAGCCCGGTATCATCCTGGACTAGACAACGCGTCCTACAAGTGCCCCTACGAGAGGCGGTAGGACCAGGGGGAAACCCAGTGATGGTTAAAGCGCTCTTCTCCTCCATTGATTTAGAAGCATGGAGGAAGGTTGCTCAGGATTATCACAGCGACCCAGTAACTACAGCACAGAATTTGCGATGTATTATCAAACAGCATAATCCAGACTGGTCCGACATGCAATTATTGTTAGAATCGTTAACAGAGACAGAAAAGCAGCTAGTTCTGAAAACAGCAAGAGATCTAGCAGAGGATTATTATAGAGCCCAGCAATTAGACGTAAAAGACTATTTCCCCCTTGAGAAACCAGAGTGGAGACCAAACAGGGAAGAGAAGATGAAGAAGTTAGAAAGTTATCAGGAATGGATAGCCAGAGGGATGGAACGAGCTATACCTAAAACCATAAATTGGTCAGAGTTATATGCTATTAAACAGGGGCCTTCTGAGACACCATCTGAATTTTTGGACCGATTAAGGAGTGCGATGCGTCGCCATACACCTCTAGATCCCAGAGATGAAATGAGAATCCAACAATTAGTGAGCTTATTCTTGGGCCAATCCACAGGGGATATCAGGAGTAAACTTCAGAAAATAGTAGGGCCTGAGTCAAGAAACCTAGAAAAGTTACTCGATGAGTCATGGAGAGTATTCAGCAATAGAGAAGAGGGATATAGGCAAAATACGAAGAAAGTTATGATAGTGAGGGAAGAGAGAGGAGAGGGACGCAGACAAAGTCAGTGAAAACAGCGAGGTCCACCCCAACTAGATAAAGATCAGTGCGCATTTTGTAAAGAGTTTGGGCACTGGAAGAATGAATGCCCCAAACGGAGGAGGGACAAAGGAAAAAGAATGGCTGCCTATGCCAAAGAAGACTGAGGAGGACCAGGAGATCTTACCCCAGCAGATCCCCTGGTTGTAACAATGAAGCTGGGGAAGGAGGGGAAAGGGGTGGAGTTTCTAATTGATAGGGGAGCAACATACTCGGTACTGAATAAAGCCCTGGTGCCCATGGGAAGGGATTATGTTATGGTACAAGGAGCCACTGGCCAATCAGAAAAGGCTTATTTCTGTAAACCCCTAAAATATAAATTTGGGAAACAGTGGGGCATTCACAAATTTCTATATATGCCGAACTCTCCAAAGGCTCTCCTGGGAAGAGATTTATTAGAGCAACTACAAGCAACCATTATGTTTAAGGATGGGGAAATTATTCTGGAGGTAAATGATCAACAATATGTGAAGGCGTTAAGTGTGATACTAACAACCACTGAGATCAGGGAGGAAATCAGCAAAGAAATAGTTAGTCAGGTGTTCCCTGGAGTGTGGGCTTCTAATGTGCCAGGAAGGGCAAAAAAGGGCACCTCCTATAGTAATTAACCTCAAGGAAGGAAAACACCCAGTCAGGATTAAGCAGTATCCCTTGGGAAAAGAGGATAGAGAAGGAATTAGGCCAGTGATTGAAAATTTTCTACAACTAGGATTACTAAAGGAATGCCAATCTGACTTCAACACTCCTATATTACTGCTCGGAAACCGGATGGGTCATATAGAGTGGTGCAGGACTTACGGGCTGTTAACAGAATAACTGAGGATCTTTACCCAGTGGTAGCAAATCCATACACTCTATTGACATGCTTAACACCAGAGCTAACTTGGTTTACTGTTTTAGACTTAAAAGATGCCTTCTTTTGCCTTCCTCTCCATGAAGCCAGTCAGAAAATCTTTGCCTTTGAATGGGAAAATCCTAAAAGCGGGCATAAAACTCAGCTCACATGGACAGTGCTTTCTCAGGGGTTCAAAAAATTCTCCCACCTTGTTTGGGGAACAACTTGCAAAGGACCTAGAAGCCTGGGAGGCTCCACCAGAAGAAGGAAAGCTGTTGCAGTATGTGAACGATCTCCTCATAGCCACTCAGACAAAAGAGGCATGTGTGGCATGGACGGTGAGTCTTTTAAACGTTTTGGGGCTCCAGGGGTACAGAGTGTCAAAGAAGAAGGCTCAGGTGGTGAAGCAAAAGGTAATTTACCTGGAGTACGAAGTTAGTGCTGGACAATGGACTTTAGGGCAAGACCGTAAAGAAATGATATGCCAAACCCCGCAACCCCGGACAGTAAAGGAGCTTTTTGGGGATGACAAGATGATGTAGATTGTGGATCTACAACTATGGGCTGCTCAAACCTCTGTATGCAGTCATCGCAAGTGGGAACAGAGATCTCCACTGGACCAAGGAAGCCACTCGAGCCTTTTCCCAGTTATGTCAGCCCCAGCCCTAGGACTCCCGGACACGAGTAAACCATTTTTTCTGTTTTCACACGAGAAACAGGGGATTGCCTTGGGAATACTAGCACAGAACCTAGGCCCATATCGAAGGGCAGTTGCCTACTTATTCAAGCAGCTGGATGCAGCCGCCAAGGGATGGCCAGGATGCCTCAGGGCTGTAGCAGCAGTTGTGATGAATATCCAGGAAGCACGCAAATTTACCTTGGGCCAGAAAATGACTGTGCTGGTGTCTCACACAGTGTCCGCAGTATTGGAAGTGAAAGGTGGGCACTGGCTTTCCCCTCAAAGATTTTTGAAATACCAAGCCATTATGATAGAACAAGATGATGTGAAAATAGTGGTGACTAATATTGTCAACCCAGCTTCCTTTCTCAGCAGAAATCCAGGAGAGCCGGTATGTCGCTGTTCTCACCGCGGCCGAGTAGAGAAATGACACAAAGTCCAGGCTTAGGGTCAAATGGCAGCAGCCGCTTTAATGAATTCTCTGAGAACTTTTATATGTTAGTTCACA
This sequence comes from Monarcha castaneiventris obscurior, assembly GCA_026261815.1. Lineage (NCBI taxonomy): Eukaryota > Metazoa > Chordata > Aves > Passeriformes > Monarchidae > Monarcha > Monarcha castaneiventris. Next base: position 168,074 of record JAMPIT010000138.1, on the reverse strand, counting down.
AAAGGTATTAAGTGGCATAAGGTGATTGGTTTTGCCATCCATCCCTTAAGGGGACTGGTCAAGTTCTAAGACACCCATCTCTGGGTGTTTTTCTGGTCAATAGCCATAACAATACTGCAAAACAACCCACAGGTGCAAGAAGTTTACAATACTGTAACCTTGGTCAAAGTAACCAGCATGGGAAAGACAGAACTCTCACAAAATGCTGCAGAGAGCTGAAGAAATTCTCTGCCGGAGCTTTTCAGCATCCATAATTCCCCCTTTCTTTTTTATTGTGATCAAAAAAGGGATGCGTTTGTAATCCTCTCTGTGGGATCCCTTGCAGCGAGGAGAACAAACACAACGTGAAGGGTCTGCTTGGTAATGGCTGATACCAAGCAAGATCCAAAAATGGATGCTGAAGTAGAGCAGGCAGGGAAGCTCTTCAGCGGTGCCTTAGAAGATACATCTAACAAACCCAATTCTACATCAGTTATTAATTCCTCAGAGCCTTAAGGGCTGTAACATTCTGACACTGTAAGAAAGAAGCTTAAAATTCAGTCTCTGCTTGTAGAAGGACCCGGCCGATGGTCGTCATCTGGGTCTTCATCAGAAGAATCATCTGGTTGATGACTGTCTGCATTCTGGTCACCATTCGGAGGTTGCCTGTTCTGTTTTTGGTGCCGCAGGTCAGGGCGGACGCATCTTGCAGGCAGCCATTGTACCCCAGTATCTGTGGAAATGCAAGCATACCCACGACCCCAAGCAATAAGCTCATGCGGACCCTCCCATGTGTTAGTGAGTAGGTTCCGTACCCAGACTTTGGCTCGAGGCAGATGCTTCTCACCTGAGGACTGTAATGAGAGAAAATGATTCAAAATGACAGGATTATTTGAATTTGGTGGCACTGTAAGATGATTAATGGTGTATAGAGCTTTTTCTAATCGACTCTGTGGAGTTTCTCCATGCATTCCTCCTTTCTGCTTCTCTAAGACACGCTTTAAGGTGCCATGCGTGCGTTCAACAATGACTTGGCCAGTAGGAGAATGCGGAATACCCAAAGTGGGGTCCATACCCCATAGGTGCAGAGACTGCCGTGTCTTCTGTGAAATATAGGCAGGGCCATTATCAGTTTTCACAGAGGACGGCACGCCCAGGACCACAAAAGCCAATTTCCAATGTGCAATGACATCACGTCCTTTCTCTCCAGTATGAGCAGACGCCCACATAGCTAAAGAGAAGGTGTCAATCGACACGTGCACATACTTAAGCCGGCCAAATTCAGGGATGTGCGTTACATCCGTTTGCCAAATCTGCAAGGCTCTTAGGCTTCTGGGGTTTACCCCCAATGGCAGAGGTGCGCCGAGTCCGCGGCAGTCAGCACAAGTGCTGACAATGTCACGAGCCTCAGTTGGAGTTAAGTTAAACTGCTTCTACAGGGTATGTGCACTTTGATGGAAGAAACCGTGCGATGCCTTGGCTTGCGCGATTTTGTCAGGCTGAGGCACCACTCACACAGGATTGGCCAGCATGTCATCCCTGGCACTACCTTCTGTTATAAAACCTGGCAATTGGTGTGACTTCAAATGTGCAAAATGTAATAAGGATGCACTCGAGCTTGAATTGCACACCACAGGGTTTTAACAGTGAAAACAGAGTCGCATTGTTGACTTCTTTTAGAAGTGAACAATCTAAGCGTTGAGTTAGGTCTGCCACATAAGCAGAGTCAGTGACCAAATTCAAAGGTACCTGTGAGAATTTCTGAAAAGCCATGGCAACAGCCTTCAATTCAACCAGCTGGGCTGAGCCTGACTCGTGGCCTTCCAGCACCTGCCACTCAGATCCCTCCTTCCAGGTAACAATGGCCTTCCCTGTTCTCCCGGAACTGTCAGTAGAGACGGTGGGTCCTTTTACTGGCACCTGACTATTTTTTGGCCGCAAAGTGAGGCTGGTCGATTTTGCCAGCTGCAGTAATTTGTGACTGGGCAAATGGTAAGCGATGTGCCCCGAAAAATTCTGCAGCGCACTTTGCAAAGGAGCACTATTGGTGAGGCTCCACTCAAAGTATTCCTGCTGTATAGGAACAATAATTGTTGCAGGATCCGCTGCCATTAACTGCAAACACCGCTGACGGCATTTGATTATCAGGCAAGCGATCAATTCAAACAATGTGGGTGCTGTCTTTTTTGGCTGATGAGGCAAAAAGACCCATTCTAGGATATGCAGAGGATCGGGCCATTGTTCATTCCACTGTCCAATGATACCCGTAGGATGAAGATCTGGAGTGGTAATAAATACAGTGATATCAATGGAGGGGTCCACTCGGTAAACCTGATGAGCAGAAACAGCCTGTTGAACCTACTCCAGCGCTCGCCGCGCTTCAGGAGTCAATTTTCAAGGTGAATTCAGCTCGGGGTCCCCCCTTAAAATATTAAAAAGTGGGGAAAGCTGCGTGGTGGTTAGCCCTAAGTAAGGATGCAACCAGTTAATGGCACCCAGCAGTTTCTGAGCGTCATTCAGGGTTTTAATAGAACCCAAGAACCACACCTCCTGATGTTGCACTGTCTGATCCAAAATTTTGACCCCCAAGTATTTCCAAGGAGGGTGCCACTGAACTTTCTCTGGAGCCACTCGCAGTCCATAGGAATGCAGAGCATCGAGCAGCAGAGGTTGCATCCTCAGCAACTCGTCCTGAGTGGATGCCGCCACCAGGATATCATCCATATAGTGGTAGCAATATGCCTCAGGAAACCGCTCACGGACTGCGGACAAAGCCTGAGCGACATGCCATTGACAGATAGTCGGGCTGTTCTTCATGCCCTGAGGCAGAACCTTCCATTGATATCGTTGCACAGGTTCAGCACTGTTCACTGCAGGCACAGGAAAGGCAAACTTAGGTCTATCATCAGGATGCAGAGGAATTGTGAAAAAACAATCCTTCAAATCAACAATCAGGATGTCCCACCCAGTTGGGATCATGGTGGGCGAGGGCATACCAGGCTGTAATGCTCCCATAGGTTCCATCACTGCATTAACTCGCTGGAGATCCTGTAATAATCTCCAGTTCCCTGACTTTTTCTTAATCACGAAAACAGGAGTATTCCAGGGACTAGTAGAAGGCTCAATGTGTCCCTGTTGTAACTGTTCCTGAACCAGCTGACGGAGGGCAAACAATTTCTGTTTTGGTAGGGGCCACTGAGGAACCCAGATCAGCTTGTCCACCAACCATCACAAAGGCAAGGCAGGATACTGGCTGCCCTCTATCGCAGTGACCCCCACTAAAAATGTGTCCCAATTCGCACCCCCCAAGCTGCCAACACATCCCATCCCCAAAGGATGAGCGGAGCTGCAGTGACATAGGGCTGAACTGTTGCGGTCTGATCCTCTGCATTTTTCACCACTACAGGTCGTTCGCTCAAATAGCACCGCGTGATCCCTCCCAACCCGGCGATGGCCGACCCCGCAGGGGTTAAAGGCCACGTAGGAGGCCACGCAGAGAGAGAGATGATTGGCACATCAGCGCCCGTGTCGAGCAACCCTTGGAGCTGGATCTGGGGTGGGCGAGTGTTTGGCAGGATCAGGGTACACATCATCTGTGGCTTATGTCTGGAGATGTCCGCTGTCCAGGAGATCTGTGGAAGTCCCGTAGGTCCTAAGCCACCATCCCCATGGCCGTGTTGTCCCATCCTGGGAACACATGACTTAAAAAGCACAAGTTGAGCAATGCAAGTCTTGTCAGGAATAGTAATAGGGGGGGAGGGTGTGGAAACCACAGCACAAATTTGGCCAGCGAAATCAGGATCAATGATTTCTGGGTGCACAAAGAACCCTTGAAGAGTGGCACCAGACATCCCTACAAGCAAGGCACTGAGTCCCTGACCTAGGGGACCAAAGGCATCCAAGGGAACCCTATGAACGCTACAGGAGCCTATACCGACTGTTGCTGCTGTGTGCACAGCAACATCTCCTGACCGCTGGGTACTGGCTCTAAGATGGCTGAGTAGGCCTGAGCCGGCACCATGTTCTGGGGGAACCCTTGCACCGGGGCGCAATTCCCCCGTCTTGCACCCCTGCCCCGGTTTCCCGAGTTACACAAAGGCCTGCCATCGATATGGTGTTTAGACCTACAGTAGCCCGAACAATGACCTGGCTTCCCACACCTCTTACACGGGGAACTCCCTGCGTTCTCTTGTTTCTTGCTAACAGCCTGTTTCTCTTTACTCCCAGCCTTAGATTGCTTTCGTTTACCCGTAGCAGTGGGTCGCAGGACCGCAGCCCAAGCAGATGTTTTGGAAGCCTGAGCCCCCAACTTAGAGCAGGCAGTGAGCATGGCTGACAATGTAGGGGTCCTGGGCAGAGCTGCTATAACCCTTTTGCAGTCAGGATTGGCATTAGTTCTTGCCAACTGATGACACAACATCTGCCTCATACCCTCATCTGGTATCTGTTTCTGCAAAGCCAAATGAAGTTTCTTGACAAAGGAAAGGTAATCCTCATTCTGACCCTGAACAACCGCCGCATATTCTATGTCAGGGGTTGCTACATCTAAGGTTGCATAGATGGCTGCCATACTGTGGGAATCCAGAGTTCTGGGACTTTTTCAACATCATGTTCCTGTCCATGACCTGAGTTCTGAGGATATGGTTACAATTACAGCTTCTGAAGGCATTCCTGTACCCTCTCAATCTTCCTTCAGGCCTTAAGTTCCAGGTCATCAACCAACTCATCCCACACCATCCATGCTTCGCTCTCTGTTCCCAGATGACTTCATGTGTCCTCTCCTTCTCCGCCTAATGGAATGTGCGAGGAACATCATCCCTCACCAGGTTGCAGCACCGGGTCCCCAACCCTCAATCATCCCGCATGGTGGCACCTTCCCACCCACCTCCATTGCACCTGCTCCCTCAACTTCTACGTTAAAGCCACCTGCGATGGCGGTGTCAGCCACTCCCTACCCCCCTCCTGACGGTGCCCAACCACAGGATACCTCCCCTATTCCTCGGACAAGAAGGGGGGGGATGATAACATGCAGGGATCCTTTGGTCAAGAAGACTCTGCATACTATCAAGCTACAGGATTTTCTTAAGGACTTGATTTCACCTGACAAATCTGTTTCAAGAGATACATCTGTCACAACAGATTGGTCAAGCATTAGGAAGAAAGGTCTCAAAGATAGAGACTTTGATATGGCAGACACAGATAGCATTGTAATGCCAGTTACGTATTCCAGAAATAATCCTCCTACATGGCGACCATTGGAGCATCAAGTCATCAAAGATTTAATGGATGCAGTGAAGAATCACGGACTGGGAAGCCCATATTTTAAACAATTTTTAAGAGGCACATTTAACAATCATGACATGGTACCTTTCGACTGTAGAAATCTTGCTTCAACAATTTTAACAGATGCACAACTCCTGCTATGGGATGCAAGATGGAGAAAAGCACTTCGTGAGTTAAGACAGAGATACACAAGAGGACCGCATGCAGGTATCCCATTAGAGCAATTAGCTGGTGATGAACCTCACGATAGACCCGAAGATCAGATAACGCTTTTGCCAAGAGAGGTGCTTAATGACATCAAAGAAGCAGCACAAAAGGCGATTTTGCAAATCCCACCAGTCGGAATCCCAGAAGGTATTTTTACAGAGATAAAGCAAGGTCCTACTGAAACTTTTACCTCATTCGTCGATCGCCTCAAGCAAGCTATGGACAGACAAGTCAGTGATGAAGTAGCAAAGCCACATCTATTACGAAGCCTTGCATTCGCAAATGCGAACGCAGAATGTAAACGCATCATCAGTGCCATGCCCAATCAGCCGACCGTGGCTGAAATGATAGAGGCATGTAGCAAAGTCGGCACACCTCAGCATGTTGCAAGCATTTTTGGAGAAGAAATTGTGAAAATTCTTCAAGCGCAAAATGAAAACATTTCCAAAACCTTAGCAGTGTATCATCCAGAATCACGACAACAGAGCTCCTCAGAAGTACTGGCCGCTGAAGTATCTGGAGGGCCATGCTTTACGTGTGGCAAATATGGACATAAGAAAAAACAAAAAAAGCGAATGTAGTCAAAAGAATAGAAGGATCACTTCTGAAAGAAGTTGATCAGGAAAATCTGTATTCTTATCTTATGTGTATGAAAAAGTTATTAGATCAAAGAAAGCACAAATATTTTGTCTCTCACATCAGAGCGCATTCCTCTCTTCCAGGATTTTTGGCAGAAGGAAATGCGCAAGCAGATAAATTGACCATGGTAATTTCAAACACTTTGCCAAACATTTTTGAACAAGCAAAATTGAGTCATGCATCCTTTCATCAGAACGCACAAGCACTGATGAGGACGTTTCGCATTTCTAAAGATCAAGCGAGGGCCATCATCGGTGCTTATCCGGACTGTCAGCTTGTGCAACCCCCTGTATCCACAGGAGCAGTTAACCCCCGAGGATTGCAAAGCCTGCAATTGTGGCAGACAGATGTCACAAAATACCCATCTTTTGGAAGATTTAAAAATGTTCATGTTTCTGTAGACACCTTTTCAGGTGCAGTTTTTGCTTCCCTGCATACAGGAGAAACAACAAAACATGCATGTCAGCATTTTTTGCAAGCATTTGCCTCATTGGGCGTTCCTCAAGAAATTAAAACAGACAATGGTCCAACTTATAGAGGACGAGCCCTTGATACATTTCTGAAAAATTGGGGTATTCGCCACATATTTGGCATTCCTAACTCTTCTACGGGACAAGCCATTATTGAAAGAACACATCATACCCTAAAATCCCTTTTGGATAAACAGAAAAGGGTGGAGGCAGAAGCTACACCTCAGATGCGGTTGAACAAAGCTTCGTATGTTTTGAATTTCTTGAATAGCTCTTTTGCAGAACCTACTCCACCAATTATCAGGCATTTTTCAAATAGTACTCTGGCAAAATTGAAAGAAAACCCTTTAGTCTTAATCAAAGATTTAGAGACTGGAAAGATCGAGGGTCCATTTCAACTAATAACCTGGGGCAAAGGGTATGCTTGTGTCTCAACAGGTGCAGGACCGAAGTGGATTCCAGCAAAAAACGTGAAACCCTACCGAGCCCACAAACAAACAGGAATCGACTCCAAGAACAAAGAAGCAAGCACGCAGACGTGAATCAGTATCAACGCTGCTGTTGACGCCAGACATCAGTCAACTCTCTGTGCAGAAACTATGAACTGAGTTTGATGTAAAAGGGTGGGAAACTTAAGGGTGAAAATTTTGCATGTAAAGGTGTTGTATGAGTTGTGTTGCAGATCAGCAATTAGTGTGAAGTTAAGCTGTTAAACATGAAGTTCAATCAGGTATTGCACTTGTGCCTTATCATCTCACTGATTGCCTTAAGCAATGCAGCCTTCCCAGTGAAACAGCCAAGGGAGAATGTTTGGGAGACTTTGGCCAATACATCAGGCCTAGACACTATCTGCCTAACTCATTCAAAGCCAAAGAAACCATTCACAACATGTTTGGTTGGTTTACCAGCAGACAAATGGCAGCCTTCCAAACATGTTCAGTTACAGCTTTCACGATCCAGTTCAAATCCAAAGGAGAGTTGGGATATTTGGACCAAATCCCTTCCTAGAGCTCCTCAAGAACCTCAGGAATTAGAAATTCTTGCTTCAGTAAAGATGAAGTCTTGTGTAATGTTTAGTTCTCCAGGGTTAAAACGAAAGAAAAACAAAGTAACAGATGTCACTCCAGATCACGAAATATATAGAAATGCAACATCTTGGTGTAATTCAACAGTAGAATTGAACACACCGTCCAACCAAGCTCCATTACAATTGCCACGAGGGATGTTTCTTATTTGCGGGAACAGAATTTGGCCTGCAGTTCCCTCAAATGTCACAGGCGGTCCATGTAGCATTGGAAAGCTTTCTTTGCTAATGCCTGACGCAAAAATGATAAAACAACATAAGCGTAGGGAAAAGAGATTTATCGATCAATATGCACCTGATTGCAATGACAAATTTTCAGCTTGGAACTTTGGGCAAAGATTTGCTGCAGCTCTCCTTTTACCTGGTGCAGCTGCAGGAGTAGCCTTAAGACAATTAGATCAGTTAGGCTGTTGGCTAAGTAAGAACTCTCATGCTGTCTCTCTCGCACTGAGCGATATGTTAACTGATGTTCAAAGTGTGAGACAAGCGACCTTACAAAACAGAGCAGCAATTGATTATCTCCTGTAGGGATCCGAGAGGAGAGAACTTCAGTAATTAGTGGAGGATTTGATTTACAGCCCTGGAAGAAACTTGGTCTGGTGTAATTAACAGAGATTTATAGTCGTTAAGTAAGAGAAATGTAAGCCTATGTTTCTATAGTTATAAGCAGAAGTATATTAGGTGTTATGGTGGAGGGCTTAGAGTATAATAATATAATTTTGTAACTTAAGGATTTAGATGTTAAGAGTAGAAGTACATGGAGGTACATGACATGACAGGTCATTGGCTGAGAGACCTCTGCATTGCAGAGGAGAGAAATTATAGCTGATAGGTCAATAGGTCAAAACAAAGTTTCGTTTTAAGTGTCTATTGGATTAAAAAGTTATAAAAAGCTGTGTAACTTTGAATCTTGTGACTATTCGCCATTTTGGAGGTGTATTGCTCAGACCCTTATGTCTTACGACTGATGCTAGTTTGTTGTTTTTAGTAATAAACCTCCTTAAATGCTGATAGTACCATCTCTTTAATTAATAAGTCCAACGCGTGGAGCTGTGCCAGGGAACAGCACTTTAAAGCAAGAATTTATGGCTTCTGAGAGTTGCTCTGATAAGCCAGAGATTTATAGCCAGAGCGACTAAGGAGGGGCTCTGTGCCCCTCTAAAGGGGGTCCTAAACATCAGCTAAACCAGCAGCCCCCCAAAAAACAGCAAGCAGGGAGCCAGAAAACATCAACAATCTCCTATTAGCGCATGGACATGGATGTGAAGAATTTGAAGGTATGTGTTGTATGAATTTGTCAGATCATTCAAAATCCATCCATGAAAGTATACAGCAATTACAGGATGGAATAGCTAAGCTTGGAGAAGAAAGCGGGTCTTTGTTGGACGATATGTTCAATTGGTTTACTCTCGCACCCTTGTGGAGAAAAATTTTGAAGATAGGTTCGTATGTTTTGATTATTATTGTTATTCTTTTAGTCTTTATACCTTGTATACTTCACTGTGCTAAACGATCCACGGATAAAGTTGCCACAGAAGTGTTTCCAGTTCAAACAGAAGGGGGAGATGTGGGAATCCAGAGTGCAGGGAATATTTCTCTGCCTGTTTTAGAGAGAAAAACCCCCCTGGACAGCATGGTTTTTGACCTTTATCCATGGAGAAAACTCCCTACCATCTGGGAAGAGCTAAAATCTACACAGATGTGAACTAGGTGATAGAATATGATGTAAGGATGTCACAGAGTGAAGAATTTAGAAGTTTTAGGTTTATTAATGTAGTAAATAGATAAATAGTAAAAGTTCCAAGATGGAGGAACCCTTGTAGTTTTTATTTCCTTCTGTTTTCTTCTAGTCCTCTATATTCTGCAGCAAAGGTAGTGTAGGATGATTGGATGAAAAATGCCGCAGTTCCGGCCTGCGTGTCGGAGTGATTTACTGAGCATTGGATGAAAAGTAAAAATATCTGTCGTTTCAATTTTTAATTGGATAATTTACCTATAAAAAGGCTTTGGAATCTTGATAAGCAGCCATTTTCTCGCCTTCTCTTGTTATGTTCTGTTCTACAGTGTCTTTCTAAGCTGATAGCACTAGAATAAACATCTATCTGAAGAAGCAGTTACTGCGAGTTTGTCTCGTCCGTCTATCAAACTCCTTGCAAGGACTTTAAGAACTTTAAAGGGCCTCTCCCAGCAAGAGAGGCTGATTTATGGCACTAGCAGTGTCACCATACCTATCTGCTGAGCCTGTTCAAGGAATTGAGTAGGCCAAGTGCTTTGAAAATCAGCACTAGAAAATTGATTGATCCCCAAAAAAGCATCTGCCCCAGCCCTACAACGAGGATCACTTGGAGACAGCTGCATGTTCCGCAGGGCAGCCTCTTCAGCCAGCTGCTTCCAGTTATCCTCAAAGACCTCAAGCAGCACGGGGTGAAACAATACCTGGGCCAGATAATGAATATCAAAGGGAGCAAGCAAGCTAGCATTTAACAGCCCAACAGAGTGCACAAGCTCAGGAGAGCCAAGCCCATGTTTCGCCACCGTGTACCATAGGTCCTGGACCACCTTCCGGGACATGACCTTGTGCTTATCTACTTGGCCTGTATTCGGGGCAACCTTAAAAACAGAACAAACTTGAGTATCATCCTGTGGAGTCCCACTATCACTCTGAGATACCAATGCACCATCCGGAAGGCCCGGACTAACGGCCCGATCGAGCATTACCTTTTTAGGCACCCCTGGTGTCTCCCGCAAGTCCCGGTCTCCCTCCTCCGGAGCTCGCAGTTTAACATCCTCCCAAAAGCTTCTCGGGTGTTTTGGGCGCACGGTCACCTGACACAGGGGAAGCGTCCAAGGACAATTCTTCCCGGCAGCTGCCAGACGCCCGGCCGCTGCTCTGCCGTCCCGCCGTGGATCGGATACATCAGGAAGCGCGAACGAGTCGTTCAATCCTGATACGGGCGGGGAGGACGAACCAGGCGCTGAGGGTGGGTCGTCCGGCGTGGTCGGCGATGCCGAGAGGTCCCGACCTGCTGGTCCGGGTGATGCCGCAGTGGGCAAACATGGTGGCATGGCCTGGAAGAGTCCTTCTACCGATTGCAGGCATGTGGAAAGTTGTACTACCGCGTCGTGCAGCTGCAGCACTGTGTGCGCCTGCACGGCAGAGCACCCGGAAGTCAGCGCATGCAGAGAAGGGGACCTGGAGGGCTGCGCATGCATAGAAAAGTACCCGGCTGACTGCTCATGCGCAGGAAAACGGCCGGCTGTCGGCGCATGCGCAGAAAAATACCCAGAAGTGTGCGCTTGCTGTGGGTAGCTCGACATGGTCGGTCTGGACGCCGACAGAGCGGGGAGCTGCACCGATACGAGCGTTAACGGCGCCGGCAGCGGCACCCGCAAAAAAAACAGCGAGGCGGCTCCCGGCAGGCCCCCGGTTGCTGGGACCGTTTGCAAAAGGGACGCTGTCGTGGACACAGGTCCCAGAGTGCCGCCGGAGTATGGCTGCTCATGCGCCTGTGACGCAGAAGGAGAGGGGGTGTGAAGGGGGACAGACTGCACGCGCTGCACAGGTGGCGGACCCTCAGGCGCAGCAGTGAGGGGCACAGGGCGGCAGGGCAGAAAACCGGGTCCCCGTGTAGCCGCGGCGGTCTTCCCCGACCCCTGTGGCATCCCAGCCTGACAAACCACTGGGGATGACAGCGAAGAGAGAAACCCGGCACCCCCGCCAGCCCGAGACGGTGTGCTCCGTACAGACACAAGCCCCAATAAATCTCCCTCTGTCCGCGAACCCCCCCGCCTTGTCCATCCGCCTTAATCTTTTCTAGCAGGACGTATAGCGCCTGCCAAATGTGAATGAGGGTAGGGTCCTCGTCCTGTCCAGACGCAAGTTCGTCTGTCATCCATGCCCTCAGGGACTGCCAAGTCTCATAACTAAACGCAGCATTTAAATCCGCTGAAAATCCATGGTCTGCCACCCAGGTAAAAGGGTAGACCACAGCCTCTTCAGGAAGATCACTCCCAGTGATAGGATATTTCTCCAGGCAGAAAGTACCACCTGGTCTTTCGAGGCTCTTTGACCCATCTTTGCAGGTTTTGTAAAAAAAAACCTGGCACCTGCACTAAAGTCCCAACGCCGCTCCCTGAGGGGAGGAGCAAAAGGGGTGGGGGGGAAGGAAAAACCCCTCGGTACCTTCTCTAGGCTCGCGTTGTCATACACGTCAGTGTCACCAGATGTCGCTGTTCTCACCGCGGCCGAGTAAAGAAACGACACAAAGTCCAGGCTTAGGGTCAAATGGCAGCAGCCGATTTAATGAATTCTCCGAGAACTTTTATATGTTAGTTCACAAAAGGTATTAAGTGGCATAAGGTGATTGGTTTTGCCATCCATCCCTTAAGGTGATTGGTCAAGTTCTAAGACACCCATCTCTGGATGTTTTTCTTGTCAATAGCCATAACAATACTGCAAAACAACCCACATGTGCAAGAAATTTACAATACTGTAACCTTGGTCAAAGTAACCAGCATGGGAAAGACAGAACTCTCACAAAATGCTGCAGAGAGCTGAAGAAATTCTCTGCTGGAGCTTTTCAGCATCCATACCGGTACAACACGATTGTCTGGAAACCATCAAAGCCACCTACTCCAGCCGCCCAGACTTGAAGGACACCCCTTTCGATGACGCAGAAACCTGGTTTACAGATGGGAGTAGCTACGTCATCAGTGGAAAACGACATGCTGGTTATGCAGTTACCACTAGTAAAAAGGTAATAGCATCTGGTCCCCTACCAACAGACACCTCTGCACAGAAAGCCGAGATAATCGCCCTGACCCGTGCCTTGGAGATGGCAAAAGGAAAGAAAATAAATATCTATACAGACTCGAGATATGCATTTGGGGTCGTGCATGCATATGGAGCTATCTGGAAGAAAAAGGACTATTAAATTCACATGGGAAAAACATTAAACATGCACAGGAAATAATGAAACTATTGGAAGCGGTCCAGATGCCCAAGAAAGTAGAAATTATGCACATTAGGGCACACCAAAAGGTGAGCTCGGAATTGGAAGAAGGAAATGAGCTGGCGGATAGAGAGGCAAAAGAAGCAGCAAAAGGTGAGGTAACAATTGAAGGAACCCTGATTCCAGATGGACAGATATCTCTCGGAGGTAAGCCAGAATACAGTAAGAAAGATAAGAAACTCACTGAGGATCAAGAAGGAACATATAACCAGGAAGGATGGGCCATCACTGCAGACGGGAGGCTGGTTGCCCCTTCTCAGATATTATGGTCCATAGTAAGGGAGGAACATCAGAAAACACACTGGGGAATGGATGCTCCGTATAGCTATCTAACTGAAAAGATTACTGCCAGAAATTTGTATGCTACTGTCACCCAGGTGACCAGGCAATGTGATCTTTGCCTCCAGACTAATCCTAAGAATACCCCTAAACCGAAACTTGGTCAGATTGGAAGAGGCCAGGGGCCTGGGCAGCAATGGCAGGTTGACTTTTCAGAACTTCCAAGAAAAGGGGGGTACCGATACTTGCTGGTGTTAACAGACACCTTTTCAGGGTGGCCAGAAGCTTCCCCCACTAGAACTGCCAAAGCCCGAGAGGTAACCAAAATATTGTTGCAAGAAATAATACCACGCTTCAGAGTTCCAGCCACAATTTCCTCAGACAGAGGACCACACTTCATTTCCAAAATAGTGCAGCAAGTGAGCCGCCACTTGAGTATAGACTGGGAACTCCACACTCCATACCATCCCCAGTCGAGTGGCCAAGTAGAGAAAATGAATCATTTAATTAAGCAACAAATTGTGAAACTAGGGCAAGACGTTAATTTGCCCTGGCCCCAGTCTCTAGCATTGGCATTGCTATGGATCTGAACTAAGCCAAGAACTAAAGAAAAGTTAAGTCCCTTTGAAATGCTTTATGGGAGGCCATATGGGGTGCAAAAAGGAATCTCTACCCAAGCTGGGGATGAGACACTTACCACCTATTTGGTGGCCCTAAGTAAAAGAAAAATTGGAAAATATGTGGCTGGAACTTGGAGCAGAGGGCTAGATGGACCTGTGCATAACATACAGCCTGGGGATTATGTGTATGTTAAGTCTTTTACAGAAAAGACTCTGGAACCACAGTGGGAAGGACCATTCCAGGTGCTACTGACAACCTACACTGCAATTAAGATCAAGGAACAGAGCACCTGGATTCATCACACGCGAGTGAAGAAGGCTCCAAGAACTCCTTGGAAAGCAACACTAGGTGATAATGAACTGAAACTGAAACTTACTTGGGAAAGATGAATGGACTCTGGGTAGAAATGTTAGCTTGGAAAGTTGTATCTTTCATGATTATAGCCATGGCCATAACCGCAAGTAATGTAAGACCACGTGTGCACCATATATTTAAGCAAAATGTCTGTCAAGGAAAGGCTTATGACACCCACTCTCGCAAAATGCTGTTCCAGATGCTAAGGGTTATGAATGCATCTGTTTGGGAAGGGAGAAATATTTGGGGCTGCGAATATGCATTAGTTCAGGGCGGATTCCATGAGTCCCACCAAAAACCTATGGAATTAATTCGAATTGATTCCAGATGTTGCAAAACATGCCTATCAACTTGTCCTGAGTTTAGGCTTAAAATAGAGGTGTAGGAGTCCGAGAGGAGAGAGCTTCAGTAATTAGTGGTGGATTTGATTTACAGCCCTGGAAGAAACTTGGTCTGGCATAATTAACAGAGATTTATAGTCGTTAAGTAAGAGAAGTGTAAGCCTATGTTTCTATAGCTATAAGCAGAATTATATTAGGTGTTATGGTGGAGGGCTTAGAGTATAATAATATGATTTTGTAATTTAAGTTAAGGATTTAGATATTAGAATAGAAGTACATGGAGGTACGTGACATGACAGGTCATTGTCTGGGAGACCTCTGCATTGCAGTGGAGAAGAATTATAGTTGATAGGTCATTAGGTCAAAACAAAGTTTCGTTTTAAGTGCCTATTGGATTAGAAAGTTATAAAAAGCTGTGTAACTCTGAATCTTGTAACTATTCGCCATTTTGGAGGTGTATTGCTTAGACCCTTATGTCTTACCACTAATGCTTGTTTGTTGTTTTTAGTAATAAACCTCCTTAAACGCTGATAGTACCATCTCTTTAATTAATAAGTCCGACGTGTGGAGCGGTGCTGGGGAAGAGCACTTCAGAGCAAGAATTTATGGCTTCTGAGAGTCACTCTGATAAGCCAGAGATTTATAGCCAGAGCGACTAAGGAGGGGCTCCGTGCCCCTCTAAAGGGGGTCCTAAACACCAACTACTCCAGCAGCCCCCCAAAGCCAAGCGGCAGGGAGTTAGAAAAAACCAACATAGAGGGGTGCGCAATCATGGGTAATAGCTTGGATTACAATATTACTCAGGATTGTGTTATACCCCAGGATGAGGAAATAATAAATCAGCCGACCCAAAAACCAGAAGAGACCACAGCTGCTCCCACCCAAAGCACCCCAGGGAAAACGATTTGGCCTATAGTCTCCAGAATTGGACCTTATGCAATTAAGAAGGTAGGGATCCAAAGACTACTACTGAATCCAGAATGGTCCTTGAAGTGAATAGAGATGGAGATGCAAGTAAATGCTTCCGCTATTCGATCAGAGTGTACTCCATTCCTTAAGACTTCCTTTATGGATTGGACCATTTGGTTACAGAAGCGTGCACCTAACATTTTTAGGCAGAAGAGAGACCTTACAGGAATACTAGGAACAGGACTAGGGATCCTGAATACAATGGACTCAGAAGTATTAATGAACAAATTGGCTGCAGCTGGGAGCGACGTGGTTAAATTACAACAACCCTTACAATCCTCATTACTAGCCCTTGGCACCAGTCAATGGAAATTGTCCAAAATCTTACCAGACTGGGAAGGGATACAAGAACAAGATCATAGACTAATAGTAAATACCATGGGTGCAGCTAGTGAAAATATGTCTCTGGCCCTCGGATGCGTACAAGCACAATTATGGATGCAATCAGTAGCTGCCTCAATTATCAGGGAAGGTAGTGAAGGCACATTCCTTGCTGAGATCCGTAAAGTTGTTTGGGACCATGCTTCGGATTTAGAAAGAGAACTTCAGCCATGGTGGGTTCTAGTTAACTTCACCTATGATCCTGTAACCAGCATGGTAACGGCCTTTGTTTTAACTATACATAATGTGTCAGTGAGTCTGATACACCCAATAGTTGCCTTAGGACTAAACCATGAAGGAACCATCCTATATCCCTCAGAACATAGGATGTGGGCACGAAAGGTGGAAGGAAAATGGAGAACTATTAATATAGAGTCCTGTGCCATGAGGAAACAACAAGGGTTCATATGTGAAGGGAATATAAATAGTGATCAAGATACTTGCCTGGATACAGAACAGAGCATTTGTCACTTTGAAGTCCATTCAGCCAATCAGACAACCTTGCTGGTGTACATAGGCCAGGGCTGCGTGTGTCTCAGAACACCATGCTCTTCAGTAGTGGTGGATGGACTAATCATAAATGAAACCCAATCCAATTTGTGCATTTGTAACTTTGTCAGAATTTAAGGATGTGACTTTTCTTATCAGGCATCATTGATATCCCATTAATATATAAAGGCAAACCTGACCACTGTACAGGAAATATCACCTGTACCCATAGGGATGAATTTAACTTTGGTTAAGCAACTATTAAGGCACGAGGATTTAAAGGAAATTCTCAAAGAAATTAGGGATATGGGAAAAAGGACTCTGATCACAATACACCATGATACAGAAACCATATGAAGGGTTTTCAAAAGATTGGAAACAGACGCATCTCATCATTGCTGGGACACACTTTTTGGATGGTCACCGAAGGTGACTGGATCCTCAATGCGGCAGTTCATCCAACTGTCGTTTTACTAATCCTGGTTAATGTAAGTTTGTGTATGTCCATTGTAATGCTCATTTGGAATTGAAGGATGCTACAATGAATGGCGGTACTAACCTCATTGTCAAAGGTACACAGTAATGCCTTAAGAGATACATATCGGAGAAATGGAGAGAAAGAATTTTTGTATTAAGCAAAAGAATTTGCTCATTCTCTAGAAAAGGGGGGGCTGAAACGGGATTTAAGTGTTAAAAGGGAACTTAGAGTAGATGAGACAATATGGAATCCATTATCCTGTTCTCCAAGGACTGAGGGAAGGCTGAAGAGATAAGGGGCCCTTCAAAGGACACCTGGCACCTATTAAAATGTTGCTGAGCTTGCAGAACTAAGAGGGGCCCCTTTGTAAAACTGGAGGGGACACCCAAGAGAGAACACGCATGTGCAAAACTCGTGGGGTCAAAAATTCGTAAGAGGTAGACCTCTCTTACTTCATCTCTTCAAGCCCCCAGACTCAGTTTAAGACCACTGACTCAATAAAAGGGAAAGACCGCGCAACTGCAACTGATTTACATAGGAAGCGGAAAGCAGGAGGGGACAGGTAATAAATAGGTATAGGCATTATGGAATATGCATGCTCTTTGTAGGTAAATAGGAGATTAGAAGCTGTAAAAGGTACGCAGGATTTGGGAGGATGCTCTCCCCCTGCGTCTGGCACTGAATAAAATACGTACCTACTTTACAACTCTAACAGGTTGTGGAGCTTTTATACCGTGCCTCACAGTGAGCCCCAAATATATTTCGTGTGAGCTCCATACATCCCTCCCCCCTTCAAAAAAACAGCCCGGGATATTTGGGGCGAGCTCCCCCTCGCCGGGCACCTACAGGATGCTGGGGGACGATGCTTCCAGGGTGAAGATACAGACAACGGTGACCACACGTGGAGCCTCCTCTGCCTGCTCCAGCTCCCCCTCCTTCTCCTCTGTCCCTCCTCTTCCTCCACCCCTCCTCTTCCTCCTGCCCCTCCTCCATCTGTCCGGCCACAGGCCAGGAGCTCTCGGGGGAGCGGGGCCGGGCTGGGACACGATGGGAAAGGGCCGGGTCACCCCCAAACCGAGCTGGGGGGAGCGGAGGTTTGGGGGAACAATGGGAAAGGGGTGGGAGAGGGGGGATAAGGGGAGATGGGACAGCGGAAAAGGGCTTCCCAATGGGGGTACCCCAGTTAACCCCAGCACCCCCAAACCCCATCCCAGCCCCCCCAGTCCCACCCCTGCTCCCCTCAGCGCTGTGGGGCCCGGGCTGTACCCCAGTGCCGGCTCAGTGGGTGCCCCAGGCTGACGTGCCCCAGCTGGCAGGAGGAGGGGGCCCCACGCCGGGAGGGGTTTCCAGCAGCACCAGGAGCTGGACACAGGTCAGGGGGTGCCCCCACCAGCACCCCACAGCAAGCCAAGAGCTCAGGGGGCCACACCAGATCCCGACTCCACATCCCCTTGCTCCATGGCCACTGTGGGACCTTCCTTCCCACAGTCCCACCCTCTCATTTCCACCCTTTTTCCATTTTCTCCGCTCCTTTCCCATCAATCCCAAGTTGCCAGCCCCTGCCCCCATCACTTTTGGGGGGCCCAGTCCCCCTTTTTGACCCTTTCCGAACCCCTTTCACGCAGTCCTCCCAATCCCCGGCCCCCTCCTGCTCAGTTTTGGGATCCCACCCTTCCCTTTCCCCAATTTTTTAACCTTTCCCACACCTCTCCCATCATCCTCCAGTCCTCAGCCCCTTTCCCATTCTTGCTTTAGGGGGTCCCACTCCCCCTCCAACTCATTTTATGGGTCCCACCCACCCATTTTGCCTGCTTTCCCCACCTTTCCCACCAAAGCTCAGCCCGTCTTCCCCTCAGCTCACCTGAGAGCTCCATGCCCATGGCTGGGGGGGCTCCCAGTACCACCAGTATGGCCCCAGCTGCCCACAGATGCCCCATCCCCAGCACTGGGCAGGTGCTGAAACCTCCCCTCACTCCCTTAATTCTGCTCCCGGGGGCGCTGGGGGTGAGGGGGGGCCCATGTGAGGAGCTCCCGCTGCTGCAGATTCGCCCAGCACCTGGGGAGTCATCAGGGAGAAAAGCTCTGATTGGCTAAAAATTGTTTAGTGACTTCT
Source organism: Monarcha castaneiventris obscurior (assembly GCA_026261815.1). Classification (NCBI taxonomy): domain Eukaryota; kingdom Metazoa; phylum Chordata; class Aves; order Passeriformes; family Monarchidae; genus Monarcha; species Monarcha castaneiventris. The sequence goes on along the minus strand of JAMPIT010000138.1, from coordinate 149,375 downwards.
TTGATTGGCTGAGGAAAGGCCCAGGAGTTGTGATAAGGACCAGGAGAGCTCCCACCCCAATCACCAGCAGACATAAACAGACTCAGTCTGGGGACAGGGATTGCATTTATTAGCAATGAAATCAAGAGCATGAGAATGAGAAGTGAAATAAATGTCTCAAACATCTCCCCCCCACATTGGGGATCATCTGGAACAGGGGTCACCAGGTCTCTGCCCAACGTGGGTCACTGTGGATCATCCCACATGGATCCTCTGCTGCGAGATGAAGTTGGGGCAGTGCACAAACCTCTTCCCGCACTTGGGGCACTTGCAGGGCTTCCCTTACTGGTGGCTCTGTTGGTGTCTGGTCAAGTGAGAGCTCCTGGACAAGCTCTTCCCACAATTGGGACACTCGTAGGGTCTCTCCCAAGTGTGGATCTTCTGGTGGCAGGTAAGGTTGTATCTCTGGCTGAAGCTCTTCCAACACTCGGGACACTCGTAGGGTCTCTCCCAAGTGTGGATCTTCTGGTGGCAGGTAAGGTTGTATCTCTGGCTGAAGCTCTTCCAACACTCGGGACCCTCGTAGGGTCTCTCCCAAGTGTGGATCTTCTGGTGGCAGATAAGGTTGTATCTCTGGCTGAAGCTCCTCCCACACTTGGGACATTCCTAGGGCCTCTTCCCAGTATGGAGGTGCCGGTGCCTGATGAGATGGGAGTTGTACCTGAAGCCCTTCCCACAGGTGAGGCAGAGGAAGGGCCTCTCCTCTGTGTGAATCTGCTGGTGCAGTAAGAGATGGGAGCTGGTCTGAAATCTGACACTCGTAGGGCCGCTCCCCAATGTGGATGCACTGGTGGGTGATGAGGCTGGAGTTGTACTTGAAGCCCTTCCCACAGTCAGGGCAGCGGAAGGGCCTCTCCTCTCTGTGTGTCAGCTGGTGCAGGAGGAGACTGGAGCTGGTCTGAAACCTTTTCCTGTACTTGGGACACTTGCAGGGCCTCTCCCCAGTGTGGATCTTCTGGTGGGAGGTCAGGTTGGAGCTATGGCGGAAGCTCTTCCCACATTCCTGGCACTCATAGGGCAGTTCCCCAGTGTGGATCCTCTGGTGGATGGTAAGGCTGGAGCCGTGGTTGAAGCTCTTCCCACATTCCTGGCACTTGTAGGGCCGTTCCCCAGTGTGGATCCTCTGGTGGATGATCAGGTTGGAGCTCTGGCTGAAGCTCTTCCCACACTCCTGGCACACGTACGGCCGTTCCCCGGTGTGGATCCTCTGGTGGCGGATCAGGCAGGATCTCCGGCTGAAGCTCTTCCCACATTCCAAGCACTTGTGAGGCTTCTCCCCAGTTTGAAGCAGCTCATGGACCACCAGGTCTGAGCTCTGGCTAGATCTTCGGCCATCTTCCTGACACAGGGTGGGTCTTAGTGCCTCAGAGCTCCCTGGACTGCGTTTGCAGCCCCTCCGCCTGCAGAATCGCTGGGGCTTTTCCTTCCTGTTGGATTCTTGCCCTGTTGAGCTGCTCAGAAGGGCTTTTTCCACCAGGATCTGCCCCGGGGATTTGTCCTCCCTGGTCTCCATCCTCAGATCCTTCTCTGGGGGAGGAAGGACAAGGAGAGGATGGGATTTGCCTCCATGCCACAGGGAGGAGGAAGGAGATTCCCCCAGTCTGTCCCCGGCAGGACGGCGTCGGCAGCGGGGTTGCCCTGCAGCCGGGGGCAAAGCTCGGTTTGGAGATGGAGCAGGAGAGAGGGAGAAAGGGACAGTGACTTCCTCCTCACCTGCTCTGGGGTCCCAGGGCATCTTCCTCTTCCTCGCAGCCTCCTCCTCCATCTGGACAAGGTTTGGGAATGGCAAATCCTGGTTTGGAGGGAAAAACAAGGTGTGAGTGTGTTGGCTTGGGGGTTCCTCCTGCCCAAGTCCATCTCTAGAAGTCACCGGGTGAATCATGACTGTAAAAACCTCTAAAACACTGTGCTGGTTTTAACTGGCACGAGAAATGAACCCAACTGAACTGCCCCAAGAGAGATTAAGGTGGGAGTTACAATTCACCAAAGAGAAGACAAGAAATACGATGATACAGCTCCAACCCACAAAGGCTGAGTATAACCGGGCACCCTGGGACAAGAACAGAATGGTGTTTGTTAGTTCCTGTGCTGAGCACCACGTGCTCCCCCACATGCAAAGAAAAAGGAAAGAAAATAAAATGTGTTAGTCGTAGTGGTGGACAGAGTCCTGTCCAAGTGATGGGTGCAGTCTTGTCACCAGCGGTGGCCACAGTCCTGTTGGAGTTCTGTTCCTCCTCTGGATCTGTTGAGTGTTGCCAGAAGGCCCCAAGACCCAAGATTTTATATGCTCAGGTTCAGGTGGGAATGCTCAGTCCCTCCCCCAGGGCAGGCAGTTTCACAATGGAATGATGTAATCCTGTGAGTCATGGGATATTTTGAGACCCTTGATGGTCTCAGTCCTTGCAGCTGCCCATTGTGCTGGGGCCATTCAGTCCATGATGGCCCATTAGCAGAGGTGCCCCTACAGGCTGGGTGGGACTGTGCTGGTGCTTCCCTGGAGGGAGTTATCACAGCTGAGTCATTGGTGTGAAGAAAAAGAAGCACTGCCCTGCCTCACAGGGTTTGCCTCTCCTTCCTTATCTCATTCAACACCCAGCTCATAGCCTGAGGGGTCTGGGGTGCCCTGGGCAGCTCCTGCAAACGACCCATCATGAACAGCTCATCAGAAATGAGATAAGGGGAGCAGAATGCACAGTTTGGTCCCACCCACAGAGTGCTAAACTGGCACCCTGCTCCTGTCACCAGCACAGGCTGGCAGTGCAATGTCATTGTAAGGTCTTGCTCCACTTGGCTTTCAGCCCAGTAACTCACGGGCAGGGTCCCTTCCCACCCCAATCCTTCTGGGGTTCTGGCTGGGACTTGCTTCTCTTTCCTTCCTCCCTCTGCTTCCAGCTGGGAATGTACTAGGGAATGTCCAGCAAAGGAACCTTTGCTGTGTATTCTGGGAGCCCACACAGCTGCTGCACCTTGTCCCCTGCCTTTGCACAGCTCCCGTTGGAGGCACGGCAGGACCAGCACCCTGGGAGCCTCGGGAATGCCCCTCTGGGATCCACAGCACACCCTCCAAGGGTCTGGAATTGCAGTTCCCAGCAAAGAAAAGATGTTCCTGCCCTTGAATGCAAAGCTCTTAGGAAGGAGCCAAAAGCCAAGTGGAGCAGGATCTTACAATGACATTTCACTGCCAGCCTTCATCACCTCATCCATGGTTGTTGTAGCTCGTGGATTGGGAACAAAATCAGGGGAGGGGCTTTGGTGGGAGCTGCCCTGGGTCAAGAGAGACACTGAGAGAGAAACAGAGCAGGCAAAGAAAGGCAGAAGGGAAAGAGGACACAAATACCATCATCTGAGAAGGTGGCACTCTGAAAACCAGACTGGATGTGACTGAAAATGAATGTCATAACAGACATTCAGAACGAATGACAGAAAGAAATAATTTGGAATTTTGATTTCCTATTGAAATAGAATTTCCTGCCTTTCTGACAAACTTCCTTCTGCTGTCATTCAGCAGGGCTTTCAGAAAGTGCTCTGTTCTGAGTGGATGTTGCAGGCTGCAGACACAAGGAAACACGGAATGGGCTTTTTCCTGCTCCTGGTGAGTTTGACATCCTCAGCCGAGGAGATGAGGAGGCACCAGAAGAAAAGGGCAGCTGGGGTTCAGCCTTCCACCGGAATAAGGAGGGGAAAAACTCTCGCCATCTCAGTAGCTGCTCCCACAGGGATGTGAAGGCTGATCCCAAATCCCCAATGGTCACATTCAGGGCTGCCTTCACTGAATGCTCACATGGTATTGAGGGGCAGTGTGGGAGCAGCTGGATCTCGGACCACCCAGCTGCCCCCCAGGTTTGGAAGTACCTGAGGTGGGCTGGGACGGTGCCAGGGACATCCTGCAGTGACATCTCAGCTGTCCCGCTATGCATCCATTTTCTGCCTCTTTACGGTACCCCGGGGGGGTGTCCATCCTCTTTACCTTTGGCAGGGCCTGGGGTGGTCTTCATCCTCCTTGCCCAGGGGAAAGGCCACAGGGAGGTGTCTGTTGTCTTCCCCTTTAGCAAGCCCAGGGACATCTGCCTCACCCTTGGGGGAACCATGAGGGTCCCTGTCCGCCACTCTGGATGCTGAAAAACTTCAGCAGAGAATTTTTCAGCTCCCTGCAGCATTTTTGTGAGAGTTCAGTCTTTCCCATGATGATTACTTTGAACAATATTACAGTATTGTAAATGTCTTGCACCTGCAGGTTGTTTTACAGTATTGTTACAGCTTTGACCAGAAAAACATTCAGAAATGGCTGTCTTAGAACTTGACCAATCCCCTTAGGGGGTGGATGGCAAAAACCAATCACCTTATGCCACTCAATACACTTTGCAAACTAACATATAAAAGTCATCTGAGACTTCATCTGGTGACCCCGATGTGTATGACAGTGCAAGCCTAGAGAAGGTACCGAAGGTTTTTTCCTTTCCCTTCCACCCCCTCTGTCGCAGTGTTGGAAGCGAACACGCAGATTCAAACAGCAGGTTAGCAGCAGGTCAGACGACCGAGCAGAGCGAAAGGGCCTGCCCACCTTTATTCTCACTCTTTTATACCTCTCTTAAAACCAATCATACATTGGTAGATAAGGTTAACACCTCTACAATTTTACAGGATAGGAACACAGTCTATCATCTTTCTCCGCCTTGGAGAAAGGAATGAACAACAATCCAGAAGTTCAGAAAACATTCTAGGCCGGTTAGAAAAACAAGAGCTATGTTTATAGAAAATGCATGAGAACTTCTACTACGAAAGTAAAAACACAGAACAGTAGAAAAACCCAGGGCGACATCTCACCTTTTTACCTTTAAAAAAGAAAAAGAGAAAAATGAACAATGTTCAATTTCTGCTTGTGGAAGGACCACCGGAGTGAACACTCACATCGTCTGCATCTGAGTCATCACTCGATGTTCCACCCACTTGATCACTTTCATTCTGGTCACGGTTTCCACCCTGCCTGTTGACTGGATTTTGCCTCTGCGGTCGCAGGTCAGGACAGACACATTTTGCAGGTGCCCAACAAACCCCAGTATCTGTGGATACACAAGCATACCAGTGCCCCAAAGCGATAAGGTCATAGGGACCTTCCCACTGTTTGGTGACTAAATTTCTCACTCGAACCTTCGCTCGAGGCTGCTGTGCCTCATCCGAAGCCTGTAACGAGATATGATGGTTCAAAATGACAGGATTGTTAGAGTTCTGAGGTACCGTGAGGTGATTGAGGGTATACACAGCTTTTGCCAACCGACTGTGTGGGGTTTCACCCTGCATTTCCCGTTTTTGTTTTTGAAGCACGTGCTTCAGAGTACCATGAGCACGTTCTACAATAGCTTGACCAGTCAGAGAATGAGGAATACCAAACTTGTGTGACACACCCCACACCTGCAGGAACTGCCTTACCTCTTTTGAGACGTAGGCCGGACCATTGTCGGTCTTCACAGTAGAAGGTATGCCTAGAATGGCAAAGGCCTGCCTCCAGTGGGCAATGACATCGCGGCCCTTCTCTCCAGTGTGAGCAGAAGCCCACATGGCAGAGGAGCAGGTGCCCACCATGACATGCACATACTTGAGCCGGCCAAATTCGGCAACTTGGGTGACATCAGTCTGCCAAATCTCCAAGGCCCTAAGGCCCCTGGGGTTTACCCAAGCCGGCAAAGGCGCAGCAAGCGCGTGACAGTTGTCGCACGACTCGACAATGTCACGGGCCTCAGTTGGCGTCAACTGAAACTGCTTCTGCAGGGTATGTGCGTTCTGATGGAAAAACCCATGCGATGCTTTGGCCTGCGCGAGTGTATCAGGCTGAGGTGCTACCCACGCCGGGTTAACCAACTTGTCAGCCCTCATGTTACCTTCTGCTATGAACCCTGGCAAATTGGTATGACTCCTTATGTGCAGAACATAGTAGGGATGAACCCGTTCCTGAATGACACACCACAGGGTCTTCAGCAAATGAAACAGATCAGCATTGCTGACCTCCTTCAAAACTGAATAACTCAATCGCTTTGCTATGTCAGCCACGTAGGCGGAATCCGTGACCAGACTGAAAGGTTCCTGGGAAAACTTTTGAAATGCCATAAGAGCAGCCCTCAGTTCAAACAAATTGGGTTGAGCCAACCTCATGACCTTCCAGAACCTGCCACTCAGATCCATCCCTCCAAGTAACAATGGCCTTCCTGGTTCTGCCTGAACCGTCAGTAAAGACAGTGGGTCCATGCACTGGCTCCTGACTGTGTTTGGGTCTCAGAGAAATCTCTGTGTGTTTCGCCACTTGCAGCAACCTGTGGCTAGGCAGATGATATGTAATCTGCCCTGAAAAATTTTCTAGAGCACTTTGCAGCGAAACGCTGTTTGCAAAGCTCCAGTCAAAGTCTTCCCACTGTACCGGTAGTACAATCTTTGCAGGGTCTGCACCCATCAATTGCAAACACCGTTGCCGGCATTTGGCTATCAAGCGAGCAATCAGCTCAAACAATGCAGTTGCCGTCTTCTACGGCTGATGGGGCAAGAAGACCCATTCCAGGACGTGCAAAGGATCGGACCATTTGTCACTCCATTGGCCAATGATACCTGTGGGATGCAAATCTGGAGTGGTGATGAAAACAGTGACATCAACGGAGGGATCAATGCGATAAACCTGTCGAGCAGAAACAGCTCGCTGCACCTCCTCCAGCACCTGACGTGCCTCTGGGGTCAATGTGCGAGGTGACTTCAAGTCAGAGTCTCCCTTCAACAAATCAAATAAAGGAGACAACTGTGCCGTGGTCAGTCCCAAATACGGACGTAATCAAGCAATGACACCCACCAATTTCTGGGCATCATTCAGTGTCTTCACCAAATGCACAAATTGCACCTCTTGGTGTTGAACTGTAAGTTCCAAAATTTTGACCCCCAAGTATTTCCAAGGAGGTTGTTGCTGAACCTTTTCTGGAGCCACCTGCAGCCCGTGCGAATGCAGAGCATCGAGCAACTGAGGCTGGATCCTCAGCAGCTCATCCTGGGTGGACGCAGCCACCAAAATGTCATCCATACAGTGATGAAACTGAGCAGCAGGAAACTGCCTGTGAACTCCAGACAAGGCTCTGGCCACATACATTTGGCATATGGCCGGCAAATTCCGCATCCCCTGGGGAAGAGTCCTCCATTGATATCTCTGGGCAGGTTCAGCATTGTTCATTGCCGGCACCGTGAAAGCAATATAGGAGGCGTAGGACACTGCGCCTTTCACTGCAGTGGCCCCTAGTAAAAATCCGTCCCAATGCGCACCCCCCATGCAGCCAGAACATCCCTCCCCCAGAGGTTAATAACAGTATCAGTAACATGAGGCCTAATCACGGCCATCTGTCCCTCTGAGTTCGTTATCACCACAGGCTTCTGGCTCACGTAGCAGCGCTTCGTCCCTCCCAAGCCCACAACAGGTGCCCCCACCAGGTCCAACGGCCACTGCGGAGGCCAAGCAGCAAGAGAGAGAATCGTGACGTCCGCACTGCTGTCGAGAAGCCCGCGGAGAGAGATCTCTGGTGGCATAGCATCAGCAATGGACAGGGTGCACCACATCTCAGGACGTTTTCCGGTCAAGACAGCAGTCCAATGAACCTGAGGCGGCCCAGTGGAACCAAAGCCGCCGTCTCCTCGTGACCTCGAGTCTGTCCTGGGAACAGAGGACTTAAAAGGAACAAGTTGAGCAATGTGAGTCTTTTCAGGAATTGTGACCAGGGGGGTGGGTGTGGAAACCATGGCATAAATGCATCCCATATAATCTGCATCAATGAGTCCCTGATGCACAAGTATACCCTGAACGGTGGCACCAGACCTGGCCATGAGGAAAGCACTCGTGCCACCGCCCAAGGGACCAAAAGCATCCAAGGGGACCTTGTGCACTCCGCAAGAGTCTAAGACGACCGTTGCTGCCGTGCAAACAAGACCAACCAGTAACAGAAACTGCAGCCTTGCAGTCCCTGGCAATATGATTGGGGCCCCCGCACTGAGAGCAGAAACACAAGACAGCCGTGCCTTTCCGCACCTGCCTTCCCGGTTTCCTGCTAGCCTGAGCAATCGCCTGCTCCCACCGCCTGCCCTGCGGCCCTGTCCAGACAGGCCGTGGGGCAGCAGCTGCTGCAACCACCTTATGACTGGCAGTGCCCACATGCTTACAGGCTCTAGCCATCTGCAGCACAGTAGGATCACCAGGCAGTGCCTCAATTTTCGCTTTCACATCACCCCAGAACCTCGCCTTATCACGAGGTCGAACCATCGCTTTACACTGGGGAAGAGTCCAAAGGCTGGCAGAAGCAAACTCGCCCAGCCGAGACCCACGGTCCCGGGACAATCGCGGCTTGCCTGCCGCTTCTCCGCCTGCACTAAAAACAAACACATCAGGATTAGCACCCTTTGCGGGTCTGGTACGTTTAGAATGTCTCACGGATGAAACTGATGAGACTGAGCTGGCATTATCGGAGAGATCACAGTCCAAATCCCCCGCGGCTTCTGCCTCTCCGGCTGCAGCCGCAGCACGGACTGGGGCTTGCCGGCGCTCCCCCAGCTCCTGCGCGGGGAGGGGCCGAGCCGCCGGGAGCTGCCGCTCCCGCGGCCCCGCGGCGCTGTCCTGTTGCGCAACCAAAGCCACCGCGGGCACCGGGCGCGCCTGCACGAGCTGCTCAAAGCGGAGAACAGACGAAACTGCGTCCAGCAGGGTCTCCCACCGGCAGCGTGAAGACTGCACGCCGACTGCGCGGGCCCGGGGGGAAGGGCGGTGGCCCCCCCAGCGCCCGGAGGCGGACTTGCTGGCCCGGCAGAGCCGTCTGCCCGCACGGCTTCAGAGACCCCGGGCCAGCACCCGGCATCGGAGCCCGCCTCCCCAGCAGGGGCCAGCTTTATCCGCACCCCCGCCGCTCCGGGGGGATACCTCGTGCAGACCCCACAACTCGGGCATTCTGCAGTCACCACGGCACGCACCTGCGATCCGCCCTCCCTGGCCAGCACCGGGGAGGCGCAGGGGACCAAGGACTTCATGCCGCGCCACCGCCGCCGCCGCCGCCACCGCGTGGCGTGTGGCGGGGCCGGCGCCTCCCGCTCCCCGGGGCTCGGGGAGGCCGACACGTCCCTGGGAGCTGGGCTATCCTCCGCGGCCAGCCGGCCAGCGGGCCGAGCTCTCTCCAGGGGGGGCCCATCCCCTGTCTCCGTGGACTGGGGCGGGAGGGTGGGCTCAGACGCTGTCTGCCAGCCGAATTCTCTGTCCCACTCTAACTCAGACAGCTCAGAGAAATCTCCGAGCAAACTGACAGGGGTAATACCGCCTGAAGAACTCTTCTGGCCTTGAACAACAGCATTCACCCGTCTCCAGGACAATAGTAGCTTAACCACATCCCTGTCATAAGCCTCTGCTAAAGCAGAACGCAGGACTTTACCTACTAGCACCCATTTGGATTTCTCAAGAATATTACAACCTTCTGGGAAAAACCCATTATCCTTGGTCCAAAAATATAAATTTTCTATCTTGCGAATATCCATGTTCTCGCCTTCTAAATACATTTCGAGAACCTCTAATGCCACGGAGTCAACAAAGGATCTTTCCCTAGAGACTCCCATATTTTCTATAAATTTTTACCTGCTTTTTTTACCTATACCTGCAGTTCCTCGTACGGGCCACCAGATGTCGCAGTGTCGGACACGAACACGCAGATTCAAACAGCAGGTTAGCAGCAGGTCAGACGACCGAGCAGAGCGAAAGGGCCTGCCCACCTTTATTCTCACTCTTTTATACCTCTCTTAAAACAATCATACATTGGTAGATAAGGTTAACACCTCTACAATTTTACAGGATAGGAACACAGTCTATTATCTTTCTCCGCCTTGGAGAAAGGAATGAACAACAATCCAGAAGTTCAGAAAACATTCTAGGCCGGTTAGAAAAACAAGAGCTATGTTTATAGAAAATGCATGAGAACTTCTACTACAAAAGTAAAAACACAGAACAGTAGAAAAACCCAGGGCGACACCCCTCCTCCCCCCGGGGAGTGGGGTTGGAATTTTAGTTGGGGTGCCAGGCTTTTATGCAAACCCTACAAAGATGGGTCAAAAATCCTCGAAAGAACAGTTCATACTTTCTTCCTGGAAGAATATCTTTACTATTACTAGAAGTGGCCTCCCGGAGTAGGCCTTGGTTCACTTTTTTACTTGGGCAGCAGATCATGGATTTTCAGCAGATTTAGATGCTGCATTTAATTTTGAGACTTGGGAATCCCTAAGGGTAAAGATAACTGATGAGCTTGCATCTGGACGGGACAAGGACCTTATTCTCCTTCACCTTTGGCAGTCTTTATATGACTTGCTGAAAAAGATTAAGGCAGATGAACATTGCAAGGGGGGCTCTGCGGGAATACGGGACCCCTGAATAACGAATGAATTTGATTCCGCAAGAGTCCGTTTATTGTTTACATTACTCCATTCTTACGCATTTCTCTGTCATTCAAATGATCACACATGACCCGATTGGACCCTCTGTATTGTCCACGCGCCCTGTATGCACCTTTCAGGGGACCTGATTGGTTCTAGTCCAGGATGGTACAGTCCCTCTTTATCTGCTTTCTTGCTGCCTTGTTATTCTTTCTTCCAACGTCTTCTTTCCCAATTTAGCACTTCTTACATTCCTCAGGCCCTGATAAGGGTAAACTACACAGAACTTGGCTGGGGCCCCTCTGCCAGGATTCTCATGCCTTGCAACAGGGTTCGGACACAGAGGCAGATTTAGTGGGGCTTGAGTCTGTACCAAGCATATCATCTCAGGCTAGCGAGGGTGCCAGATCTCTGGGACTTTCTTTGCTATTGTCTCCAGTGGTTTCTCAGACTGGGACGCCACAGGGGTCAGGGAAGACTACGGAGGCTGCACAGGGACCCGGTTTTTTGCCCCGCCACCTTGTGCCCCTTACTGTTGCGCCTGATGGCCCTCCACCTGTGCAGCACTCGCAGTTTGTCCCCCTTCAAGGAGCCCCCCCTCCTTCCACGTCATGTGAGCACGAGCGGCCATACACCGCCAGGGCTATTGGACCCATGCCCACAGCAGTGTCACTGTTGCAAATGACCCCAACAACCAGGAGTTTGCCAGGAGCTGCTTCACCGTTTTTTTCGCGGTTGCCACCGCAGCCACCATTAACACTCATATCCGCGCAGCCCCCCGCTCTGCTGGTGTACGGGCCAGCTGTGTCGGGGTGCCTGCCACAAGCACATACATCGGGATGTTTTCCCGCATATGCGCCAACGTCGTGAAGCTTTTCCGCGAGTGTGCCAATGTCAGTATGCTTTCCCTCACATGCGCCAGCATCCGGATACTCTCCTGCGCATGCGCAGCCCTCTGGGTGCCATTCAACACATGTGTCGACTTCCGGGTACTCCGTGGCACAAGCGTACACCGCTACTCCCACGAAACATGGAAGTACAAATTTCGGCACACCTGGAAGCAGTAGAAGGGGTATTACAGGATTTATTATCGTGGTTGTCCACTGCAGCATCACCCAGATGAGCAGTTTGGAACCTCTCAGTGTCGCCAACCATGACGGAAGAGCTGCCGACAGCACCCGGTTCATCCTCCCCACCCATATCGCGGCTGACCAAATCGCCCACCCTTCCTGATACATCCGATCCACAGCAGGACAGCGGAGCAGCACTCGGAAGTGTGACAGCTGCGAGGCAGAATCCCCCTTGGACGCTTCCAGCGTGTTAGGTGACTGTGCTCCCGAAACACTCAAGAAGCTTTTGGGAGGACGTTAGACAATGGGCTCTGGAGGAGGGGGACTGGGACTCGCAGGAGAATGCAGGGAATGCAGGGGTGCCTAAAAAGGTAATGCACGGGGTCAAGGCTGGAGTTAGGGCTAAATTTGAACCTGGGGTTGGGGTTAGAGTTGGAATTGGGGCTGAATGTGGGAATTGGGTTAAGGCTGAAGGCTGGGGCAGGGGCAGAAATTGCAGCCGGCCTTGCAGGTCTGGCTAAATGTGGGATTTGGGGCTGAGGATTTAGGAAGGGTCTGGGATTGGGTCTGGGGCTAGATGAGTCTGGGACTGGAATGAGATTAAACATGGGACTGTGAGTATGTCTAAACGTGCAGCGAGATTGAGATCACGGACAGGGCGAGGTATGGGACAGAGCGCACGCAGAGCGGGACAGCTGAAATGTCACTGCAGGATGTCCCTGCCATCCCAGCCCCCCTCAGGTACTTCCAAACCTGGGGGGCAGCTGGGTGGTCCGAGATCCAGCTGCTCCCACACTGCCCCTCAATACCATGTGAGCATTCAGTGAAGGCAGCCCTGAATGTGACCATTGGGGATTTGGGATCAGCCTTCACATCCCTGTGGGAGCAGCTACTGAGATGGCGAGAGTTTTTCCCCTCCTTATTCCGGTGGAAGGCTGAACCCCAGCTGCCCTTTTCTTCTGGTGCCTCCTCATCTCCTCGGCTGAGGATGTCAAACTCACCAGGAGCAGGAAAAAGCCCATTCCGTGTTTCCTTGTGTCTGCAGCCTGCAACATCCACTCAGAACAGAGCACTTTCTGAAAGCCCTGCTGAATGACAGCAGAAGGAAGTTTGTCAGAAAGGCAGGAAATTCTATTTCAATAGGAAATCAAAATTCCAAATTATTTCTTTCTGTCATTCGTTCTGAATGTCTGTTATGACATTCATTTTCAGTCACATCCAGTCTGGTTTTCAGAGTGCCACCTTCTCAGATGATGGTATTTGTGTCCTCTTTCCCTTCTGCCTTTCTTTGCCTGCTCTGTTTCTCTCTCAGTGTCTCTCTTGACCCAGGGCAGCTCCCACCAAAGCCCCTCCCCTGATTTTGTTCCCAATCCACGAGCTACAACAACCATGGATGAGGTGATGAAGGCTGGCAGAGAAATGTCATTGTAAGATCCTGCTCCACTTGGCTTTTGGCTCCTTCCTAAGAGCTTTGCATTCAAGGGCAGGAACATCATTTCTTTGCTGGGAACTGCAATTCCAGACCCTTGGAGGGTGTGCTGTGGATCCCAGAGGGGCATTCCCGAGGCTCCCAGGGTGCTGGTCCTGCCGTGCCTCCCACGGGAGCTGTGCAAAGGCAGGGGACAAAGTGCAGCAGCTGTGTGGGCTCCCAGAATACACAGCAAAGGTTCCTTTGCTGGACATTTCCCAGCACATTCCCAGCTGGAAGCAGAGGGAGGAAGGAAAGGGAAGCAAGTCCCAGCCAGAACCCCAGAAGGATTGGGGTGGGAAGGGACCCTGTCTGTGAGTTACTGGGCTGAAAGCCAAGTGGAGCAAGACCTTACAATGACATTGCACTGCCAGCCTGTGCTGGTGACAGGAGCAGGGTGCCAGTTTAGCACTCTGTGGGTGGGACCAAACTGTGCATTCTACTCCCCTTATCTCATTTCTGATGAGCTGTTCATGATGGGTCGTTTGCAGGAGCTGCCCAGGGCACCCCAGACCCCTCAGGCTACAAGCTGGGCGTTAAATGAGATAAGGAAGGAGAGGCAAACCCTGTGAGGCAGGGCAGTGCTTCTTTTTCTTCACACCAATGACTCAGCTGTGATAACTCCCTCCAGGGAAGCACCAGCACAGTCCCACCCAGCCTGTAGGGGCACCTCTGCTAATGGGCCATCATGGACTGAATGGCCCCAGCACAATGGGCAGCTGCAAGGACTGAGACCATCAAGGGTCTCAAAATATCCCATGACTCACAGGATTACATCATTCCATTGTGAAACTGCCTGCCCTGGGGGAGGGACTGAGCATTCCCACCTGAACCTGAGCATATAAAATCTTGGGTCTTGGGGCCTTCTGGCAACACTCAACAGATCCAGAGGAGGAACAGAACTCCAACAGGACTGTGGCCACCGCTGGTGACAAGACTGCACCCATCACTTGGACAGGACTCTGTCCACCACTACGACTAACACATTTTATTTTCTTTCCTTTTTCTTTGCATGTGGGGGAGCACGTGGTGCTCAGCACAGGAACTAACAAACACCATTCTGTTCTTGTCCCAGGGTGCCCAATTACACTCAGCCTTTGTGGGATGCTGCTGTATCATCGTATTTCTTGTCATCTCTTTGGTGAATTGTAACTCCCACCTTAATCTCTCTTGGGGCAGTTCAGTGGGGTTCATTTCTCGTGCCCTTTAAAACCAGCACAGTGTTTTAGAGGTTTTTACAGTCATGATTCACCCGGTGACTTCTAGAGATGGACTTGGGCAGGAGGAACCCCCAAGCCAACACACTCACACCTTGTTTTTCCCTCCAAACCAGGATTTGCCATTCCCAAACCTTGTCCAGATGGAGGAGGAGGCTGCAAGGAAGAGGAAAATGCTCTGGGACCCCAGAGCAGGTGAGGAGGAAGTCACTGTCCCTTTCTCCCTCTCTCCTGCTCCATCTCCAAACCCAGCTTTGCCCCCGGCTGCAGGACAACCCCACTGCCCACGCTGTCTTGCTGGGGACAGACTGGGGGGATCTCCTTCCCCTTCCCTCTGGCACGGAGGCAAATCCCATCCTCTCCTTGTCCTTCCTCCCCCAGAGAAGGATCTGAGGATGGAGACCAGGGAGGACAAATCCCCGGGGCAGATCCTGGTGGAAAAAGCCCTTCTGAGCAGCTCAACAGGGCAAGAATCCAACAGGAAGGAAAAGCCCAAGCGATTCTGCAGGAGAAGGGGTTCCAAACGCAGCCCAGGGAGCTCTGAGGCAGGAAGACCCACCCTTTGCCAGGAAGATGGCCGGAGATGCAGCCAGAGCTCGGACCTGGTGGTCCATGAGCTGCTTCAAACTGGGGAGAAGTCCTACAATTGTGAGGAATGTGGGAAGAGCTTCACCCGGAGATCCAACCTGATCCGCCACCGCCGGATCCACACTGGGGAACGGCCCTACAAGTGTCTCGAATGTGAGAAGAGCTTCAGCCAGAGATACTGCCTCATCATGCACCAGAGGATCCACACTGGGGAGAGGCCCTACAAGTGTAAGAAATGTGGGAAGAGCTTCAGCCACAGCTCCACGCTGATCCACCACCACCTGGTTCACACTGGGGAATGGCCCTACGCGTGTGGGGAATGTGGGAAGAGCTTCAGCGAGGGCTCCACCCTGATCCACCACCAGAGGATCCGCACTAGGGAACGGCCCTACGACTGTGGGGAATGTGGGAAGGACTTCAGCTGGAGATCCCGCCTGATCCGCCACCAGAAGATCCACACTGGGGAACGGCCCTATGAGTGCCAGGAATGTGGGAAGAGCTTCAGCCAGAACTCCAATCTGATCCACCACCAGAAGATCCACACCGGGGAGCGGCCCTATGAGTGTCAGATTTCAGACCAGCTCCCATCTCCTCCTGCACCAGCAGATTCACAAAGAGGAGAAGCCCTTCCTCTGCCTCAGCTGTGGGAAGGGCTTCAGGTACAACTCCCACCTCGTCAGGCACCGGCACATCCACACCAGGGAGAGGCCCTAGAAATGCCCCGAGTGTGGGAGGAGCTTCAGCCAGAGATACAACCTTATCTGCCACCAGAAGATCCACACTGGAGAGAGGCCCTAGGAGTGTCCCCAGTGTGGGAGGAGCTTCAGCCAGAGATACAACCTTATCTGCCACCAGAAGATCCACACTTGGGAGAGGCCCTACGAGGGTCCCATGTGTCAGAGGAGCTTCAGCCACAGATACAACCTTATCTGCCACTGGAAGATCCACACTGGGGAGAGGTCCTACGAATGTCCCAGCTGTGGGAAGAGCTTGTCCAGAAGCTCTCACTTGACCAAACACCAACAGAGCCACCAGTAAGGGAAGCCCTGCAAGTGTCCCAAGTGCAGGAAGAGCTTTGTGCACTGCCCCAACTTCATCTCGAAGCAGATGATCCATGTGGGATGATCCACAGTGACCCATGTTGGGCAGAGACCTGGTGACCCCTGTTCCAGATGATCCCCATTGTGGGGGGGAAATGTTTGAGAGATTTATTTCACCTGTAATTCTTGTGCTCTGATTTCATTGCTAATAAATGCAGTCCTTGTCCCCAGACTGGGTCTGTTTATCTCTGCTGGTTATCAGGGTGGGAGCTCTCCTGGTCCTTATCTCAACTCTTGGGCCTTTCCTTGGCCAATCAAATAAGACACTAAACAAATTTTAGCCAATCAGAGCTTTTCTCACTGATGACTCCCCAGGTGCCAGGCAGATCTGCAGCAGCCAGAGCTCCTCACCTGGGCCCCCCTCACCTCCAGCACCCACTGGGAGCAGAATTAAGGGAGTGAGGGGAGGTTTCAGCACCTGCCCAGTGCTGGGGATGGGGCATCTGTGGGCAGCTGGGGCCATACTAATTGCATTGGTGGTACTGGGAGCTCCCCTGGCCATGGGCATGGAGCTCTCAGGTGAGCTGAACGGGTGGCAAGAGTGGCTGAGCTTTGGTGGGAAAGGTGGGGAGAGGAGGGAAAACGGGTGGGTGGGACCCATAAAATGAGTTGGAGGGGGAGTGGGACCCCCTAAAGCAAGAATGGGAAAGGGGCTGAGGACTAGGGGATGATGGGAGAGGCGTGGGAAAGGTTAAAAAATTGGGGAAAGGGAAGGATGAGATCCAGAAACTGAGCAGGGGTGAGCTGGGGATTGGGAGGATTGTGTGAAAAGGGTTGGGAAAGGGGCAAAATGGAAGGACTGGGACCCCCAAAGTGATGGGGGCAGGGGCTGGCAACTGGGCATTGATGGGAAAGGAGGGGAGAAAGTGGAAATGAGTGGGTGGGACAGCGGGAAGAAAGGTCCCATGGCGGCTGTGGAGCAAGGGGATGTGGAGTCGGGATCCAGGGTGGCCCCCGAACTCTTGGCTTGCTGTGGGGTGCTGGGGGGCACCCCCTGACCTGTGTCCTGCATACACAGGTCTCTTCCAGCAAATGGTGAAGTCCGAGTGTCACTTCATTAGTGGTACCAACCAGGTGAGGTTCATGGGGAGGTTCAGCTACAACCTGGAGCAGCTGCTGCACTTGGACAGCAATGTGGGCCACTATATGGGGGACACCCTGTGTGGGGAGAAACAAGCCCGGTACTGGAACACCCACACAGAATTTGTGGAGGAAATAGGGGCTGTGGTGGACACAGTGTGCTGACTCAGCTACGGGGTGTTCACACTGTTTGGCGAGGATCGGAGAGGTGACCGTGGGCACAGAGTGTCCCCTCAGCCCCTGCCCTGGGAATAACCTCGCAGCCCCTCAAAACCTCCCTGGGAACCACCCCCAGAACCCTCAGCCCTTGTTGTGCCCATCCCCCCGTCCTCTTCCCCTCCCCCTGTGACTCCCATGGCTCTCCCCTTCAGACCCAGTCCATCCCAGTCTCTCCCAGTGCCACCCCATTCCCTCCCAGTCCCCCTAAGTCCATTCCTGAGCTTGTCCCCTCTCTCCCAGTGCACCCCCAGTAACCCCCAGGCCCTTTCCCTCTCTTTCAGTGCCCCACCATTCCCTCCCAGTGCCCTCCCTGTCCGTCACAGTCCATTCCCAGTCCATCCCAATGGCCTTCCAGCTCTCCTGTCTCTCTCCCAGTCCTCCCCAGCTCATCCCAGTGTCTCCCTCTTCTCTCCCAGTGCCCCCCAGTGTGTCCATCTCACTGGTGTCCTCGAGCTCCTAACCCAGCCTTGGCCATCTGCTCTGCTCCGTGATGGATTTTCCCCTCTGAGCAGGTGCAGCTGAGGTGGTTCCAGGGTGGGCAGGAGCTTTTGGGGCCCATGGTGGCTCTCAGCCCGTGGCCGGACGAATGCAGGAGGGGTGTTGGAATCCAAGGCACACCTCTGGCTGCCTGGGGAGGTCAGGGCATGCCTCGGGCTGCCCTGGGAAATCAGGAGCCCCAACAAGGGGGTCCCAGACCCTGGAAAGAAGCCCAGAATGACACTGTCTTTGACCTCAGCCCATGGGAAAAGTTACCAACACTGTGCGAAACATTGCACGCCACGAGAGTGTGATAATGAGTGGTGGTTTAGTATTTTACAAGGTAAAAAAGTAGATTTTAGGGTTTTTAATATGAGGATGAAGGGTTTAAGATGGAGGATTTTGGGTGTTGCCCTGTTCTTCCTCTCCTTCTCCTTCTCCTTCTCCTTCTCCTTCTCCTTCTCCTTCTCCTTCTCCTTCTCCTTCTCCTTCTCCTTCTCCTTCTCCTTCTCCTTCTCCTTCTCCTTCTCCTTCTCCTTCTTCTCCTCCTCCTCCTCCTCCTCCTCCTCCTCCTCCTCCTCCTCCTCCTCCTCCTCCACCTCCATCGTCTCTGGTAGTGGTGGCACAAAATGATTGGTAGAATGAAAAAGAGGTAGAAATTGTGTGTCTAGAAGAGGTGCAAATTAATTGGTATAAAATAGTAAATAATAAATACGTTGTGAAGAATGGTTGGATCATAGAAAGGGTACAAAAAGGACGGGACGGCCCAGGACTGGGCAGTTCCCGCTCGGACTCGGCTGGCATCAGATGTGTGGCTGGAGCTGAGAGCTAGCTAGAGATAAGAAGAAATAAACAACTTGAAACAACATCTGCAGGCATTTCTCATCTGTTCGGGCTCAAGGTAAAAGCTTCCCAGAAGTGAAGATAAGAACCAGCATTTGTGCAGAGCACCTAACTCCCACAGCGGGGCAGGAGGAAGAGGAGGGGTGGAGGAAGAGGAGGGACAGAGGAGAAGAAGGAGGAGCTGGAGCAGGCAGAGGAGGCTCCACGTGCAGTCACCGCTCTCTGTATCTTTGCCCTGGGAGCATCGTCCCCCCTGCATCCTGCAGGTGCCCTGGGAGGGGGAGCTCACCCCAGATATCCTGGGTGGTGTTTTTGAAGAGGGGAGGGATATTCGGAACTCACACGAAATATATTTGGGGCTCACTGTTTCATCCTTTCTGTCGGAGCATGCAGCGCAATGTTTGGAGCTTGTGGGACTCCAAAGCCAAGCTGCAGATGCCCCTCGGGGGGACATCGGGGGGTCCTGGGAGGTGTTTTTGGGGGTCCTGGTGGCGGTGCTGGCAGAACGCCAGCGGGGGCAGGGGGATGCGGGTCCCCACTGTGGTGGGGGTTGGGCTTCCTGGGCTGGGCCCTCTGAGCTCTGCCCATGGCTGTTGGGGGCAGGGGGAACACGGGTTTTTGGAGCCCCCAGGAGAGCCGTGGCTTCCCTAAGTGGGACCCCAGAGAGAGGAGACCCCCAGAGTCCTAAAATGGGGAACCTGGAGTGGAGGAACCCCAGGGAT
The DNA here is from genome assembly GCA_026261815.1 of Monarcha castaneiventris obscurior. Classification (NCBI taxonomy): domain Eukaryota; kingdom Metazoa; phylum Chordata; class Aves; order Passeriformes; family Monarchidae; genus Monarcha; species Monarcha castaneiventris. Next base: position 130,133 of record JAMPIT010000138.1, on the reverse strand, counting down.
TCCCAGAACACGCAGGTAGGGCAGGGACCCTGGAGAGGGGGGATCCCCAATACAGAGGGGACCCCCAGCAGCCCAGGCAGGAAAGACGCCTAGAATCCCAAAGTGGGAAGACCGGAGAGGGGGAGCTCCTGGGAGAGTCTTTTTTGAGAGTGAATCTTGGTGATCTGGAGGTTTTTATGGATCCCAGATGCCCGTTGACCTCTAGAGATGGACTGGGGCAGGGAGACATTCAAACTCAATGTGCTCATCCCTTGTTTTTCTCCCTCAAACCAGGATTTCCCATTCCCAAACCTTGGCCAAATGGAAGAGGAGGCTGCAAGGAAGAGGAAGATGCCCTGGAACATACAAGCAGGTGAGGAGGAAGCCATTGCCCCTTTCCCCCTCTCTCTTGCCCAGATTTAACATCTCCCAGCCCAGCATCGCCCCCGCTGCTGACACCGTCCTGTTGGGGATGGACTGGGGGGATCTCCTTCCCCCTCCCTCTGGCAGGGAGGCAAATCCCATCCTCTCCTTGTCCTTCCTCCCCAGAGAAGGAGCTGAGGACGGAGACCAGGGAGGACAAATCCCCGTGGCAGAACCTCATGGAAGAGGCCACTTTGCGCAGCTCCCCAGGGCAGGAATCCAACAGGGAAGAAAAGGCTCAGAGATCCCACAGGAGGATGGGCTGTAAATGCAGTCCAGGGACCTCTGCGGAGGATAGACCCACCCTGTGCTGGGAAGATTGTTGCCTTCTGCTAGGAAGACAAGGCGACCTGGTTCAAGAGGACAGCACGGCAGCCCAGCCTTGCCCCCGGACCACTCGGTCCACAGACACACAGACACCAATATGGTGGATGGTCAAATGGCGTTTATTATCTTATCTCATGGGGTTAAATAGTCAAGGGGGCTTCACCACGTCAGAAGGGGGACGGTGGGATAGCTAGGGTTAGTAAGGAGTGGAAAACTACTGGGGTTAGGAGGGGTTGCATACCTAGGGTGATTGCTTATCACAGAGGAATGAGGGGAGGGAAGGTTCCATGTTGCTTCTGCTTTCCGTCACATCGCGAGATCTTCCGTTCACCTGTCCCTATCTACCACATCTCCCCCCCAGCTTTTTCATAAATGAATGAGGTAGTCATAGATATAGGCATTGAAATGAGGTACGAGGTAGTAACTTGATAAGGGAAAGGAAATTTACCTGAGTAAATTTTGCAAGGCGAGTTGGAAAAGTCTTGCGACTGGCAGTGTTTACAGTTTGGTTTACAGCATTTGTTGCTGGCCTACAAACAGAATGTTGGCCCGTTCCAGGTGGGTCTGGATAAAAGAGACTAGTTTGTTCAGCAGGCATGGTCCAAAGGTAAAACCTAAAAGCAGCATTGCCAATGGACCTATCAAGGTGGAAATTAGAGTGGTGAGCCATGGCGATTGATTGAACCAGGACTCAAACCAACTCTGCTGGGCTTCCCTGTCTTTCTGTCTCTGAGCCAGTCTATCTCGGAGTTCTGCCATGGAGTCTCTGACGAGTCCTGTGTGGTCTGCATAAAAGCAGCATTCCTCTTTCAAGGTGGCACACAAGCCTCCTTGTTGCATGAACAAGAGGTCCAGTCCTCGCCTGTTCTGCAAGACCACTTCTGAGAGTGAGGAAACTGATTTCTCTAGAAAGGAGATGGATTTCTCGATCCTCTGCAAGTCCTCATCAATGGTCATTTGTAGCTGAGACAGTCCTTGGTGTCGGGTCGCAAGAGCTGAGATACCCGTGGCCGTTCCGGCTGCTCCCAGGCCAAGCAGCATTGCAATAGTTACACCTGTTATTATTTCTCTTTTGTGGAGCCAGCCGGGTTCCTCAAAAAGGTGGTACACCTCTTTGTCTGAGTGGTACAGGACCCTAGGAACAATTAGAACTTGGACACAAAAGTCAGTAGAATCATTGAATTTGGCAAGAGACACACAAGGACTCACTCCAGATTGCTGACAAACCCACATCCCAGATGCGGATGGGACCACCCATTTATTGATCTTTCTGTTGGGCTTGACAACTTTGGTGCAGATGTTGCCTTTCCGCTTTGCTAAGGTCGCATTGCCAAAACATCTGCCTTGACCCCTGACTTGACTCAGGGTGATTCCTCTGCGGGGAGTATCCCACCTCCACTGGTGAGGGGCGTCAGCTGTGGAGTAACTGAAGGGGGTGTTTAAAGCAACTCCTTCGTAGAAGGGGGGTTTAACATCATAGCAAAGCCAGCAGGAATCAGTTAGGTTCGGGTTGGATTCGTTCAAGGATAGAAAGGTAGCTTCTAACATGCAAAAGATTGGGTCCGGGTCAAACCCGGCTAAATGGCTTATCTGGGAGGCATCTGCATGACCGATCGGGGTATCAGTGACCTTTGTGGGCAAGGCTTTGGAGTGGGTTGTGTTTTTCCCTTTCAGCACGTCTTTAATAACTTTGTTGGGTCCGACCGCTCGGGATGCTGGCGGTTGGAGCTTGATAATTCGCACGTTCACCCACTCTTTTGACCCTTGAAGGACTACTGTCCATGTTCTGCCTGTGGCCTAACTAGGGTGATCTGGCTGCAAAACGGTCATGTTATAGTCAGTGCACCTCCGAAATTTAGGGATTTTATAATGGTTTCAATAGAATCTTCCCTGGAGGAAGGCAGTTTGTTTACAGCCAGTGGGTGCCCAGGTGAACTGTAAAAATTCATTGGGCTCTTGAGGCTCCCACCCAGGTCCTGATGGTCTGGCATCTGTAACAATGGTTTCACAGACCCAGTACCCACAATATCCCCACCCTGGGTAATTGCAGTACTTTTTCCCTGGGTTTGAGGCTGGGCACCAGTAGGATAGATGCATGTGTGTGACGTGTGAGGAATAGGGGTCTATTTTTGGTCGTCCTGGGAACAGGTCGGTAATGCGGATCACAAAGGATGGGGCGTTCGGTGTGGTGGTTTCTTTGAGCACCTTGTCACTTGAAAGGTGTTGCATGACCCACCTGAATGGTTGATGGGGGTAATGATTTGGGCTGGCTTGCCCTCTGGCGACAAGCCCTAACAGCAAAATCACACAAAAACACTGTTGACATCTGGGTCTCACCGATAAGGGACTCTTGGGTGCTGCTTGGCGGCTTGGTGGTCTGTCACTTTCTTCTGGAACAGGGGTGTACGCGTTACGGGGGCGTCCCACGAGCATGTCCTGCAAACTGAAACTCACAGTTTTCATTAGCCTCATTCTGCTCCTTTTGAAGGTCTGGCTTTATTGACTTCAGTGGACACCACTTGATTCTGCCTTCCTTTTTGACAGCTGCGTACCCTCGCCCCATGAGCACCAATCTCCAGCCCCGTTCCCATTCGCCTAGCTCATTTTTAATTATAACCTGCAGGCCCTCCTCTAATGCTCGGGTGGCCCAGTGTTTTTGAGCGGGACTGTTTGTTTCATCTCCCCTAGGGAATTGATTCAGTGCCAGCAAAGCGGTTGCCAGTATACACGCTTGATCCCCTGAGGGAATGGAATTGTCAAAGCCTTCTGCTTTTGCTAGTACTTCTAACTTGGCTTTCAGGGTCTGATTTGTTCGCTCAACAATGGCCTGCCCGGTGCTGTTACATGGGATACCTTGCACCAAAGTGATGCCCCATTTCGAGGCGAATTCTTCCACTGGTTTGGAGATGAAATTGGAACCGCTGTCAGTTTTAATTTGCCTGGGGATACCAAGCCATGCCATAGCTGTCAGCCAGTGCTGAATTGTGGCTTTAGAGTTAGTTTTGGGGTGCTGTGTGGCCACAATCACTCCGCTGTAAGTGTCCACTGTCACTGCAAGCCATGCTCGGGACTTCAGCAGTTGGCATAGAGTGAAGTCCGACTACCAGATTTCTGAGGGCTTGAGACCTCTTGGGTTGACCCCACTGGACCATAGGGGTGACTTCTGGCAATGAGGGCAGGTGGCCGCCACATGTTTTGCGTCCGCTGTCGAGATCCCACATCTCTTTGCCAGTGCTTTGGCTCTGATGTGGAGCGACTCATGTAGTTGACGAGCTTCTTGCAATGTCCACACTCCCTTTGCTGCGGCGTCCGCCTTGTCGTTGCCGGTCTGGAAATAACCTTTAACTGGGTTGTGGCTGTTGACGTGAATGACAGACACGGTGCCCTGTCACGAGGAGAGCACTTCTTCCAGCATTAAGGCCGCTGCAGATGTTGACACACCTGGTCCCAACATGGCCAGGCAGAGCCTTGCCACGAATATAGAGTTCGTTACGATGTTGAGGTGTTCATCTTGGAAGAGTCTGCACGCCAAGACCACTGCTGCTGCTTCCAGTTGTTGCACTGACAGTGTGGGGTCACATGTTTTGACGCAATGCCATTGTTCTCCTGCCTGCCACACTGCCGCTGCGGTAGAAGTTGTAGAGGAGGCGTCTGTGAAGATCGTCGGCCCTGGCAGCGGTCGGTCCGTGACTTTCGGTGGCATGTCTATGTCAACAATGGTCAGTAGCTGAGTCCAAGGTGGTCTGGTGGCGTAGGAGATTTCTCCTCCGAAGCCAGTGAGAGCAAGGGCTAGGTACTCCGGTATCGTGGTTGACTCTGTGGTCGGCTGTTTGCGGAAGGGAAGGTGGATTCTTGTCGGCTCGGTTCCCAGGTGTCTCAAGGCAAGTTTTCTGCCTTTCATGATGAGGTTGGCAATCGCGCCCCCCTCTCCGCGCCTTCCCTGCGCTGAGTGGCTCGGGAGGGGCACGGCCCAAAGCTGCTGGGGACGCGGGCTCCGATGTCGGCTGCTGGCCCGGGGGCGCTGAAGCTCTGGCGAGGCCGGCGAGTCCGGCTCCGGGCAGCGGGGGGGCTGCCGCCCTTCCCCCCGGGCCCGCGCGGTCTGCGCCCGGTCTCCGCGCTGGCGGCAGGACCCAGCTGAGCGCAGTTTCGCCCGCCCCCCGGTCTGGGCGGCTCGCGGGGGCGCGCCCGGAGCCCGCGGTGTCTTTGGTTGTGCAACAGAGCAGCGCCGCGGAGCCGCGGGAGCGGCAGCTCGGGGCAGCTCGGCCCCTCCCCGCACGGGAGCCGGGGGGGAAGCGCCGCCGAGCCCCGGTCCGTGCTGCGGCTGCGGCCGCAGGGGCCGGGGCCGCGGGGATTTCGGACTCTGATTTCTCCGATAACGCCAGCTCAGTCTCACCGGTATCGTCCGTGAGACGTTCGAAACGTGCAAAAACGGCTAAGGCTGCTGATCCTGATAGCAAGCCTGCTTCTAGCAGCCTTTGCAATATTCCCCAGTGTAAAGCGACGGTTCGCCCTCGTGAAAAGGCGAGGTTCTGGGGTGATGTGAAAGCGAAACATTCTCCTGTGCTGCACGGCAGGCAGTGGGGGCTGGCTAGCAGGAAACCAGGAAGGCAGGTGCGGAAAGGCACGGCTGTCTCGTGTTTCTGCTTTCGGTGTGGGTTACCAAATCATATTGCCAGGCACTGCAAAGCTGCAGTTTCTGTTACTGGTCGGCCTTGTCTGCACAGCAGAGACGGTCGTCTTAGACTCTTGCAGAGTGCACAAGGTCCCCCTGGATGCTTTTGGTCCCATGGGCGGTGGCCTGAATGTTTTCCTCCTGGGCAGGTCTGGTGCCACCATTCAGGATATCATAGTGCATCAGTGACTCGATGCAGGTTATAAGGGACGCATTTATGCCATGGTTTTCACACCCACCCCCCCACCCCCTGGTTACGATTCCTGTAAAGACTCGCATTGCTCAACTTGTTCCTTTTAAGTCCTCTCTTCCCAGGACAGGATCGAGGTCACGAGAAGATGGCTGCTTTGGGTTCCACTGGGCCCCCTTAGGTTCATTGGACTGCTGTCTTGACCAGAAAACGTCCTGTGATGCGGTGCACCCTGTCCATCCCTGATGATATGCTGCCAGAGATATCTCTCCGCGGGCTTCTCGACAGTGCTGCAGGATGAAGCGCTGCTCCGTGAGCCAGAAGCCTGTGATGATCACGAACTCAGAGGGACAGACGGCCGTGATTAGGCCTCATGTTACTGAGACTGTTACAAACCTCTGGGGGAGGGTTGTTCTGGCTGCATGGGGGTGTACATTGGGACGGAATTTTACTAGAGGCCACTGCGGTGAAAGGTGCAGTGTCTTACGCCTCTTATATTGTTTTCACAGTGCCAGCAATTAACAATGCTGGACCGGCACAGAGATATCAATGGAGGACGCTTCCCCAAGGGATGCGGAATTCACCGGCCATATGCCAGATGTATGTGGCAACAACCTCCTTGGAACTATTTGGGGGTCAAAATTTTGGAACGTACAGTTCAACACCAAGAGGTGCAATTTGTGCAATCAGTGAAGACACTGAATGATGCCCAGAAATTGGTGGGTGTCATTGCTTGGTTACGTCCGTATTTGGGACTGACCACGGCACAGTTCTCTCCTTTATTTGATTTGTTGAAGGGAGACCCTGATTTGAAGTCACCTCGCACATTGACCCCAGAGGCATGTTAGGTGCTGGAGGAGGTGCAGCGAGCTGTTTCTGCTCGACAGGTTTATCGCATTGATCCCTCCGTTGATGTCACTGTTTTCATTACCACTCCAGATTTGCATCCCACAGGTATCATTGGCCAATGGAGTGATGAATGGTCCGATCCTTTGCATGTCCTGCAATGGGTCTTCTTGCCCCATCAGCCGCAGAAGACGGCAACTGCATTGTTTGAGCTGATTGCTCGCTTGATAGTCAAATGCCATGGTGTTTGCAATTGATGGGTGCAGACCCCGCACAGATTGTACTACCGGTACAGCGGGAAGACTTTGACTGGAGCTTTGCAAACAGCATTTCGCTGCAAAGTGCTCTAGAGAATTTTTCAGGGCAGATTGCATATCATCTGCCTAGCCACAGGTTGCTGCAAGTGGCGAAACACACAGAGATTTCTCTGAGACCCAAACACAGTCAGGAGCCAGTGCACGGACCCACTGTCTTTACTGACGGTTCAGGCAGAACTGGGAAGGCCATTGTCACTTGGAGGGATGGATCTGAGTGGCAGGTACCAGAATGAAAGTGATCAAGTGGGTGGAACATCGAGTGATGACTCAGATGCAGACGATGTGAGTGTTCACTCTGATGGTCCTTCCACAAGCAGAAATTGAACATGGTTCATTTTTCTTTTTCCTTTTTCTTTTTTAAAGGTAAAAAGGGTGAGATGTCGCCCTGGTTTTCACAGTGCTCCATGTTTTTACTTTCGTAGTAGAAGTTCTCATGCACTTTCTATAAACATAGCTCTTGTTTTCCTAACCGGCTAAGAATGTTCACTGAACTTTCTGATAGTTGTTCATTCTTTCTCCAAGGCGGAGAAAGGTGATAGACTGTATTCCTATCCTGTAAAATGCTAGAGGTGTTAACCTCATCCACCAATGTATGATTGTCTTAGAAGAGGTATAAAAGTGGATAATAAAGGCAGGCGGCCCCCTTCTGCCCTTCTGCTCTTCTCGGTGGCTGACCTGCTCCTAGCCTGCTGTTTCAGTCCGCGTGTTCGTGTCCGAAACTGCGACAATCTGGCATATGGTTGGGCTATCTACAAAACCTTGTGGTAACACCTTCCATTGGAAGCGAAGGTTAGGTCGGTTGCTGTTTGGGGACACGACAGAAAAGGCGAACCGTTCCTTGTCCTCAGGATGCAGGGGTATCAAAAAGAAGCAGTCTTTGATGTCCAGCACTGCGCATGGCTGCTCTTCGGGGATGGCTGAGTTCATGGGTAGCAGTGTCTGAACTGGACCCATGGGTTGAGCTGTCTTGTTCTTTTCTCTCAGGTCGTGGATGAGGCGATAACTTTTTCCAGACTTTTTGGGGTTTACAAATACAGGGGTGTTCCACGGGCTGATGGAGGGTTCTATATGACCCTTTTGTAGCTCGCGGTCAACTAGTTCCAGCAAGGCTGCCATTCGAGGCTTTGACAGAGGCCACTGCTCGACGTATACGGGGTCTGATGATTTCCAAGCTAGTTTGTTCGGCAGCGGTGGATGTACGGCAGTGGCCTTCATGATAAATTTGTGATCCTGACTCCTAACATAGCAAGGATGTCCCTTCCTATCAGGGGTGGAGAGTTTTGCAGAATGTAGGGGTAGATTGCCACTGTCTGTTCTGGTCCCTTTTTTGTGTGAAGTGTTATAGCCACTAACTGGGTGCTTTTCCACGCCCTGGAAGGCCCTCCCACACCGTTCACTGGGGGGACTTCTTTAAATTGCCAATGCTGGGGCCAATGCGCTTGGGGAATAATCGTACAGTCTGATCCTGTGTCCGCCCAAAACTGAAGCCCTATGACGTGGGGATCTTGACTGCCATAGAGGCGGCATGTCCCCCACACCATCAGGGGCTCCTTCCCTATTTTCATGGCCAGGGCCACCCAGGGGTTCCGCTCTGGGGCGTCCCCTGCTGGCCCTGTGGCACAAGCGCGGTTTGTGGCGGTGGTGGATGCGAGAGTGCTGCTGGCGGTGCTGCGAAACTCTGCAATTGCACCGTTGGTGGGGGTGTGAAACTGGCTGCTTCCTGTGGGGGCATGGGGAATGAAAGCCCCCCGCCCCACTGGGGGTTGGCATAGATGGGCCGCCTTGCATGCGCAGCGGGAGGAGGCTGAGTGCGGCCTGCATGCCCCCTCCCTCTTCCGTTTCCCTGGGGCCGGGACCTGCATTCTTTAGCGAGGTGTCCCCTCTTCCCGCAGCCCCAACAGGGCCCTCTCAAGCGCGCTTGGGATGGAGGCACCGCTGTATCAGCTGGGGACAGCTCACTGCGATGTGGCCTGCCTGGCCACATTTAAAGCATGCCATTGCATTGGTTAGAGTGCGTACGGCTGCTTGAATGGGGGTTAGTTGTTCTTCTCATACGACATGTTTGATTATGTCGGCCAGGCTGGCTCCGATCGGTACGGAGCGCAGAATGTCCTTGGTGACAGAGTTGCACTGCTGACGCAGGCAATCAGCCACCATGGGACCTTTTGCCTCCGCAGGCAGGATAGAGGCGTCTACTGCCGCCTGCAGGCGATCTACAAAATGCGTGAAGCTTTCACTCTCTGTTTGTTTTATGGTGGACCACGGCGATGGCTTAGCTACCACTCGAGATGCAGCGCGAATGGCTTCTCTGGCTGCTCGAGTTGTGGCCCTGACTTCCTCAGCCCGCAGCTGTGCGGCTTGTTGCTGAGGCGTAATCATCTCATCATGTTTTCCCGTCAGCCTGGATAAGCTCGAGCCGTGCAGTGGTTGCCCCGCACCAGAAGCCTGGGCCAATAGGTTTGTGCAGTTGTCCTTCCATTCCTGCTTAAATACAATCATTCCCGCACCGTCAAAAATCATGCGACCTATTTGTATAATGTCAAAGGGGAGCAAGTTATCATTGCAAAAAAGGCCATCTACGAGGGTGGAGACTATGGCTGAATCTATCCCTTTCTCTGAAATCGCTTTGACAATCGCTTGTACATCTTCGGGATTTATCGGATTATAGGTCTGTTGCTGGTTTCCCTCTGGCCCGGTGACTCTCACCGGGAAAGCATGGACTGTAGCCGAAGGGGCCCATTCAGCACAAGCTATTTTTATCTTTCCCCAGTCGGTGAATTTGTATTGTGATTGCCTTCCAGCATGGTTTAAAGCTTTATTCGTTTTCGCTTTAAATCGCGTTAGCTCTGCTTCCTTCGGTTCCGAGTCCCAGTCAGTTTCCAATAGCTCGGTGGAGCTGACAGAGCTGCTATAGGACTCAGAGCCGGAAGTCGACTGCCAGAGCACTTCTGGGCTTCCGTGCCTTTTTGTGCAGCTCTGGCCCCACCCCTCCCTTCGGGGGTGGTGCCGATCCCGCCCCCTGGGTTTGCCCTGTCTCCTGCAAGGGGAGGTCTCTCCCTTAAATGGTAGCAGCATTGAGCGCGGCTCTTGACCGGGCATGCGCTCTCTGTTGCTGTCCCGTGCACGCGCGTTTGCAGAAATCCGCGGCTCCTGTCTGAGCTTGTGCAGTTCTCCCTCTTCCCGCGCATGCGCATCAGCGAACACCCGCGGCTCCTGTCTGAGCGTGCGCAGTTCTCCCTCTTCCCGCGCATGCGCATCAGCGAACACCCACGGCTCCTGTCTGAGCGTGCGCAGTTCTCCCTCTTCCCGCACATGCGCATCAGCTAACACCCGCAGCTCCCATCTGTTCCCGCCGCGGACATCCTGGTCCCGCCCATCTCCTTTGCCGCCAGCGCCATTTTGGGCCACACAGGGCAGCGGCAGCGGCTCCACCCGCGCCCTCTCTCCAGCCGCCCGCTCGACTTCCCTGGCCTCCTCCGTCAATTCCTCCCAAAAGAATCGCGCTTCCAGCACTGGATCGCTAACCGGCGGCGGAGAGACGGATGGGGAAACAGCGGATGTTTGGGAAGGTTCCGCGGGAGGGTGTGGATCCGATGGGTTCGGCGGGAGGGTCGGGGGGTTTTCTGGGGGCCCCGGGGTGTTTGGATTCAGGCTCGGGGAGGAGGGAAGCGCACCTGGCCCCCGCGGGTCCCCGCTTTCAGATAGACCGCTTTTGGAGTCGGTTTGTGTTGTTGCTCCTACCCACAGCTTGGGAGTGGCTAATAAACATACGCGTGCGGCATTCCAAGTCTCTTGTTCTTCCAGCGCTTCGCGTAGGGCTTGTTCTAATTTCCCCCATGCCTTGAGACTTTTTCCGCTGCCTGAGGATTTTGTATCCTCGGCCAACGCGGCTGTGCATTTCTCCCACACCTCCGAATGTAATATTTCTACGGGACGTTCAATTGCCCCGAGCTCCAGGAGTCTTGCGATAGCAAGATAAAAATCCTTGAGCTTACACTTAATTCTGCTGATGAATTCTGCTTATGAATCAAACTTACGACCTTCGCGATGGCATCCATGATGATTGTGGGTCCTCGGGAACGTCTTCCCCGCCTGAAGTCAGCTTCGCTGCTCCGGCTGCTGTTTCTCGTCCAGGTGACTCCCGTTACCTGATCTTCCCGGGCTTTCGGCACCAGATATGTTGCCTTCTGCTAGGAAGACAAGGCGACCTGGTTCAAGAGGACAGCACGGCAGCCCAGCCTCGCCCCCGGACCACTCGGTCCACAGACACACAGACACCAATATGGTGGATGGTCAAATGGCGTTTATTATCTTATCTCATGGGGTTAAATAGTCAAGGGGGCTTCACCACGTCAGAAGGGGGACGGTGGGATAGCTAGGGTTAGTAAGGAGTGGAAAACTACTGGGGTTAGGAGGGGTTGCATACCTAGAGTGATCGCTTATCACAGAGGAATGAGGGGAGGGAAGGTTCCATGTTGCTTCTGCTTCCCGTCACATCGCGAGATCTTCCGTTCGCCTGTCCCTATCTACCACAGATGATGGCCAGAGATCCAGCCAGAGCTCGGACCTGGTGGTCCATGAGCAGGTTCATGCTGGGGAGAAGCCCTACAATTGTGGGGAATGTGGGTAGAGCTTCAGCTGAAGATCCTGCCTGACCTCTCACCAGATGATCCACACTGGGGAGAGGCCCTACGAGTGTGGGAAGGGGTTTCAGACCAGCTCCCATCTCCTCCTCCACCAGCAGATTCACACAGAAAGGAGAGGCCCTTCCGCTGCCTCGACTGCAGTAAGGGCTTCAAGCAAAACCCCCACCTCATCAGGTACCGGTGCATCCACACTGGGGAGACACCCTACGAGTGTCCTGAGTGTGGGAAGAACTTCTCAGACAGGTCTGTTTTCGTTGACTTTACAGGCCAAAAAATGTCACCCGCTCTGTCCAATTGTTTCTTCTGGTGACATCAAGAAATGCTGGATTACTTTGACAGTCTTTTCCAACTCAAATTATTTACTTCTTCATTCTGTGAAGACACTCAAAATTAGGGTAAAAATAAGGAAATTTACCAAAGAGATCTAAAGCTGCACTGTTTAACTGTGACTTGGGGGTGAATTCGGTGTTGGTTCACAGGATTTTTTGGGAGGATTTGGTGTTGTGATGCCACCCAATCAGGCAGATGGAACAATGATCTCCTAGTTTTTCTGGCAGAACGTTTCATCCTGAGCCCGTCTGTTCTCCAAGAATTCCAGTTGTCTGTCCCAGTCCCTGGCCTGAATCTGCCCATCCAGGGTGTCCCTGCCAAAGTGCCCAAATCGCTGCTGAAATGCCCAAGATGCTCCTGGCTGTGAATGTTCGTGTCCAGCAACCTCTCCTGGTTGGTGCCATGGGGACTGGGAGAGGTTTTAGTGGCTCTGGGAAAATTGGGAGGGGCTTTTCTGGCTCTTGGGGGCATTTGTGGTGCTGGGAGGGGGTTTGGGGGGCTTTTGGGGCAGTCTGTGAGGGTGTTTTGTGGTGCTGGCAGAGCCATGTGGTTTGGAGAGAATTTGGGTGGGTCTTGGGGAGGATGGGAAGGGGTTTTGGTGGCTCTTGGAGCCATTTATATTTCAGGGAATGGTCGGAGGATCCTGCCCAGGAGCTGTGGGTTTGAGGCATCCAGGAGTGGCTGTGGGGCTGGGAGGGATTTCAGGGCAGCTGTGACCCACCCAGGCCCCCAAAGGTGCCACAAAACACCACCCCCTTAGATGCTGCTGGGGCTCGCAGCCTCCATGTTGGGGTTTGTCCTACTGGCGCTGCAGGAGAAGGTGAGGGGGGGTTCCCAGGGGCCATGTGTGCCCCCCCCCGAGCGTGTGTGACCCCCCCATATCAGTGTCACCCCCTTTTCCCCACCCACAGGGCTTCTGGCTGCCACCTCAATCAAACGGGACAGGGGGCCAGACAGACACTCCGTGAGCTTCTATTATTTCATTTGCCTCATAAACTGACCAGGGACATCAGAGATAATACAAGCTCGCGTTGCTGGCAAAAACTCCAACACTTCCTGGTTACAGAGCATTCTTAAAAGTTTTTCAGCTAATAGCAGTTGCTCTAGAGGTTACAGACAGCTGTTTCAACCAGTCTTCTATATTGCATGTACATTTGTTAAAACAATACTTGCATGTTTTATACCTTATATAACAGTGCATAATATTCCATTATTAAGCTTAACTTTATCTTCTCTAGCTGAGCATATTTTTTGCAACTTCTAAAAGTTCTCACAGCTAGGCCTAGAACCATGATCTTCTGTTCTCATGATCTTATTCTATTTTCTTGTATATCTTCTTTAATATTTTCTCAGGCAAAGGTGTTTCCTAAAATCTTTCTGCTTTATTCTTAAAACCTGCTTTTGTTTCTGACTCTTAGAAATCCCTTTACCTTTTGCCATATTTCCTACACCTGAGCCAGCCCCTGCTGCCCCCAGGAGGGAATTTGGGGAGGGGACAGAAGGGGTGCACAGCCCCCGCCAGGGCATGACCCCGCCCCAGTGCCCTTCGTTCAGCACAGATCTGGGCTTGGAGCTGCAGGAGGAGGAGGCCGATGGGAAGCAGATCCTGCAGGGGCCACAGGGCTTGGGCTCAGGGCAAGGTCCTGCCCTGCACACCTGGCTCAGATGTGACCCTGCCCTGGGAATGGAGCGGAACATTCCCATGCCCACGGATCAGGGCTGGGAGCAGCACTGGGACCACAGACATGGAAATACTGGGAGCAACTGGGACCACATTGAGGGCTGCTGGGGGCTACTGGGAGCAACTGGGAATGATGGGTGCGTGCTGGAGGCAACTGGGATATACTGGGAATGAATGAGATCATACTGGTGTGACTGGGAATGAGCATGCTGGGGGCAGCTGGAACATACTGGGAGTGTCTGTAACAATATTGGAGGGGACAACACTGGGAACACCTGGGACCATACTGAGGGCAACTGGGATGTACTGAGAGAGACTGGGAGTCTCTGGGATCATCGTGGGAGTGACTGGAAGTATGGCAATGGCCTGGGCTGGCTGATGTGGGGCCTCAGGGTGCGCAAGGAGCGCTGTGACACTGCGGGGCCGCATGGAACCAAGGGCACATTGTGACCCTCTGGGCCCCTCCCTGCCCGTGGGCTGTTTCAGGAGCCCCGTGGTGCCCAGGGCAGCAGAGCAGAGCCCCTGGCTCAGGAGGCAGCAGCTCCCCGGGCCACCCTGGGCGGGAGAGTGGCAGGGAATGCCCATGGAGAAGAGGAAGCCCAAGGCCCAGCACCCCAAGGGTGGCACCAGCTGAGGGCAGGGCCAGGAGGGAGAGGCCGCTGCTGGGACAGCGCGGGGGCTCCCCAGCATTGGGCCAAGGCAGCACCTCCATCCCACGCCTCCTGCTCCTCCTGCTCTTCCTCCTGCTCCTACTGCTCCTCCTGCTCCTTCTCCTCCTCCTGCTCCTCCTGCTCCTCCTGCTCCTCCTCCTGCTCCTCCTGCTCCTCCTGCTCCTCCTCCTCCTCCTCCTCCTCCAGGTCCGCCCGCAGCTGCAGCAGTGGCAGCCTCAGGGCAGCCAGGGCCGGGCCTCATCCCTCCAAGGGGACAGAGTCAGTCCGTCACGGCCCCGCAGCCCCCGCAGCTCCAGCAGCAGCCGGAGCCATTGCGGCCTGGCCTGAGGGCCCTGGCGGGGACAAGGGCCACAGTGGGGCAGCAGCTGTCCTGGCCAGCCCTTGCAGCCGGGCAGCCCGGCCAGCGCCACAGCCCCAGCCAGCCCTGCTCGGTGCTCGGCAGCACCAGGGGCACTGCCCAGCCCTGTGCCCACCCCACGCCAGGACACCAAGGCAGCCTTTGTGTCCAGCGGCAGCCCACGCACAGAGGCACATTCAGCTGCTCCTCAGCGTGCCCAGTGGGGCACACAGACGTAGCCCCGGCACAAGAGGAGGCACATTCAGCTGCTCCTGAGGCAGCACAGCATGGCTCCAGGCCTGCACAGCTCCCTCTTTCCTGGCACAAAATCCCCTCAGGCAGCTTCCCTGGAGCCCTCTGGGGCTGCTACCCAGGATCTCAGCTCCTTAGAGCTTTGTGTGTTACAGACTCCAGCAGATGCCTGGGAGGAGTCTCAGGAAGATCCTAGAAGGTGCAGGTTCACTGAAAAAGCAAAAATGGATCAAGGTCAGCTTCCCTGGAGCAATCTGGGGCTGTTGGACATTTTTGTCATCCTGAAATTGGAGGTCAGGACTCCGGGAGATTCCTTGGAACAATGTCAGGTAGATCACAGAAGATCCAATTTCCACAAAAAGAGAAAAATCACCTCAGGTACTTGCCTTGGAGCAGTCTGGGGCTGTGTAAGAGACAGTCCGAAGACCCTTCATCTGTATCACAACCATCTACAGAAAGCGGGATGCTGAGCCTGGGCCTGCCCGAGGTGGAGAGCTGGCCAAGCACAACGTGCCGATGGTGCACATTCCTGGCTGTTTGCAGTGAGCCGTGTTGGTCCTGCTGTGGCAGCAGCAGGGACAGCGCGGGACATGCTGTCTGCTACCAGTTCTGTGCCATTAACCTAAGACAATGGGCATTGTTCTGGCACCTGTGGGTATTGTTCTCGCACCTGTTTGGCCGTTTGCAACTCGCTCCTGAGAAGGGTACAAAAAGACTCTCTAAGAAGACCCCAATCGAGAACTCCCCAGGGAAGAAGACGGAAGACCACGAGGACTCCGCCAGCCGTTGATAGCTATAACCCTCCCCTCCCCCTCTTTCTCTCCTCTCTCTCCTTCTCTATCACGATTACATTGCGTTGGTATGCAATAAAGTGCCTTGTGCTGATTGAAATTAATACTTTTCCCCGTTGTGTTTCTTTTGCACTCTGAGATTCGGTTAACGAACCATCACGAACCCTGCTTGTCTTAGCGGATCGTGACAGGCTGCCACCTGGGATATCAAGTGCCTAAACCTAAGAGGAAAAGACTCTGGCAGATGACAGGAGGAGTCTCCAGTGCATCCTGGCACAGAGAAATATTTCCAAAAGAGCAAAAGCATCTTGGGATTCTTCCCTGGAGAAATCTGGGGCTGCTTCCTGGGAGCTCAGCTTCCTCAAGGAGCTGTGAAGACTCTGGGACATACCTGGGAGGAGTCTCGGGTGGATTCCAGACCAAAAATGTAACTCCAAAGGAGAAAAAACATTGGAGACCTTCCCTGGAAGATTGTGGGCCTGTGGTTATCAACTCAGGTGCCAAAATGAGGGATCAAAAGACTTCAGGAGAATCCTGGGAGAAATCCCAGTGAATCAAGAATGATAATGTTTCCCAGGAGAGGGTAAAAATCATCTGAGGCAGCTCACGGACAGGGACATCTTCAACCAGAGCAAGCTGCTCAAAGCCCCGTCCAACGTGGCTCTGGATGTTTCCAAGGATGAGGCACCCAACACCTCCCTGGGCAGCCTGTTTCTTGCTTTCACCTCCCTCCGTGTAAAAAATCTCTTCCTCATGGTGGGATCTCTTGGATGACAGTGTGAGGAGTAGCAGGCCAGCAGAGCTCGTGGAAGGAAGAGACTCATTTCATGGCACTGCTGGCCTGGGCAGAATTTCCATGGCTCAGAAAGGCTGCGGCTGGGGGAAGGGCAGCCAAAGCTGGGCCAGTGGTGAAAGAGCAAACAGGGCTGGGCTGAGTGCTTGAGAGAGGATGAGGCTGATGAGGGAAGAGGACTCCCCGTCCTTGCCTTCCCAGAGGCTCCTTCCCCAAGAGCTTT
Source organism: Monarcha castaneiventris obscurior (assembly GCA_026261815.1). Classification (NCBI taxonomy): domain Eukaryota; kingdom Metazoa; phylum Chordata; class Aves; order Passeriformes; family Monarchidae; genus Monarcha; species Monarcha castaneiventris. The sequence continues at coordinate 113,655 of JAMPIT010000138.1, read as the reverse complement.
GAAGCTGCCTGCAAGTGCCTGAGCTCTTGGTGCCCTCGGCCATGGCAGTCGTCTGCACCAGTGAGGTCTGTGAGGAGACAGGTTGTCCTCGTGGCACCGGGGCTGTGTCCTGGCAGCCCTGGGGATGCTGGGCACCGTTACACTGCTGTCCTTCCCTGAGCACTGCCCATCACAGCCCAGGCTGCCTCCAGGGAGAGCCCTGGGCTCTGGGAGGGACAGGATCTCCCGTCCCAGGGGCCAGGATTCTGGCCTTGGCCCTTCTGCTCCATCAAACAAAGGCTTTGCTCAGCACCAGAGCCATCTGCCCAGTGCCTCTGTCTGCCTGCAATCACATCCTCCAGTGACCAGCTCGAAGGAGGCCCTGGGGAGGCTCCATCAGAAAGGGCTTTCAGTGGCAACTCTTAATGCTCCAAGACACTTAGGGTTTTTCTTCTGACTTGGATTTCTTGAGGGACTGCTGCTATCTCCTCTCAGGACCTGAGGATCCCAGCCTCAGAACACCAAATACACTGCAGGGCTCATTAAAAGGAAGAAAGGCCTAAGGAGTTGTTACGTTCCCACTCCCTTTGTCAAGTCTTCAGTACTTGTACAGCTGATTAGAGGGGGTCGAGAACCAGAGATAAAGATTCCAAAGACCACTTTAAAGAGCTGATAACAGCATTGTGCAGCTGACACTGATCCAGGGTATCCTAAGGAGATCAGGACCAATGGAAAAACAGTCCCCCATGACCTGACACGGGATGGACAACTCTGCCCATCCCCTCCACCTCTGCCCTTTCTCTCAGTGGCCACCTGGGACCTGCCTCACTTTCTGTGACATGAGACTTCTTCACTGAATTCTGTAGTGATGTTGCAGCTCCTTTGCACCAACTTCCACCTCCTTTCATCCTAGATCAGGCTGCAAACAGGCATGGAAGGGTTTCTGCTAATTATAAGAAAATACAGTAATTAAAAGTAATGAAATGCAAACACCTCCCCCTCCAAAATACCTCAAAGCAAACCAGAACCAAAACCAACAAAATAAACAAGTAAAAACCCACAAACCCAAACCCCCACCAAACCCCATAGTGAAACATGATAAACAGTAAAACACAACAAATGACTCCCACATCCTCCATGACCTCTGCAGACGGTCCAACTGAGCCCGCGCAGCTCCCAGAGGGGCGCGGCTTGACAGGCACGGCTCCCGTGGGCACGGCACCGGACACGCGGTGAGTGGGAGCTCGGATGGGAGCACCAGGACCCTGGACACGGTCACAGCGACCGGCTGGATCGGCGCGGCAGGGAAGGATGCCGGCAGCCCAAGCAGGAGCTCAGGGCTGTGGTAGAATAGGGACAAACGAACGGAAGACTTCGCGATGTGACGGAAAGCAGAAAACAGCATGGAATCTTCCTCCCCCTCATTCCTCTGTGATAAGAATTACCCTAAGCATGCAACCCTTCATAACCCCAGTAGTTTTCCACTCCTTACTAACTTTTACTATCCCATCGTCCCCCTTCCTGACGTAGAGAAACCCCCTCGACTATATAACCTCACGAGGTAAGGTAATAAACGCCATTTTGACCATCTACCATATTGGTGCTTGTGTGTCTGTGGCCCGAGCGGCTCGGGAGCAAGGCCGAGCTACCGTGCTGAGTTCTTGAACCAGGTCGCCATTGCCTCACATATCAAGAGGCCTCAAGGGCGAAACAGCGAGGCGGCGCTCAGGGGCACAGGAAGGCAGGGCAGGCGCAAGGGCGAGCCAGCGAGGGCAGGAGAGCCAGAAGGCAGGCTGGGGCCAGGGCAAAGGAGGGAGCGGCCAGGGGCAGCAAACAGTAGCGAGGCCTCCCGAGCGAGCAGCAGCCAGCCCTGGTGCAGTTGGGTTTTAGACGCCCCTGGCCCCTCCCAAAGGCTGCCCAAGGACAGGGAACCATTGGCCCAGTCCAGCTTTGCTGTGCCGTCCATTGGTGGAGACCTCTCCGTGACATGACTGGAAAAGCCCCTCCAAAGTGTCTCCTACTGCCTGTCTTGTGTTGGGCATTGCTAGGCCAAGTCTCCCCAGAGATGAGGCTTCCCCCACTCTTGGCTGCCTCCTGCAAATGGCAGGTGTGCCCTCCCTCCCCCCACATGCCTCTGCAAACCCTGACAGCCAGAGTTGAGGCAAACTAAAATGGCTGAATTCCAACTGAATTGGCAGCTCCCAGAGGGGCTCTGCTCCCAGGCTGGAGCAGCCTGGCCTTGGAGGACTGCACCCTGTGGCAGACAGACCCACGGCACAGCACTTTTGGGAGGACTGCGTGCCCGTGGGAGGGGCTCACGCTGCAGCAGGTGCGGTGTGGCTGCTGTTCGTGAGAGTGGGCCCAGGCTGGAGAAGTTCATGGAGAACGGTATCCCGTGGGAGGGACCCCACGGCCACACAGGTGAAGGACTTCTCTCCCGGAGCAGTGGAAGGAAATCTCGCTGGTGAGCTGACCAAACCCCTGTGCCCTGTCTCCCTGCGCTGTAGGTGGGAAGAAGGGAGGGGCTGGGGGGAAAAGGTGTTCTAAGGGTTCATTTTATTTCTCCTTATCCTCCTTTGATTTAAATTTAGTGTGTTTTGCCCCTGAAGTGTTTCCTCTCAGTGCTTATCTCACTCACGTATGTGGCTTTGTCGAGGTGGACATAAAAGCACACTCTTGTCGTAATCCAAATTCGAGAGGGATAGAAAAGATTTTTTATTTTCTCTACTGCTATTCTTATACCTCTTTACAATGACTGTGGCCTATTGAGATTGGCTGCTTAGCAAACTATAACAAGGCTGTTTAACAAGCAAAGACCATTCAGGTAATAAAACAATTAGCTATACAAGCAAAAGTGTAGTTGCTACATATTATCCACAACTTTTTCCTTGTACACTCTCAATGTCCCATAAAAAGAACATCCTCTCCTTGTGTCCAAAACATCTTCTCTCCTTGATTATCTTCTTGGCCTTCTCTGTAGGTTTCACTGAAGCTGCAAAATTTCCGCTGTAGGATTCTCATTGGTAAATTCTGACCGGATTCAGGTCTGACTGTGAAGCCCCCAGACCAGCTGTCAGCCTCATCAGGTCCCCCTTTTTGTTTTTGTACTTCAAAGGCAGCATTTATTGACTTTTTGAGGGCCCTTTGCAAAAAAGACAATAAACATGGCACAATGAGCACAATACAAAAAAATAACCAATAGGATCAGGCATCTGATTTTAAGATTTTTGATCCATCCTGCAATTTGCCAAATTCCAAACAAACTAGAAAGCCAATCAGATTCTGATTCTTCATGCAATTTTGACACACTTGTTTGTAATTCCTTAATGTGGGCGTGAAGAGATTTTGAATGATCAGACGAATTCATACAACACATTCCATCAAAATCTTCACACACATGTCCATGTGCTAACAACAAAAAATCTATAGCAGCTCTATTTTGCAGTGTAGCATGCCTTGCTGAACCAACATCTGTTAATAGTCCAGCTAAAGCAAGCAAAGTAGTGTTAGTTTGCTGAGCTAACCAACATCCTAACTTGTTTAACAGTGCTTTAGCAGATGCTACTTGTGGAGAAAAGAAGGAAACAGCCCATCGAGTACCTGCTGGCCAAAATTTGGTGCTGTCATTACAATCAGGGGCAAACGCATAGATGCTGCGCTTTCCTCTCCATGGTTTATGCTGTAAAATCATGGATGTGCTAGGTGTTAACAGTGAGAGTCGTCCTAAGCTGCAAGGACCTCCCTTGATGTGTGATGCAATTGCAGCCCATGCTCGGTCTCCACAAATACAAAACACCCCTGGTGGTAAAGCTAGAGGAACAGTAGTAGAGTGTGAAATATGTGGTGAACTGTAATTGCACCAGGCATTTTCATTTGTAAATATGGGTTGGTTAGGAGAAACATCCCGTACTTTGGACTCATTAGATCCAGAGTAATTAAACTTAACACAGAGGTCCATTTTCACTGATCCTAAAAGCTCTATTTCTTGCGGCTCAAGAGTTGCATGGGGAAGGTATGAAATCCATTGCTCCCAAGCATCAGTGTGATTGTGTGATTGTAAAAGCTTTTTAACTGTCTTAGGCTTTGGCCAGTCATCTATCGGCAAGTCAACAAGGCAGGTAGAAAAAGGATTGTCAGGAGTAGCAGTGGCTAAGCACAGAGTATCTTGCCCTGTTGCGTTGGCCAAGGTAACCCACACATTGGTTCTCGGCTGACTAACAGGCCAAGCAGAAATAGCAGGCACTAAGGTCAGTAAAACTGACAAGTACCATATTGGCACCTGCATTTTTCTGTTATTTGTTGCCATTTGCACTCCAGTACATCCCAGTGTAAGTCGATATCCCTTGATCGCAAGGATAATACAGTGTAACACAGTCCTCCTTGGTCACTGGTGCTCGATGCTCTCTCTCTGGTCAGAGGTAGCTCGAACTACACTGCCAAGGTCATCAACCTGTGCTGCTGTTATCCTCAGGATCTGGCTGAACAGGCGGTGGGATATTCTGCCACAAATCAGGACGCACACACCTTGCTGGCACCCACCGAGGTCCAGTATCTGTGGAAACACAAGCGTATCCACGCCCTCAAGTGACAAGGTCCCAGGGGCCTTCCCACTGGCTGGTAAGCAAATTCCTCACCCATACTTTAGCTCGAGGCAAATGTGTTTCACTGGTGGACTGCAAGGAATAAAAATTATTTAAAATTGAGGAATTGTTTGAATGAGCCAGTATGGTCAAGTGATTTATGGTATATACAGCTTTCAGAAGTCTGGACTGTGGGGTTTCCCCCTTGCATTGTCCCCTTTTGTTTTTCTAAAACAGTTTTAAGTGTGTGATGAACACATTCAACAACAACTTGACCAGTGGGAGAATGAGGAATATCAAATTCGTAAGAGACACCCCACAGACATAAAGAATTCTTAACTTTCTGAGAGGTGTAGGCTGGGCCATTGTCAGTTTTCCCACAGGCAGGTATGTCTAAAGCAGCAAAGGCTTGCTGCCAGTGCAAAATTCCATCACAAGCCTTTTCTCCAGCATGAGCAGAAGTCCATATAACAGAGGAAAAGGTGTCAATAGATACATGCACATATTTAAAATGACCAAATTCTGAAATGTGTGTAACATCAGTCTGCCAAAGCTGTAGGGCCAAAAGACCATGGGGATTTACTCCTAAGGGTAAAGGTCTGTTAAAGTTCTGACAATCTGGGCAAGCACTAACAATAGCACGAGCTGCTGTGGGTGTTAGCGAGAACTGTTTGCACAATGTGTGCACATTGTGATAAAAAAAGATATGAGATGTTTTAGCCTGGGCTAGTTTATCCGGCTGAGGAACTACCCAAACAGGATTAGCTAATGCATCAGCACGGGCATTACCTTCTGCAAGAAATCCTGGTAGGTTTGTATGGCTTCTAATATGCAAAACATAAAAAGAACAAGTATGTTGCAAAACAGCCGTCCCTAAAGCCTTTAGCAAAAGAAACAAATCAGCATTATGAACTTCTTTCAAATGGGAGCAATCTACTCGTTTTACATCTGCAACGTAAGGTGAGTCAACAATTAAGTTAAAAGGTTCATTAAAATGATGAAAGGCTATAGGAACTGCTTTTAATTAGACCAATTCTGCGGATCCAGTTCCCTGACCCTGCAAAGTCTGCCATTCGTCCTCATTTTTCCAGGTGACAATAGCTTTTCCCGTTTTTCCTCACCCATCTGTAAATACTGTAGGCCCATCTACAGGAGTACTACTTAATTTAGGTTTTGCTGATAGTGGGGTGGTATTCAGTGATTGTAGTAACTTAAGTCTGGGAAAATGGTAATCAATTTGTCCTGTGTAGCTCTGCAGTGTGCTCTGCAGTGCAGAACTAATGGCCAAGGACCATTCAAAATAATCTTGCTGAATAAGAATAGTAAATTTAGCAGGATCTGTGCAGCAATTTGCAGGCATCAGTGTCAACACAATAATTATCTGAGCAATCAATTCAAAAATTATAGTTACTGTTTTTTTAGGTTTGTGAGGTAAAAACATCCATTCTAGAATATGCAATGTATCAGGGGACCAATGATCAGACCATTGTGCAATAATACCTATTGGATGAAATTCTGGAATTACAACAAAAACAACAACATCAATGTCAGGGTCCACACGGTGCACATGACGATTGGAAATAGTTTGTTGCACCTTATGTAAGGCTTGTTGAGCTTCAGGGGTAATCTGTCTTGGTGAATTTAAATCTGAATTTAAATCTTGGTAAATTTAAATCCTGCTAATACATTAAACAAAGGACAATGCTCTGCAGTGGTGAGTCCTAAATGGGGACGCAGCCAATTAATGGTTCCTAACAATTTCTGTGCATCATTTAGAGTGTGCACTGTAGTGTCAAATTATACAGTTTGAGGGCATATGGTATGTTCAAATATTTTCAATCCCAAATATTTCCAGGGTGCTTCTGTTTGGAAGTTTTCAGGTGCGATCTGTAATCCATATTTGTGCAGAGCCTTTAAAAGTTCTGGCTGTATGTTTTGCAAATCCTGTTTGCAAGGAGATGCTTTCAGTATTCAATCCATATAGTGATAGCAATAACTGTAAGGGAATTGTTCTCTGATAGGTGATAGAGCTTTGGCCAGATACATTTGACAAACAGTTGGACTGTTTTTCATACCTTGTGGTAAAACTTTCCATTGATAACATTTTACAGGTTCAGCATTATGGATGCTGAGGAAGCCTCAGCAGAGGATTGATTTCTCCAGCTTTCTGCAGTAGTTCATGAAAGCTCTGTCTTTCTCACACTGAACTATGCAAAACATGATAAGGTTTCTGTAAACCGAGTTTGCTATCTTGCACCTGCAGATATAATTAGAATTGTTGTGATCTTGACTAGGAGAATGACGATGTGTTAACTGACCAATCACTCTGGTAGTTAGTAGCAAGAGGTCCAATAACCTCTTGCCATCTAGGTAGACACTAAGAGATCTAAACACATAAAAACCCGTCCTTTATTAATTAAATAATTCCATCTATTTGCTGGACTGCATTCCTGTCTCTGAGTCCTTCTTTACCCTCCGGTCGGCAGCAGCGACACAGCATTGCTAACAGCTGGTACTGAAAATGCAAATTTTGGTCTATCATTAGAGTGTAAGGGAATTGTAAAGAAGCAATCTTTCAAATCAACAACTAAAATGTCCCATGTTGCAGGAATCATAGTAGGAGATGGCATGCCTGGTTGCAGTGCACCCATACTTTTCATGACTGCATTAATGCATCTCAAATCATGTACTAATCTCCATTTGCCTGATTTCTTTTCAATCCCAAATACAGGAGTGTTCCACAGGCTCACAGACAGCTCTATATGCCCTTGTGATAACGGCTCATCATCTAAATTGTTCGGGGTGGCAAGTTTCTGTTGTGTTAAAGGCCACTGTGCCTGCCACACAGGACAGTCAGTTAACCATTGCAGAGGTGTTACTGGCTGGGAAGCCTGTCACATAAACATGTGCCAGGGGCAGCAGTTCCTGGGGAAGCATTTTTGTCTGCACGCGCCATCCCCTTGCCCTCCGTTGGTAGTTTCCCTGATTCTTAAGAGGCTGCCCATTGGCATGGAAATGAGATTTACATTGTTGCGCATAATGTTCCACTTTACCACATCGGTTACACAGAACTGCTTCAGAGGCTGCTTTGTTGTTGTTATTTGCTCTGGAGGGAGTTCTGTGTGGGCACTGAGATTTAAAATGTCCTGACTGTCCACAACTGTAGCAATTAGTTGTCATTTTAATAGCTGCTGCAACAGGCGTAGAAACAGACTCTGTTAGCAGGGCCATTTGATGTGGTGCAGTCCCTATCTTTGCACATGCATTAATCATATCTTGCAATGAGGGCTTCTTCATAGGTGGCAAGTCAATAGCTTTCCTGCATTCCTCATGTGCATTTTCTTGTGCCATTTGCAAAATTAAAGTTTCTTTTACTCTTGCATCTACAACTTGTTTTTCTATCGCATCTTGAAGGCAGTCTAAAAAGGCTATAAATGTCTCATTAGGGCTCTGCTTAATAGTTGTGTAGCTTTTCCCAGGAGCTGACATACTCGCTGCCTTAAATAGAGCTTGCAAAGTGTGATCACGGGACTGTGCTAAGATCAAAGGGTGTAGGCGAGCCTGTAACTGAGGCTTGTCTATGGGGTGCAATCCCAATAATTGAGGTAAACCTGTACCAAATTGGGGATCAACTACTGGCAATCGTATATTATTTAAAGCAGTTTCCTCACAAGAAGCTCTCCGCTCAGTCTCAAACACCGTATACTGAACCGGTGTGCAAAGCAATCTAGCTATCTGCTTTAAATCAAAAGGAGTTAACTCTTCACTTGTTATAAATTTCAGCATTTTTGTTACAGCAGGGGACTCTAAGCCATAATTAGCAGCAAGTTGGCGTAGTTAAGATACTACCAGCCAGTTAAATGGAACATGCTGATCAGGCCCTTGACCCCTGCCTCTGACCACTGGGAAGGCAGAGATTTCAGGGTCTTGTGGCTCTTTTGAATCTGGTGATTGCCGAATAATTTTAAGATGTTCGGTGGCCTCAAAATCTTTATCAAATAATGCTTGGAGTCTAATATCTCTCCAAATAGCTGCAGGATCCTGCAGGAACATGGGACCCTTGAACAAGAAACCAATTTTATTACGCAAGAGCCCATTTATTGTTTACATTACTCCATTCTTATGCATTTCTGCAGCTGTAGTTCATGCGATCACGCATGGCCCGATTGGTGCCTCTATGTTTTCCACATGTCCTGCATGCACTTTTCAGAAATCCTGATTGGTTCTGATTCAGGATGACATAGTCCTTCTTTATCTACTTTCCTGCTGTCTTTTTATTCTGTTTTCCAACATCTCTCTAAAATTAGCACTGTTTACATTCCAGCAGCTCTGAGAAGGGTAACAGAAGATAACTTGGCTGGGGCACCCTTGACAGGATCTGCACGCTTTATAACAGGATCCTGTGTGCCCCGAGTAACAGATACGGGTTGCAAAGTTAAGGTATCTCTATAAAGCAAGCTATCACTTTGAATCCCCAGCACGGACTCTTTCACGCCTTGTACAAAAGGATTAGTAGCAGCATCCAGTGGGGGTGCAGTAGCAAGCAGTGGGGGTGCTGATGGCACACTCTCATTTGCACCCTTTCCATCACTGTCACCCCACCCGGTGAGTGGTAAAGATAGATCAAAGGGATTTGTAGGGACAGGAGTGGGGGAAGCAGAGTGAGAAGCAGGATTTGAAAAGGGAGGAGGCAAATCCCTGCGCGGTTTGGGTATTGGAAGCAATACAGATTTTTCCTCAATCGCCTGTGCCCTGCCGAATCCTCCCGCAGCAATGTTTCCAGTCCCGTCAGCATTATCTGTCTCTGTTCTCTCTGCTGTGCCAGCTGCAGCAGCATCTTGTTCTTTTTTCCAGTTCTTTCAAAGTGTCTTAAACTAACTTCCATGTTATGGATGCTGAAAAGCTCCAGCAGAGAATTTCTTCAGCTCTCGGCAGCATTTCTGTGAGAATTCTGTCTTTCCCATGCTGATTACTTTGACCAAGGTTACAGTATTGTAAACTTCTTGCACCTGGGGGTTGTTTTGCAGTATTCTTATGGCTCTGACCAGAAAAACATTCAGAGATGGGTGTCTTAGAACTTGACCAATCCCCTTAGGGGATGGATGGCAAAACCAATCACTTTATGGCACTTAGTACGCCTTGCAAACTAACATATAAAAGTTTTTGGAGAATTCAAAAAACGGCTTCTGCCACTTGACCCTGGGCCTGGTCTTCGTGTCATTTCTCTATTCGGCCGCGGTGAGAACAGCAACACCATGTCATCATAAATTCCTTAACAGCATCGTCTCCCCCAGAAGCAAGGTTGAAAATATGCTATCCCACTTCTTCCCATGTCCGTATACTGAAAGTGTTGACAGAAGTCATTTCAATTCCTTGGCTTTTGCACCACAGCAACAGTCTTTGCAATAGCAGCTTATCATAATTTATGCCACGTCATTTTAACATTGACGTCCATATATTAACTATTGAATTTTCCTCCTGAGATGTATTTGCTCTCATTCTGTTATCAACAGGCTCACCTTTAAAAGGTTGCAGTCCCATCCGGATGTTGGTAGCTCTCCTCGCTACTCTCCTTGCCATTGAATCCACCTCCCCTGATCTCCGCTCAGGCTTCCTGCTCTCCAGGCAGGCTCTTTGGATCACATCTCGGGGTCACCAGATGCGGCTTTGTCGAGGCGGCCATAAAAGCACACACTTGTCATAATCCAAATGTGAGAGAGATAGAAAGATTTTTATTTTCTCTACTGCTATTATACCTCTCCACAATTGCTGTGGCCTATTGTGATTGGCTGCTTTGCAAACAATGACAAGGCGGTCTAACAAACAATGACCATTCAAGCAGTAAAACAATTAGCTATACAGGCAAAAGTATAGTTGCTACATGTTATCTGCAAGTTCTTCCTTGTATATTCTCAATGTCCCATAAAAAGAACATCCTCTCCTTGTGTCCAAAACATCTTCTCTCATTGATTATCTTCTTGGCCTTCTCTGTGGTTTCACTGAAGCTGCAGAATTTGACTGTAATATTGTCACGGGTAAATTCTAATTGGCTTCAGGTCTGACTCTGTGAGGCTGTCAATCCGGCTGTCAGTCTCATCACTTTCTTTATTTGCTTTCTTTCTTTTTGCTTTTCTTTTTCTTGTGTCTTCCTTTTTCTTCTTTTTTACTTTCTTCCTTGTTTCTTTCTTTTTTTTTTTTTAATTTTTCCTTTTATTTTCTTGTTGGTTTCATGATATTTAGTCTCCCTTCCCTTCCCTTCCCTTCCCTTCCCTTCCCTTCCCTTCCCTTCCCTTCCCTTCCCTTCCCTTCCCTTCCCTTCCCTTCCCTTCCCTTCCCTTCCCTTCCCTTCCCTTCCCTTCCCTTCCCTTCCCTTCCCTTCCCTTCCCTTCCCTTCCCTTCCCTCCCTTCCCTTCCCTTCCCTTCCCTTCCCTTCCCTTCCCTTCCCTTCCCTTCCCTTCCCTTCCCTTCCCTTCCCTTCCCTCCCCTCCCCTCCCCTCCCCTCCCTTCCCTTCCCTTCCCTTCCCTTCCCTTCCCTCCCCTCCCCTCCCCTCCCCTCCCTTCTTCCTTCCTTCTTCTTTTCTTCCATTTTTGATCTTTTTGCTTTCTATTTTTCTTTTCTGTTTTTTGTTTCTATCTTCCTTGTTCTTCTGTTCTACTTGTCTTATTTTCTTTCTCCTTTTCTTGTTGCGTTCTCTTTTTACTTTCTTCTTTCTTTCATTTTTTTATCTTTTTACTTTCTTTTTTCTTTCTTTCTTCATTTTTTGATGTTTTTGTCCTTTTTTCCTTTTTTTTTTTGTTTCTTGTGTCTTTCTTATTTCTTTCTTTTATTTTTAATTTTGCTTTTTTGTTTCACGTTATTGAGTCTCTTTTTCTTCCTTCCTTCTTTTGTTCTTTTTTATTCACTCATTTTCTTGGTGATTTCTGTCTTTTAGTTTACTTTCTTTCTTTCTTTGGACCCTCACAAGCCCCTTCTCAACCAATTGAAGGGGTGGAAAGCAGCAGGATGCCCTCCTAACAGGGCTTCCCTCACCCTCCCAAAATGTGGAGGACTTCACCTCAGCCGCCCAAAATGCAGGGGATTTACCACACCTTCCCCAAATTCACTGCAACCTCCCAGAAGCCACTTAGAAGCTCCAAAATTGTCAAAAAGCAGCAGAAGCTTCCACAAAAGGGGCTCCTGGTTTCCACCCTGGAGTGCCTCACTCCAAGTGCCCAAACCACCCCATTCCTTCCAAACTTCCTCCCATCCCCACGATGCCATCCCCATCCCATCCCATCCCATCCCATCCCATCCCATCCCATCCCATCCCATCCCATCCCATCCCATCCCATCCCATCCCATCCCTCCCGGCCATGAATTCCCCTTCTGTGCTTCCTGACTTCCCAAAGGCAGGGGTTGGGGCTGACGGATCGAGCCATTTGGGGCTGGCATCGAGACATTGGGGGTTGGTATTGAGTTTTTTGGAGGCTCAATCCCTCCATCCAAAATGAGAGGTTGGAACCTCTCCTCAGGCCTTGCTGTGGCCATGGGCTCACCTCAAGTCCCACAATGAGAGCCAGGGCCCCACAGGCCATGAAGAACCTCTAAACATTGGCAGAAACAGCAGCATCCTTCCCAAAATGGGCTCCCTGGGTCCCTACCAATAGCTCCCCCTCCAAAGTACCACAGCCCCCCTCTCAGAACCCCTCCCCAAGCACTGCAGGGTACCCCAAAACTGCCTCAGGAACAGGACATAGCCTGAAATCCCTTCAGGAATGTGGGATACCCCAGAACCCACTCAGGAATGGGATCTCCCCCAGCCTCATCATGCCCAGCCTTCAGCTCTCTCACCCAGAGCCCATCCCACCCTCAGCAGCCCCAGCCCAGCCCATCCCAGCCCTCCTGGGCAGGAAGCCCCAATGTCTGAGCTGGCCTGGGACACTTCCAGGGATCCGGGGGCAGCCACAGCTTCTCGGGCCAGCCTGTGCCAGGACCTGAGTGCCCTGCCAGGGAACCATTCCTGCCCCACATCCCATCTCAGCCTGCCCTCTGGCAGCGGGAAGCCTTTCCCTGGGGCCCGTCCCCGCAGGCCATTGGCAAGAGTCTCTCTCACCCAGCAATTGCTGCTCCTCCCTGCTGTGGGGCCCGAGTTGGAAGTTGATTTTCCGTCGCTGGCCCCGACCCAGCCCTGAGCCAGGGGCAGGACCTTGCCCTGGAGCTCTGTGTGCGCTGCATTTTTGCGGCCACAGCGGAGCGGATGGAGCTCGGAGCTGCCCTTTGTGTCTCCACCGGCAGCTGGCAGAGCTGGCAGGGCCGGGACAGGGCCGGGGCAGCTCCGGCGTTCCCGGCTCTGTGACACAGCAGCGGCAGCCCCAGCGTTCCACCCCTGGAGACGCTCCCAGAGAAGCGTCCAGAGCCGCGTCCAGGCAACGGAACTGACCGGCCGCTGACCCCCCCAGCCTGGGCTGATGGGGATTCCTCTGCAGACACCTCAGGGAAGGTCTGCTTGGCCACCTCCTGAGCCACAGTGCCACAGCCAAATGTCAGATACAGGTACAGAACTCTGCCCTGAGCTGACAGGCATTGTTAATTAAACATAAAACACCACCAAGAAAAAGAGAACTCCCTCCCAGCAGAGCTGTTCCCTCCTGCAGTAGTTACACCTGCACACCCACAGCACCTGACACTGCAAGGAATGAGCATTCCCTGGGCACAGCTGTAGCCAAAGCAGCTCAAGGACAGGCTTGCAGCAGGAGTGCTGTCAGCTGAGCCAAAAAGGCCCCTTTGGCAGCTGCAGGGCCATTGCAAAGGGCAAGGCCCAGAGCCTCAGCCCACAGGGGAGGAATGGGCTCTGAATTCCCCTCCTCTGGCATGGAAACCCTGTTCCCAGGGTGCTTCCCACACAGGATTCTTCTGGAGGACTGCGGAAAGCTCAGAGTCATCTCTGGCTTCTCCACTTTTCATGTCCTAAAGCTGCCTGGTAGAAGAAACTGAGAGATGGCTCTGGTGGCACAATCCCTCCCAGCCTAGGTCACAGTGCTGGGAAGGTCCTTCCGTGCTGAGGCTTTGCTCAGGCCAAGGAAAGCTCCTGGCTCAGGGTCACCTTTCCTGCCCGGCCAGACCCCCCGAGTGGCCCAGAAGCAGCAGCAGAGAATTCCAGGATTGCCAGGGGCTGGCACAGCAGGGGGAGATTTCCCCCTCCAGACAGGCTCCTCTTCCACTTCGTGCATTTGATTAGCTCCAGGTCCCACAGTTTTGGTTGCACAGCAGCTGGAAATGCAAGTCCAGAGCTCTGTTAGTGCCCAGCCACAGTGGGTGAAAGCAAGGACAGGGCCCTGGCAGTGTGACATTTGCAGGGAGCAACTTCAGCAAGTGCTGGGGGCTGGACTCGGTGCAGAAAACACCTCAGGGGCCTCCAAGGCACCGAGGCAAAAGGAGAAGAGTTCCAGTTTCGCTGGGGAGCGCTGAAATTGCTGCTTTCCACTGCCGAGTTCCATGGCCGGGTGTTCCCCAAGACTTGGGAGCTGGGAGCAGAGAGCCCATGCGAAACACTGGTTCCGGGGTGGGCATGGGCTGGACGGGGGCACAGCCCTGGGGTGCCCACAGAGCCTCCCTGCTCCAAAGCCCCACCTGCAGCACTGGGGCAGCTGCCGGCATCTGTGTGACAGGGACGAGCCGTGGGCGGGTGTTCAAAGCGCCTCCGTTGGAGCAGCTTTTTTTCCCGATGTGAGGGAACTCCCGCAGAGTTGGTGTCCTTCAGGAGGCACACGAGGAGGCACAGGAGGTGGTCGGTTGTTGCTTTGGTTATTTCGGGAGCAGGTTGTGCTTTTTGTCAGACAAGCCCGGCCCTTCGAAGCCCCCGTGGGTGCAGGGAGCGCTGGCACAGCCCTGGCACGGGCAGGGCGGCCCTGGGAGGGCTGCGGGAGCCGGCAGCGGCTGAGCTCAGAGCAGCTGAGCCTGGGGGCTGTTGGCCAAGGCCAAGGCCAAGGCCAAGCGAGCATTTCTCAGATTACAGGGCGGCCTGGAAAGATGCTGAGGGGAGTAATTCACCCCTTCAGTAAGGTCCCAGTCGCTCCCAGTATTTCCATGTCCGTGGTCCCACTGCTGATCCCAGCCCTGATCCGTGGGCTTGGGAATGTCCTGCTCCATTCCCAGGGCCAGGTCCCACCTGAGCCAGGTGTTCAGGGCAGGACCTTGTCTGGAGCCCAAGTCCTATGCCCCCTGCAGGATCTGCTTCCCATCGGCCTCTTCCTCCTGTGGCCCCAAGCCCAGCTCCGTGCTGAATGAAGGGCACTGGGGTGGGGTCATCGCCCAGCTGGGGCTGCACACCCCCTCTGCCCCTTCCCCACATTCCCTCCCGGGGGCAGCAGGGGCTGGGGCAGGAGCCCTGTGGGGAGGGAAAAGGGGATGACACCAGGATGGGGGGTCACACACGCTCTGGGGGGGGACACACACGGCTCTGTAGGACCTCCCCTCACCTTCTCCTACTGTACCAGGAGGATGAACCCCAACATGGGGCCCCTGACACCCAGCAGTATCCTGGGGGGTAGGGCCTTGTGGCAGCTTTGGGGGTCTGGGTAGTCACAAGCACCCCAAATCCCCCTCCCAGGCCCACATTCACTCCTGGACCCCTCAAACCACCCCACAGCTCCATGGCCAGGAACCCTCCCAACCACTCCCTGAAACATCAATGACCCCAAGACACACCCAAATTCTCTCCAAGGCACACAGCCCAGCCAACAGCCCAGAAACTCCCTCACAGACCACCACAAAAGCCCTCTCCAAGCACCAGAAATGCTCTCAAGAGTGACACAAGCCCCTGCATATCCCCCCTAGGAACCCCTAAATCCCCTCAAAGCCCACGATGGCACTGACCAGGAGAGGTTGCTGAACAGGAACATCCCCAGCTGCAAGCAGCTCGGGCTCTTCAGAGCAATTTGGGCACGCTGCGGGGCACACCCCAAACGGTGGATCCAGACCAGGGCCTAGGAAAGACAACCGCAATTCCTGGACAACAGTTCTGCCAGCACAACTGTGACATCGTGGCCCTGTCCACCCAGCCCATGGCTTCACAATACCCAATCCTCCCGAATATTCCCCTGAACCAACCCCAAATTCACCCCCAGATTCCAGGAAAATGCTGTGGCTTTAGATCTCTTTCTTTAATTTCCTGATGCCACCAGCTTAATGCTTGATGCCACCAGAAGAAACAATTGGACAGAACAGGTGAGATATTTTGTCCTGTAAAGTCAAGATATCCACTCTTCTCAATGAATTTCTGATGTCATTCTGAGTCCCAAGAGATGTTCCTGCCCTTGAGTTCATCCAGGTACCTATGGGGATCCAGGAGTATCAGGAGTCTTCCCAATGTGGATCATCAGGAATGTGGGTCACCAGGTCTCTTCCCAACATAGGTAGTCTGAGGGAGGATGAAGTTGGAGCAGAGGACGAAGCTCTTCCCACAGTCAGGGCACTCACAGGGCTTCCCTTACGGATGGCTCTGTTTGTGTCTGGTAAAGGTAGATCTGTCTGAGAAGCTCTTCCCATACTCAGGACACTCATAGGCCCTCTCCCCAGTGTGGATGTGCCAATGAGTGATGAGGGAGGAGTTGTACTTGAAGCCCTTCCCACAGTCAGGGGAGTGGAAGGGCCTCTCTTCTGTGTGTGTCCAATGGTGTACGAGGAGATTGGAGCTGGTCTGAAACCTCTTCCCACACTCGAGACACTTGTAGGGCCTCTTCCCAGTGTGGATCATCTGGTGGCGGATCCGGTGGGATCTCCAGCTGAAGCTCTTCCCACATTCCCCACACCACCAGGTCCGAGCTCTGGCTGGATCTCTGGCCATCTTCCTGACGCAGGGACGGTCTTTCCGCTTCAGAGCTCACTGGGCTGGGTTTGGAGCCCCTCCTCCTGCAGGATCGCTGGGGCTTTTCCTCCTCATTGGATTCCTGCCTCATGGAGGCACTCAAAATGGGCTCTTCTCTGAGGTTCTGCCGTGGGGATTTGTCCTCCCTGGTCTCCGTCCTCAGCTCCTTCTCTGGGGGAGGAAGGACAAGGACAGGATGCGATTTGCCTCCGTGTCAGAGGGAAGGGGAAGGAGATCTCCCCAGTCCGTCCCCAGGAGGACGGCGTTGGCAGTGTTGTCCTGCAACCGGGGGCGATGCTGGGCTTGGAGATGGAGCAGGAGAGAGGGGGAAAGGGGCAGTGACTTCCTCCTCACCTGCCCTGGGGTCCCAGAGCATTTTCTTCTTCCTTGCAGCTATCTCCTCCATATGGCCAGGGTTTGGGAATGGCAAATCCTGGTTTGGAGGGAAAAACAAGGTGTGAGTTCGTGTTGGCTTGGGGGTTCCTCCTGCCCAAGTCCATCTCTAGAAGTCACAGGTGTATCATGACTGTAAAAACCTCTAAAACACTGTGCTGGTTTTAACTGGCATGAGAAATGAACCCCACTGAACTGCCCCAAGGGAGATTAAGGAGGGAGTTAGAATTCACCAAAGAGATGACAAGAAATACGATGATACAGCTTTAACCCACAAAGGCTGAGTGTAACCGAGCACCATGGGACAAGAACAGAACGGTGTTTGTTAGCTCCTGTGCTGAGCACCACGTGCTCCCCCACATGCAAAGAAAAAGGAAAGAAAACAAAACCTGTTGGTCAGAGTGGTGGCCACAGTCCTGTCCAAGTGATGGGTGCAGTCTTGTCACCAGCGGTGGCCACAGTCCTGTTGTAGTTCTACTACACCTCTGGATCTGTTGAGTGTCACACTGTCAGACACAAAAGGAACATGCAGACTCAAGCAGCAGGTCAGGACCACAAAGCAGGGCAAGGGCCAGAAGGCAAGAGAGAGCCCAAAAGCCCTTTCCTTCTTTATTCTCTGACTTTTATATCTTTCTCTAAACAACCATATATTGGTAGATGAGGTTAACACCTCTGCAATTCTACAGGATAGGAACGTAGTCAATCATCTTTCTCCACCTTAGGAGAAAGGAATGAAAAACAATCCAGAAGTTCAGAAAACAGTCTAGGCCGGTTACAAAAACAAGGACTATGTTTATAGAAAATGCATGAGAAATTCTACTACAGAAAGTAAAAACACAGAACACTGCAAAAACCAGGGCGACATCTCACCCTTTTACCTTTAAAAAAAGAAAAAGAAAAATGAACAATGTTCAAACTTTGTGTGTGGAAGGACCATCGGGGTGATTACTCACATCTGCATCTGAGTCACCACTCGATGTTCCACCCACTTGATCACTTTCATACTGGTCACGGTTTCCACCCTGCCTGTCGGCCACATTTTGCCTCTGCGGTCACAGGTCAGGACGGACACACTTTGCAGGTAGCCAGCGCACCCCAGTATCTGTGGATACAGAAGCATACCCGCGCCCCAAAGCGATAAGGTCATAGGGACCTTCCCACTGTTTGGTGACTAAATTTCTCACTTGAACCTTCGCTCGAGGCTGCTGTGCCTCATCCGAAGCCTGTAACCAGAGGTGATGGTTCAAAATGACAGGATTGTTAGAATTCTGCAGTACCGTAAGGTGAATTGAGGGTATACAAAGCTTTTGCCAACCGACTGTGCGGGGTTTCACCCTGCATTTCCCGTTTTTGTTTTTGAAGCACCTGCTTCAGAGTACCATGAGCACGTTCTACAATAGCTTGACCAGTCGGAGAATGAGGAATACCAAACTTGTGTGACACACCCCACAACTGCAGGAACTGCCTCACATCTTTCAAGACGTAAGCAGGAACATTGTCGGTCTTCACAGTAGAAGGTATGCCTAGAACGGCAAAGGCCTGCCTCCAGTGGGCAATGACATCGCGGCCCTTCTCTCCAGTGTGAGCAGAAGCCCACATGGCAGAGGAGCAGGTGCCCACCGTGACATGCACATACTTGAGCCGGCCAAATTCGGCAACTTGGGTGACATCAGTCTGCCAAATCTCCAAGGCCCTAAGGCCCCTGGGGTTTACCCAAGCCCGCAAAGGTGCAGCAAGCGCGTGACAGTCGTCGCACGACTCGACAATGTCACGGGCCTCAGTTGGCGTCAACTGAAACTGCTTCTGCAGGGTATGTGCGTTCTGATGGAAAAACCCATGTGATGCTTTGGCCTGCGCGAGTGTATCAGGCTGAGGTGCCACCCACGCTGGGTTAGCCAACTTGTCAGCCCTCACGTTACCTTCCGCTATGAACCCTGGCAAATTGGTATGACTCCTTACGTGCAGAACATAGTAGGGATGAACCCGTTCCTGAATGACACACCACAGGGTCTTCAGCAAATGAAACAGATCAGCATTGCTGACCTCCTTCAAAACTGAATAACCCAACTGCTTTGCTATGTCAGCCACGTAGGCGGAATCCGTGACCAGACTGAAAGGTTCCTGGGAAAACTTTTGAAATGCCATAAGAGCAGCCCTCAGTTCAACCAATTGGGCTGAGCCAACCTCATGGCCCTCCAGAACCTGCCACTCAGATCCATCCCTCCAACTAGCAATGGCCTTCCCGGTTCTGCCCGAACTGTCAGTAAAGACAGTGGGTCTGTGCACTGGCTCCTGACTGTGTTGGGTCTCAGAGAAATCTCTGTGTGTTTCGCCACTTGCAGCAACTTGTGGCTAGGCAGATGATACGTAATCTGCCCTGAAAAATTTTCTAGAGCACTTTGCAGTGAAACACCATTTGCAAAGCTCCAGTCAAAGTCTTCCCACTGTACCGGCAGTACAATCTTTGCAGGGTCTGCACCCATCAATTGAAAACACCGCTGCTGGCATTTGGCTATCAAGCGAGCAATCAGCTCAAACAATGCAGTTGCCGTCTTCTGCGGCTGATGGGGCAAGAAGACCCATTCCAGGACGTGCAAAGGATTGGACCATTTGTCACTCCATTGGCCAATGATACCTGTGGGATGCAAATCCGGAGTGGTGATGAAAACAGTGACATCAACGGAGGGATCAATGCGATTTTCTGCTCGAAACCTGTCGAGCAGAAACAGCTCGCTGCACCTCCTCCAGCACCTGACGTGCCTCCGGGGTCTGTGTGTGAGGCGACTTCAAATCAGGGTCTTCCTTCAACAAATCAAATAAAGGAGACAACTGCGCCGTAGTCAGTCCCAAATATGGATGTAACCAAGCCATGACACCCACCAATTTCTGGGCATCATTCAGTGTCTTCACCAAATGCACAAATTGCACCTCTTGGTATTGAACTGTACGTTCCAAAATTTTGACCCCCAAATATTTCCAAGGAGGTTGTTGCTGAACCTTTTCTCGAGCCACCTGCAGCCCGTGTGAATGCAGAGCATCGAGCAGCTGAGGCTGGATCCTCAGCAGCTCATCCTGGGTGGACGCAGCCACCAATATGTCATCCATATAGTGATAAAACTGAGCATCAGGAAACTGCCTGTGAACTCCAGACAAGGCTCTGGCCACATACATTTGGCATATGGTTGGCGAATTTCGCATCCTCTGGGGAAGAGTCCTCCAGTGATATCTCTGTGCAGGTCCAGCATTGTTAATTGCTGGCACAGTGAAAGCAAATTTCGGCCTGTCATCGGGATGCAAAGGAATTGAAAAGAAACAATCCTTTAGATCCACGATGAGGATCGGCCAATGTCACCCTGGATTTTCCACTGTTCTGTGTTTTTACTTTTGTAGTAGAATTTCTCATGCATTTTCTATAAACATAGCTCTTGTTTTCCTAACCGGCCTAGATTGCTTTCTGAACTTCTGGATTGTTTTTCATTCCTTTCTCCAAGGCACAGAAAGATGATAGACTGTGTTCCTATCCTATAGAATGGCAGAGGTGTTAAGCTCATCTACCAGTGTATGGTTGCTTTAAGAGAGATATAAAAAGCAGAGAATAAAGGTAGGCAGGGTCTTCGCCCTGCTGCTGGTGGTCCTGAGCTGCTGCTCGACCTTGCGTGTTTCTTTCGTGTCCGATACTGCGACAGGCCAATCTGCAAGAAGCATGGTGGGCGACAGCATTCCAGCCTGCAACGTTCCCATGCTCTCCATTATGGCATTAACCTTCCTGAGGTCTTGTAATAACCTCCAGTTCCCAGACTTCTTTCTGATGCAGAAGACAGGAGTGTTCCAGGGACTGGTAGAAGGTTCCAGATGACCCTGGTCCAATTGCTCCTGAACCAACTTATGAAGGGCTACCAGTTTATCTTTAGGAAGGGGCCATTGATCTTGCCAGATTACTTTGTCCACCAGCCACCATACAGGAGGCGTAGGACACTCTGTGCCCTTCAATGCAGTGGCCCCTAGTAAAATTCCGTCCCAATACGCACCCCCCATGCAGCCAGAACATCCCTCCCCCAGAGGTTAATAACAGTATCAGTAACATGAGGCCTAATCACGGCCATCTGTCCCTCTGAGTTCGTTATCACCACAGGCTTCTGGCTCACGTAGCAGCGCTTTGTCCCTCCCAAGCCCACAACAGGTGCCCCCACCAGGTCCAACGGCCACTGCGGAGGCCAAGCAGCAAGAGAGAGAATCGTGACGTCCACACCGCTGTCGAGAAGCCCGCGGAGAGAGATCTCTGGCGGCGTAGCATCAGCAATGGACAGGGTGCACCACATCTCAGGACGTTGTTCGGTCATGACAGCAGTCCAATGAACCTGAGGCGGCCCAGTGGAACCAAAGCAGCCGTCTCCTCGTGACCTCGAGCCTGTCCTGTGAACAGAAGACTTAAAAGGAACAAGTTGAGCAATGCGAGTCTTTTCAGGAATTGTGACCGGGGGGGTGGGTGTGGAAACCATGGCATAAATGCGTCCCGTATAATCCGCATCAATGAGTCCTAGATGCACAATGATACCCTGAACGGTGGCTTTAGACCTCCCCATGAGGAAAGCACTCATGCCATCGCCCAAGGGACCAAAAGCATCCAAGGGGGCCTTGTGCACAGCGCAAGAGTCTAAGACGACCGTTGCTGCTGTGCAGACATCCACAACTGCCGAGCCGCTGGTGCTGGGCATGAGCCGGCCAAGCAGACCTCCATCGGCTCCGGAGTTTGGAGAGACATTTGTGTCTGAGCACGTCTCCCCAACGTGCTCTGCGCCCCATTTCCCGAGCACGATGAAGACTGACCATTAACAGAAACTGCAGCCTTGCAGGCCCTCGCAGTAGGGTTTGGTTATCCACACCAAGGACAGAAAAACAAGACAGCTGTGCCCTTCCGCACCTTCTTTCCTGGTTTCCTGCTGGCCTGAGCACTCACCTGCTTCCGCTGCCCGCCCTGCGGCCCTGTCCAGGCAGGCCAAGGGGCAGCAGCCACGGCAACCACCTTACGACCGGCAGTGCCCACCTTTTTACAGGCCTCATCCGTTTGCATTACAGAAGGATCACCAGGCAGTGCGTCTATAAGGTTCTGACACTCAGGAGTACAACGCGTCCTGGCAAGTTGCTTAAGTATCAGCTCTCTTGCATCCGGATTCTCCACCTGCCTCTCAACAGAAGCAATGAGCCTGTTTGCAAACTGCAAGAAGGACTCACCATCCCTCTGTGTAACATCTACAAACTGTTCTACAGGAGCAGCCATCTCAATGGTTTGAATCAATGCTGCCATGTCTGTCTCATGGCATTGGTCCACCACAACACGGTCCATGGCGGCCTGCATTCTAGCATCATCAAAATTACCAGTACCCAGCAGGACATCTATTCCAATTCCATGTCTGGGATCCTGCTGGTCCAACGTAGCATTGTATGCTAATGCCCTAGTTGCTAGCTGACTCCACTTCATTTCAAAGATGTCATATTCCAAAGGCCAAAAAAGAACATGAGCCATACTCCGAACATCATAAGGCACTAGCAAAGCACCATTAAAAACTCTGAGGAGCTGCGTAACTTCACTAGATCCCAGGCCATGTTTTCCAGCCTTGTCCCAGATCTCCATCAAGGACTTCCATGATAAACCCTTATAACTATTCGGACCATCACCGAGAACAACAAGAAAAGCTTGCAGTCCTCTCGGTGAGACTGCTGCATCCCGTCCCTTGCTTTTCACAGGGACTACAGCTGCAGCAGGGCTCTGGGATCTGTCTGCACAAGCCTTTAGGCGACAGGCTTTAGGACAGTTGCTCACCTCCTCAACTTTCACTCTAACATCTCCCCAGAATTTCGTCTTATCTCTGGGGCACACTGTGACTTTGCACTGGGGGAGGGTCCAGAGGCTACCGGACACAGACTTGTGGTCCCGGGACCTGCCCCGGCAGGACTGCGGCTTCTCCGCCGCTCCACTGCCTGTGTCAAAAACAAGCACCTCGGAATTCCTCCCCCCTGCAGATTTGGCATGTTTGGAATATCCCGTGGATGAAACCTCTGAGCCCACGCTGTCCAAGTCCATGCTGTCGGAGTCCGCCGTGTCCGAGACCCCGGCAGCATCCGCCGCCGCAGCCGCAGCAGCACACAAGCCCCCAGCAGCCACGGCTGGAGACGCCAGGCAGAGCGGGGCTCGGCCGCTCTCCCCCGGCCCCTATGAGGAGAGGGGCTGAGCCGCTGGGAGCGGTGGCTCCTCTGGGGCCGGGGCATGCTCCCGCGGCACGGGCACAGACCCAGATGATCGGGGGTGGGACTGCCCGAATTGGCCGGCAGGGAGAGCGGCTGAAACTGTGCCCAGAAGAGTTCCGCTGGTTGCACGGACACCGAGCGCAGGGGCCGCCCGCTGTGAGCGGGGGGCAGCGTCCCTGGAGCCCGGAGCCGGACTCGCCGCGCTGGCAAAACCTTCTGTCTCTACCTCTTTAGGCGCCCCGGGGCCGGGCTCAGCGTCTGAGCCCGCGGCACTGTCGTCCGAAACCAACAAACCAGCTGCCGCCTCAGTGTCAGACGCTGGTTCGATTCGTATCCCCTGTGCCCTGGGAGTATAGACGGTAGAAGTGCCACACCTCGGACATTCTGCTGTTACTGTCGCACGGGTTTTCAACCCACCCCCGCCCCCAGCACCGGGAAGGCACAGGGGAACGAGCATTTCTTGCTGCCCCGCCTCCCCTGCCACGCGGGGTGGGGCGAACCTGCCAGCGCTGCTTTCCTGGAGCTGGGGGGTGGCGAAACCGATCGCGTCGGCTTTCCAGAGCCGCGCCGGGGGGGCGAAACCAATTGCGTCCCCCTCCCTGAGCCAATTGCATCCCCCTCCCTGAGCCGTGTGGGGAGGGGGGCGAAGCCGGGACAGCCGGCTCCCCGGGACTTCCCGTGGCCAGACAGTCCCCGGAAACCTGCCAATCATCTGAGACCGGCAGGCTAGCAGCCTGAGTGCTCTGCGGGGAGGACCCCTCCCCTGCCTTATTGGTCTGGGGTGGGGAGGTGGGCTCAGACGCTGTCTGCGACGCGAGCTCTCCATCCCCCTCTCCCTCAGACAGCTCAGAGAAATCTCCGAGCGAACTGACAGGGGTCATACCACCTGAAGAGCTCTCCTGACTTTTAACAACAGAATTCACCTGTCTCCAAGCCCCCAGTAACCTAGCCGTAGTCTGGCTATATGCCTCTGCTACCACGCCTCGCACCGCTCTTCCCACCAGGGTCCACTTCGATTTACAAAAGACATTACATCCATCTGGAAAGAATCCTCTTACCTTGCTCCAAAAATACAGACTTTCTAAATCTGATTTGCATATATCCACACTGTCACTTTCTAAAAATATTTCGAGAACTTCTGACGCCAAGGAGTCACTAAAGGATCTCTCCTTGGAGACCCCCATATTTAATAATTTTTAAAATTTATTTATTTACCTGAGGATTACCAGAACCTGCTGGTTCCCCGTACGGGCCACCAGATGTCGCACCATCGGACATGAAAGGAACACGCAGACTCAAGCAGCAGGTCAGGACCACGAAGCAGGGCAAGGGCCAGAAGGCCTGCCCTTCTTTATTCTCTCATTTTTATATCTTTCTTTAGACAACCATACATTGGTAGATGAGGTTAACACCTCTGCAATTCTACAGGAAAGGAACATAGTCTATCATCTTTCTTTGCCTTAGGAGAAAGGAATGAAAAACAATCCAGAAGTTCTAAAAAATCAAGGCCGGTTACAAAAGCAAGGACTATGTTTATAGAAAATGCATGAGAAATTCTACTACAGAAAGTAAAAACATAAAACACTGAAAGAATCAGGGCAACGGTTGAGTGTTGGCAGAAGGCCCCAAGACCCAAGATTTTATATGCTCAGGTTCCAGTGGAAATGCTCAGTCCCTCCCCCAGGTCCGGCAGTTTCACAATGGAATGATGTAATCCTGTGAGTCATGGGGTATTTTGGGACCCCTGATGGTCTCAGTCCTTGCAGCTGCCCATTGTGCTGGAGCCATTCAGTCCATGATGGCCCATTAGCAGAGGCAACTCCTCAGGCTGGGTGGGACTGTGCTGGTGCTTCCCTGGAGGGAGTTATCACAGCTGAGTCATTGGTGTGAAGAAAAAGAAGCACTGTCCTGCCTCACAGGGTTTGCCTCTCCTTCCTTATCTCATTTAACACCCAGCTCATAGCCTGAGGGGTCCGGGCTGCCCTGGGCAGCTCCTGCAAACGACCCATCATGAACAGCTCATCAGAAATGAGAGAAGGGGAGTAGAATGCACAGTTTGGTCCCACCCACAGAGTGCTAAACTGGCACCCTGCTCCTGTCACCAGCACAGGCTGGCAGTGCAATGTCATTGTAAGGTCTTGCTCCACTTGGCTTTCAGCCCAGTAACTCACAGACAGGGTCCCTTCCCACCCCAATCCTTCTGGGGTTCTGGCTGGGACTTGCTTCCCTTTCCTTCCTCCCTCTGCTTCCAGCTGGGAATGTGCTGGGAAATGTCCAGCAAAGGAACCTTTGCTGTGTATTCTGGGAGCCCACACAGCTGCTGCACTTTGTCCCCTGCCTTTGCACAGCTCCTGTGGGAGGCACGGCAGGACCAGCACCCTGGGAGCCTCGGGAATGCCCCTCTGGGATCCACGGCATACCCTCCAAGGATCTGATATTGCAGTTCCCAGCAAGGAAAAGATGTTCCTGCCCTTGAAGGCAAAGCTCTTAGGAAGGAGCCAAAAGCCAAGTGGAGCAAGATCTTACAATGACATTTCTCTGCCAGCCTTCATCACCTCACCCATGGTTGTTTTAGCTTGCGGATTGGGAACAAAATCAGGGGAGAGGCTTTGGTGGGAGCTGCCCTGGGTCAAGAGAGACACTGGGAGGGAAACAGAGCAGGCAAAGAAAGGCAGAAGGGAAAGGAGGACAGAGATACAATCAGCTGAGAAGGTGGCACTCTGAAAACCAGACCAGAAGTGACTGAAAATTAATGTGGCAGAAAGAAATAATTTGGAACTTTGATTTACTAATGAAATACATTTTTCTGCCTTTCTCACAAACCTCCTTCTGATGTCATTCAGCAGGGCTTTTAGAAAGTGTTCCATTCTGAGTGGATGTTCCAGGCTGCAGACACAAGGAAACACGGAATGGGCTTTTTCCTGCTCCTGGTGACTTTGACATCCTCAGCTGAGAAGATGAGGAGGCACCAGAAGAAAAGGGCAGCTGGAATAAGGAATAGGCTCCACAGGAATAAGGGGGAGAAAAACCTCTCGTCATCTCAGTAGCTGCTCCCACAGGGATGTGAAGGCTGATCCCAGACCTCCAAGGATCACATTCAGGGCTGCCTTCACGGAATGCTCACGTGGTATTGAGGGGCAGTGTGGGAGCAGCTCGATCTGGGACCACCCAGCTGCCCCCCAGGTTTGGAAGTATCTGGGGGGGGGGGGGGGCTGGGACGGTGCCAGGGACATCCTGCAGTGACACCTCAGCTGTCCCGCTCTGCGTCCATCCTCTGCCTCTTTCGGGGACCCAGGGCAGGTGCCCATCCTCTTTACCTTTGGGGGGGCGGGGTGGTCTTCATCCTGCTTGTCCAGGGGAAAGGCCACAGAGAGGTCTCTTTTGTCTTCCGCTTTAGCTGGCCTAGGGAGGCGTCTATATCTTCCTCACCCTTGGGGGAACCACAAGGGTCCTTGTCCTCCGCTGCAATTGGGTGTCTGGGGAATCTCCATCCTCCTCCCCTAATGGGGGGACCCAGTGCGGTCTCTGTGCTCCTCCCCTTCAGGTGGCACCAGGAGGGCGTCTCTGTCCTCATTCCCTTTAAGGGTGGACAGGGTGTCCCCATCCTCTTTAGCTTTGGGGATACAGTGAGTGGTCTCCATTTCCCTTACCTTTGGGGGGCCAGGGGTGATCTCCATCCTCCTCACACCGAGGAAAGGCCCCAGGGGGAGTCTGTGTCCTCCTTACCTTTGGGGGAACCATACTGGTGTCCATTTACTTCCACTACAGGCAGGCCAGGGGTTCTCTGTCCTTCTCCCCTTTGGGGAGAGCCAGGGGTGTCCTTCGTCCTCCACCCATATGTGGATGGACGTGGGGCTCTCCGTATCCACACCCTCGGGTAGGGAGCTCTCCGTCCCTCTGGCTCCACTCGGCACGGCCGCTGCTGTCCGGCCCGCGCACCCGTTACCAGTGGCAGCGACCTGGGGCGCACCGGTGGCTCAGGGCACGAGGGAGCCAGGCTGGGTCTCCCTCTCCAAATCGCGCTGCGATCGGGCCCATGGGGGCGGGTGCTGCTCCCACCTACCCCCAACTACTCACACACCCCCCGTCCCAGGCCCATTGAGGGCTTCCGGTGTTGTGGGGCGGAGGGTGTGTAGTGGGTTGATCCTAAATTGACAGACAGCCTTTTGGACCAATCACGCTTCTTTCAATTTTACGTATTTAAACCCCAAGGAAAGGCGGGATTTTGGGGGTTTTTTCCATTCCAGCTCAGGTGCCGGGACAAGACAGAGTCAGGGGCCTTGGAGCCCCGGGCTCTGCTGGGCCCCGCCGGGCTGGGCAGGGTGCTCCTGCTCTCCTGCCCTCCCCCCCCCATTTTTCCCAACGCCACAGCATGGACCCTGGGTCACTGGGAGGGGGAACTACGAGGCCCTCCGACGCGGTTTGCTGGACTAGTGGATCCCTCTCTTTTGCACACGATGCCAGCGGGAGCCGGCGGAGCCTCCGGCCTGCAGCCAGCACACTTCACACTGAACTGAAGAGGACACCCTGCAGCCGACAGCTCAGGAGGAGCGGGGTTCTCTCCACCCTGAACGGTAACACTCTTCAACATGGTGACTTTAAAGCCAGAGAAAAAGAGAAATGATGTCACGTGAGACGGAGCTAAAACAGCTTCAGGACAGAAAGGGCGGTGCCATGTTTCTCTCACGCAGCTTAAAAAACTCTTGCATTGCCATGGTATGGAACTGTAATATCTCAAACTGTTTCTGGATGGTGAAAGCTTGGGTGCAGAGAGATTTCTCAGTTTTCTGATAGTGTCTGTGTGAAAGCCTTGCTTTCTCATGGACGCTCTGGGAAGACAGTTGGGAGTTTTTTGTAAACTATGGTCTTGTTATGGTACAAAGAAGAAAAGTAGTTGAAGTAAGTGTTGTGGGGTTCAGCCAATCCCCTTGCAGGGTGGCTGACCAATAAACCCATGACCTTATGCTAGTCCAGCGTGCTAAGATATATAAGCAAACTTGTAAATTAATAAAGGGGTTGGTTTCTGTTCGTATGAAATCGTCCACGTCACTTTTATTCTTCGATCTGCTGCCTGCTAGCGACAACTGTTTGTCTCTATAATCCATTTGAAGTACATGGGGGGATGAACAATTTACGTGTGGCCTGTAAAGGTTGTGAAGAATGCCCATGCCAGGCTAGATATGAAAGCAGTGGGAGGCTTTTAAATCCTGGTGGCCAAGAAAGCCTTTATGTTCAGGCCAAAATGACTCATCCTTAGAAAGAGTAATAACCCCATGTGAGGGCCCATGTTTTACAGTGGACGGAACTGTGAAAGGGTTCACGCAAGAGATGTTTTACACCCCAGCAGATTGTTTCCCTCTAAGCAAACCTGCAGATGGTGGCAGTTTGAAAAACCACGTAAAGCAGAAGAAAACCCTTTTGTTCCAATCAACACTGATTGAACGAGGGGGAGAAGAAAAAGCTTCTGAAAGTTTGTTCTGATTAGTTTCTTTCTTTCTTTCTTCTAGGTCTGTTAATAAACTTCTTTATATTCTTTAAGTTTTGTGCCTCCTTTGCTTCCTCCTAATTCTTATCTCACAGAAAGGAAATCAGGGGCTAATGCATCATTTGACCTAAAACCACTACACTTAATTGGTCTTTCTGCCCGGATTTGCAAACTGAACCCGCAACAGGGTGCAGAGCTCCACTCGGCTCTGTCTGCTCCGCTCCGCTCTCATCCCTCTGCTCTACCCACTTCGCTCACCTCCTCTCTCCCCACTCCGCTGTTCTGCAGCAGCGCCTGATCCCGCACTGAACAACGGCCCCGATCGCCCCTTTACATGGGCATGGGAGCCCTGCTCCCCACCCCGTGGCAGCAGCCAATGGAAGTCGAGGTACAAATAATGAGGGGTGGAGCAAAGAACATGAGAGAGGGATGTGATTGGCTGAGACGATGCAGGTCCTGAGAGGGGTGGGGGTGGGTTTGGCTTCAGGCTGGAGCGGGGCCAGGAACAGGGCAGTCAGGGCTGGGATGGGGGAGGGGTGAGGGAGGGGTTGCAGTGAAACCGGGATTTGGGCTCGTTTAGGGTGGGATTGGGGCTGAGAGGAGGCTGGGGGCAGGGCTGAGGGAAGGCTTGGAGCTGGGACTGGGGTCAGCGCTAAATGTGGGTTTGGGGTGATGGCTGCAGCTGGGATTGGGCCTGGGACTGGGGTCAGCGCTAAATGTGGGTTTGGGGTGATGGCTGCAGCTGGGATTGGACCTGGAACTGGGGCTGGGATTGGGGTGAGGGCTGGGGCTGGGGTTGGGGCTGGGATAGGGGTTAGCTCTAATAATGGTCTGGGGTGTGGGCTGCAGCTGGGGCTGGGTTTGGATTTAGAGCTAAATGTGGGACTGGAGTGTGGGCAGGGGCTGGAGTCAAGGCTGGAGTTAGGGCTAAATTTGGCACTGGTGTTGGGGTTAGAGTTGGAATTGGGGCAGGGGTTGGAGTTAGGGCTGAATGTGGGAAGAGGGTTAAGGCTGAAGCCTGGG
Source organism: Monarcha castaneiventris obscurior (assembly GCA_026261815.1). Taxonomy (NCBI): domain Eukaryota; kingdom Metazoa; phylum Chordata; class Aves; order Passeriformes; family Monarchidae; genus Monarcha; species Monarcha castaneiventris. The sequence goes on along the minus strand of JAMPIT010000138.1, from coordinate 84,103 downwards.
GCAAGGGCTGGAATTACAGCCGGCCTTGCAGGTCAGGCTAAACGTGGGATTTGAAGATGAGGATTTAGGAAAGGGCTGGGATTGGGTGAGGGGCTAGACAAGTCTGGTACTGGGATGAGATTAGAAACGGGACTGTGAGTGTGTCTAAATGTGGAGCAAGATTGAGATCACGGTCAGGGTAAAGTTTGGGACTGAGCGCATGCAGAGTGGGACAGCTGAAATGTCACTACAGGATGTCCCTGGCGCCATCCCAGCACCCTCCCCAAGTACTTCCAAACCTGAGGGGCAGCTGGGTGGTCCGAGATCCAGCTGCTCCCACACTGCCCCTCAATACCATGCAAGCATTCTGTGAAGGCAGCCCTGAATGTGACCCTTGGGGGTCTGGGATCAGCCTTCACATCCCTGTGGGAGAAGCTACTGAGATGACAAGAGGTTTTCCCCCACTCAATCCTGTGGAAGGCTGAACCCCAGCTGTCCATTTCTTCTGGGGCGTCCTCATCTCCTCAGCTGAGGATGTCGAACTCACCAGGAGCAGGAAAAAGCCCATTCCGTGTTTCCATGTGTTTGCAGCCTGGAACATCCACTCAGAGCACTTTCTGAAAGCCCTGCTGAATGACTTCAGAAGAAGATTTGTGAGAAAGGCAGGAAATTGTATTTTAATAGGAAATCAAAATTCCAAATTATTTCTTTCTGTCACATTCATTTTCAGTCACTTCTGGTCTGGTTTTCAGAGTGCCACCTTCTCAGGTGTGTCCTCCTTTCCCTTCTGCCTTTCTTTGCCTGCTCTGTTTCCCTCCCAGTGTCTCTCTTGATCCAGGGCAGCTCCCACCAAAGCCCCTCCCCTGATTTTGTTCCCAATCCACGAGATAAAACAACCATGGATGAGGTGATGAAGGCTGGCAGAGAAATGTCATTGTAAGATCTTGCTCCACTTGGCTTTTGGCTCCTTCCTAAGAGCTTTGCCTTCAAGGGCAGGAACATCTTTTCCTTGCTGGGAACTGCAATTCCAGACCCTTGGAGGGTGTGCTGTGGATCCCAGAGGGGCATTCCCGAGGCTCCCAGGGTGCTGGTCCTGCCGTGCCTCCCACGGGAGCTGTGCAAAGGCAGGGGACAAAGTGCAGCAGCTGTGTGGGCTCCCAGAATACACAGCAAAGGTTCCTTTGCTGGACATTTCCCAGCACATTCCCAGCTGGAAGCAGAGGGAGGAAGGAAAGGGAAGCAAGTCCCAGCCAGAACCCCAGAAGGATTGGGGTGGGAAGGGACCCTGTCTGTGAGTTACTGGGCTGAAAGCCAAGTGGAGCAAGACCTTACAATGACATTGCACTGCCAGCCTGTGCTGGTGACAGGAGCAGGGTGCCAGTTTAGCACTCTGTGGGTGGGACCAAACTGTGCATTCTACTCCCCTTCTCTCATTTCTGATGAGCTGTTCATGATGGGTCGTTTGCAGGAGCTGCCCAGTGCACCCCGGACCCCTCAGGCTATGAGCTGGGTGTTAAATGAGATAAGGAAGGAGAGGCAAACCCTGTGAGGCAGGACAAGTGCTTCTTTTTCTTCACACCAATGACTCAGCTGTGATAACTCCCTCCAGGGAAGCACCAGCACAGTCCCACCCAGCCTGAGGAGTTGCCTCTGCTAATGGGCCATCATGGACTGAATGGCTCCAGCACAATGGGCAGCTGCAAGGACTGAGCCCATGAAGGGGCCCAAAATATCCCATGACTCACAGGATTACATCATTCCATTGTGAAACTGCCCGCCCTGGGGGAGGGACTGAGCATTCCCACCTGAGCATATAAAATCTTGGGTCTTGGGGCCTTCTGGCAACACTCAACAGATCCAGAGGAGGAGCAGAACTCCAACAGGACTGTGACCACCGCTGTTGACAAGACTGCACCCATAACTTGGACAGGACTGTGGCCACCACTCTGACCAACAGGTTTTGTTTTCTTTCCTTTTTCTTTGCATGTGGGGGACCAGGTGGTGCTCAGCACAGGAGCTAACAAACACCGTTCTGTTCTTGTCCCAGGGTGTCCAGTTATACTCAGCCTTTGTGGGTTACAGCTGTATCATCGTATTTCTTGTCATCTCTTTGGTGAATTCTAACTCCCTCCTTAATCTCCCTTGGGGCAGTTCAGTGGGGTTCATTTCTCATGCCCTTTAAAACCAGCACAGTGTTTTAGAAGTTTTTACAGTCATGATACACCCGGTGATTTCCAGAGATGGACTTGGGCAGGAGGAACCCCCAAGCCAACACACTCACACCTTGTTTTTCCCTCCAAACCAGGTTTTCCCATTCCCAAACCTTGGCCAGATGGAGGAGCAGGCTGCAAGGAATAAGAAAATGCTCTGGGACCCCAGGGCAGGTGAGGAGGAAGTCAGTGCCCCTTTCCCCCTCTCTCCTGCTCCATCTCCAAACCCAGCATCGCCCCTGGCTGCAGGACAGCCCTGCTGCCAATGGCATCCTGCTGGGGACAGACTGGGGGGATCTCCTTCCCCCTCCCTCTGGCACGGAGGCAAATCCCATCCTGTCCTTGTCCTTCCTCCCCCAGAGAAGGAGCTGAGGACGGAGACCAGGGAGGACAAATCCCCACGGCAGAACCTTGTGGAAGAGGCCGTTCTGAGCAGCTCCAGTAGGCAGAAATCCAACAGGGAGGAAAAGCCCCGGAGATTCCGCAGGAGGAGGGGCTCCAAATGCAGCCCAGGGAGCTCTGAGTCACAAAGACTCACCCTGTGCCAGGAAGATGGCCAGAGATCCAGTCAGAGCTTGGACAGGATGGTCTGTGAGCAGCTTCAGACTGGGGAGAAGCCCTACAAGTGTGGGGAATGTGGGAAGAGCTTCCGCTGGAGATCCCACCAGATCCGCCACCAGATGATCCACACTGGGGAACGGCCCTACGAGTGTGGGGAATGTGGGAAGAGCTTCAGTCGGAGCTCCAGCCTGACCATCCACCAGAGGATCCACACTGGGGAACGGCCCTACGACTGCAAGGAATGTGGAAAGAGCTTCAGCTGTAGCTCCAGCCTGACCATCCACCAGAGGATCCACACTGGGGAACAGCCTTACGAGTGTGGGGAATGTGGGAAGAGCTTCAGCCGGAGATTCCGCCTGATCCGCCACCAGAGGATCCACACTGGGGAACGGCCCTATGAGTGCCAGGAATGTGGGAAGAGCTTCAGCTGGAGATCTTGCCTCATCATCCACCAGAGGATCCACACTGGGGAACGGCCCTACAAGTGCCAGGAATGTGGGAAGGGCTTCAGCCACATCTCCAGCCTGACCATCCACCAGAGGATCCACACTGGGGAACGGCCCTACGAGTGCCAGCAGTGTGGGAAAAGTTTCAGCCAGCGTTCCAACCTGACCTCCCACCAGAAGATCCACACCGGGGAGATGCCCTATGAGTGTCCCAAGTACAGGAAGAAGTTTCAGACCAGCACCAGTCTCCTCCTGTACCAGCAGACACACACAGAGGAGAGGCCCTTCCGCTGCCCTGACTGTGGGAAGGACTTCAAGCACAACTCCACCCTCATCACCCACCAGTGCATCCAAACCGGGGAGAGGCCCTATGAGTGTCAGATTTCAGACCAGCTCCCATCTCCTGCTGCACCAGTGGATTCACACAGAGGAGAGGCCCTTCCTCTGCCTCAACTGCGGGAAGGGCTTAAGGTAGAACTCCCACCTGATCAGGCACTGGCACACCCACGCCGGGGAGAGGTCCTAGGAGTGTCCCAAGTGTGGGAAGAGCTTCAGCCAGAGATACAACCTTATCTGTCACCAGAAGATCCACACTGGGGAGAGGCCCTACGAGTGTCCCATGTGTCGGAGGAGCTTCAGCCAGAGATACAACCTTACCTGCCACCAGAAGATCCATGCTGGGGAGAGGCCCTACGAGTGTCCCAATTGTGGGAAGAGCTTGTCCAGGAGCTCTCACTTGACCAGACACCAACAGAGCCACCAGTAAGGGAAGCCCTGCAAGTGCCCCAAGTGCAGGAAGAGCTTCGCGCACTGCTCCAACATCATCTCACAACTGAAGATCCATTTTGGATGATCCACAGTGACCCACGTTGGGCAAAGACCTGGTGACCCGTGTTCCAAATGATCCCCAATGTGGGGGGAAAATGTTTGAGAGATTTATTTCACTTCTCATTCTCATGCTCTGATTTCATTGCTAATAAATGCAATCCCTGTCCCCAGACTGGGTCTGTTTTTCTGTGCTGGTGATTGGGCCAGGAGCACTCCTGGTCGTTATCACAATTCCTGGGCCTTTCCTCAGCCAATCAAATAAGTCACTAAACAATTTTTAGCCAATCAGAGCTTTTCTGGCTTATGACTCCCCAGGTGCCAGGCAGTTCTGCAGCACCCAGAGCTCCCCACCTGGCCCCCTCCTCACCCCCAGTGCCCCCCGGGAGCAGAATTAAGGGAGAGAGGGGAAGTTTCAGCACCTGCCCAGTGCTGGGGATGGGGCATCTGCGGGCAGCTGGGGCCATACTAATTGCATTGGTGGTACTGGGAGACCCTCTGGCCATGGGCATGGAGCTCTCAGGTGAGCTGAGGGGGTGGGAAGAGTGGCTGGGCTATGATGGGAAAGGTGGGGATAGGAGAGAAAACGGGTGGGTGGGACCCATAAAATGAGTTGGAGGGGGAGTGGGACCCCCTAAAGCAAGAATGGGAAGGGGGCTAAAGACTGGGGGATGATGGGAGAGGCATGCAAAACATTAAAAAATTGGGGAAAGGGAAGGTTGGGATCCAGAAACTGAAAAGGAGGGGGCTGGGGATTGGGAGGATTGTGTGAAAAGGGTTGGGAAAGGCGGAAACAGGGGGGACTGGGACCCCCAAACTGATGAGGGCAGGGGCTGGCAACTGCAGATTGATGGGAAAGGAGGGGAGAAAATGGAAAAAGGGGGGAAACAAGAGGGTGGAATGGCGGGAAGGAAGGTCCCATGGCGGCCGTGGAGCAAGGCGATGTGGAGTGGGGATCCAGGGTGGCCCCCAAGCTCTTAGTTTGCTGTGGGGTGCTGGGGGGGCACCACCTGACCTGTGTCCTGCATACACAGGTCTCTTTTCCAGCACATGGTGAAGTCCGAGTGTCACTTCATTAATGGTACCAACCAGGTGAGGTTCATGGGGAGGTTCAGCTACAACCTGGAGCAGCTCCTGCACTTGGACAGCAATGTGGGCCACTATGTGAGGGACACCGTGTATGGGGAGAAACAGGCCCGGTACTGGAACACCCAAATAGAATTTGTGGAGGAAATACAGGCTGTGGTGGACACAGTGTGCTGACTCAGCTACGGGGTGTTCACCCCATTCGGCGAGGATCAGGGAGGTGGCCGTGGGGCACAGCGTGTCCCCTCAGCCCCTGCCCTGGGAATGACCTCACAGCCCCTCAAAACCTCCCTGGGAACACCCCCAGAGCCCTCAGCCCTCCTCGTGCCCATCTCCCTGGCCTCTTCCCCTCCCCTTGTGACTCCCGTGGCTCTCCCCTTCAGACCCAGTCCATCCCAGTCTCTCCCAGTGCCACCCCATTCCCTCCCAGTGCCCTCCCTGTCCCTCACAGTCCATTCCCAGTCCATCGCAATGGCTTTCCAGCTCTTCTGTCTCTCTCTCAGTGCTCCCCAGCTCATCCCAGTGTCTCCCCCTTCTCTCCCAGTGCCCCCCCAGTGTTCCCATTTCACTGGTGCCCTTGAACTCCCAGCCTAGCCCTGGCCATCTGCTCTGCTCCGTGATGGATTTTCCCCCCTGAACAGGTGCAGCTGAGGTGGTTCCAGGGTGGACGGGAGCTTTTGGGGTCCATGGTGGCCCAGTGGGGACTGGACCCACCAGCTCCTGGTGCTGCTGGAAACCCCTCTTGGTGCGGGGCCCCCTATCCTTGCCAGGTGGGGCACGTCAGCCTTGGGCACCCCCTGAGCCAGCACTGGGGTACGGCCCAGGCCCCTCAGCGCCGGGGAGAGCAGGGGTGGGACTGGGGGTGCTGGGACGGGGTTTTGGGGCCTTGAGGTTAACTGGGGGACCCCCATTGGGAACCTCTTTCCCCCTGTCCCATCTCCCCTTCTCACCCCTCTCCTACCCCTTTCCCATTTTTCCCCCAAAACTCTGCTGCCCCCAGCTCGGTTTGGGGGTGACACAGCCCTTTCCCATCCTGTCCCAGCCCCGCCCATCACCCCGAGAGCTCCCGGCCTTCGGATGAAGGGATGGAGAAGGGGCAGGAGGAAGAGGAGGGACAGAGGAGAAGAAGGAGGAGCTGGAGCAGGCAGAGGAGGCTCGTGCAGTCACCGCTCTCTGTATCTTTGCCCTGGGAGCATCGTCCCCCCTGCATCCCGCAGGTGCCCGGGGAGGGGGAGCTCGCTGCAAATATCCCGGGCAGTGTTTTTGAAGGGAGGAGGGATATTCAGAACTCACATGAAATATATTTGGGGCTCGCTGTTTCATCCTTTCTGTTGGAGTGTGCGGTGCGATGTTTGGAGCTTGCGGGACTCCAAAGCCAAGCCGCAGATGCCCCTCAGGGGGACATTGGGGGTCCCGGGAGGTGTTTTTGGGGGGTCCCAGTGGCGGTGCCGCCAGAGCCCCAGCAGGGGCAGGGGATGCAGGTCCCCACCGCAGTGGGGGTTGGGCTTCCTGGGCCGTGCCCTCTGAGCTCTGCCCTGGGCTGGCGGGGGCAGGGGAACACCAGTTTTTGGAGCCCCCGGGAGAGCCGTGGCTTTCCTAAGTGGGACCCAAGAGAGAGGAGACCCCCAGAGGCCTGAAATGGGGAACCCGGAGAGGGGGAATCCCAGGGATTCCCAGGACCCCCGGGTAGGGCAGGGACCCAGGAGAGGGGGGACCCCCAATATACATGGGACCCCCAGCTGCCCAGACAGGAAAGAAGCCCAGAACCCCAAAGTGGAGAGACCAGAGAGGGGGAACTCCTGGGAGAGTATTTTATGGGAGTGAATCTTGGTAATCTGGAGGTTTTTGTGGATCCCAGATGCCCGGTGACTTCTAGAGATGGACTTGGGCAGAGGGACCTTCAAACTCAATGTGCTTATCCCTTGTTTTACCTCCAAACCAGGATTTCCCATTCCCAAACCTTGGCCAGATGGAGGAGGAGGCTGCGAGGAAGAAGAAAATGCTCTGGGACCCCAGGGCAGGTGAGGAGGAAGTCACGGCCCCATTCCCCCTCTCTCCTGCTCCATCTCCCAGCCCAGCATCGCCCCTGGCTGCAGGACAACCCCGCTGCCGATGCAGTCCTGCTGGGGATGAATTTGGGGGATCTCCTTCCCCGGCACGGAGGCAAATCCCGTCCTCTCCTTGTCCTTCCTCCCCCAGACAAGGAGCTGACGATGGAGCCCAGGGAGGACAAATCCCTGTGGCCGAACCTGGTGGAAGAGGCCGTTCTGAGCAGCTCCATGGCGCAGGAATGCAACATGGAAAAAAATCCTGGAGATCCTGTAGGAGAAGGGGCTCCAAATGCAGCCCAGAGAGCTCTGCAGAGGAAAGACCCACCCTGTGCCAGGAAGATGGCCAGAGATCTAGCCAGAGCTCAGACCTGGTGGTCCATGAGCAGCTTCATGCTGGGGAGAAGCCCTACAAGTGTGGGGAATGTGGGAAGGGCTTCAGCTGGAGATCCTGCCTGACCTCTCACCAGAAGATCCACACTGGGGAGAGGCCCTATGACTGTCCCGAGTGTGGGAAGAGGTTTCAGACCAGCTCCCATCTCCTGCACCAGCGGATTCACACAAAAGAGAGGCCCATCTGCTGCCCCGACTGCGGGAAGGATTTCAAGCACAACTCCCACCTCATCAGGCACCGGCACATCCACACCGGGGAGAGGCCCTACGAGTGTCCCAGTGTGGGAAGAGCTTCTCAGACAGGTGTAAGCTGACCAAGCACCAATGGAGGCACTGGTATGGGAAGCCCTGCAAGGGCCCCGAGTGCGGGAAGAGCTTCGTCCTCTGCTTCAGCTTCATCCCCTGTCAGAGGATCCACGTTTTGCAGAGCCCTGGTGATCCACATTCGCAATGATCCAGGTTGGGAAGACCCTTGGCTGGTGCTCTCCACGTCCTCCTGGATCCCCATAGGCACCCGGGTGAACATAGGGGCAGGAACATCCATGGGGACTCAGATCAACACTGGAAATTAATTGGGAAGATTGTTTTTGTTGACTTTACAGGCTAAAAAATATTGCCTGCTCTGTCCAATTGTTTCTTCTGGTGGCATCAAGCAATGCTGGATTCTTTTGAAGGTCTTTTCCAACTTAAATTGTTTCCTTCTTTGTCCTGTCAAAACACTCAAAATTCGGGTAAAAATAAGGAAATTTACCAAAGATATCTAAAGCTGCACTGTTTTACTGGGAGGCGGGGGTGAATTAGGGGTTGGATTTTTTCCAAATCACAGGATTTTTTGGGAGGATTTGGTGTTGTGATGCCACCCAACCAGGCAGATGGAACCATGATCTCCTAGTTGTTCTGGCAGAACATTTCTGCCTGAGCCCATCTGTTCTCCAAGAATTCCAGTTGTCTGTCCCAGTCCCTGGCCTGAGTCTGCCCATCCAGGGTGTCTCCCTGCAAGTGCCCAAATTGCTGCTGAAATGCCTGAGCTGCTCCCAGCTGTGGATGTTCCTGTCCAGCAACCTCTCCTGGTCAGTGCCCTGGGGGGCTGGGAGAGGTTTTAGTGGCTCCTGGGAAAACTTGGAGGGGCTTTTGTGGCTCTTGGGGACATTTATGGTGCTGGGAGGGGGTTTGGGGGGCTTTTGGGGCAGTCTGTGAGGGCGTTTTGTGGAGCTGGCAGAGCCATGTGGCTTGGAGAGAATTTGGGTGGGTCTTGGGAAGCATGGGAAGGGGTTTTGGTGGCTCTTGGAGCCATTTATATTTCAGGGAATGGTCGGAGGATCCTGCCCAGGAGCTGTGGGGTGGTTTGAGGTGTCCAGGAGTGGCTGTGGGGCTAGGAGGGGTTTCAGGGCAGCTATGACCCACCCACGCCCCCAAAGCTGCCACCAGACACCACCCCCCTAGATGCTGCTTGGGCTCGCAGGCTCCATGTTGGGGTTTGTCCTACTGGCGCTGCAGGAGAAGGTGAGGGGGAGTCCCCAGGGGCCATGTGTGTCCCCCCCCAGAGCGTGTGTGACCCCCCCATATCAGTGTCACCCCCTTTTCCCCACCCACAGGGCTTCTGGCTGCCACCTCAATCAAACGGGACGGGGGCCAGATGCTCCGTGAGCTTCTATTATTTTATTTGCCTCATAAACTGACCAGGGACATCAGAGATAATACAAGCTCGCGTTGCTGGCAAAAACTCCAACACTTCCTGGTTACAGAGCATTCTTAAAAGTTTTTCAGCCAATAGCAGTTGCTCTAGAGGTTACCGACAGCTGTTTCAACCAATCTTCTATATTGCATGTACATTTGTTAAAACAATACTTGCATGTTTTATACCTTATATAACAGTGCATAATATTCCATTATTAAGCTTAACTTTATCTTCTCTAGCTGAGCATATTTTTTGCAACTTCTAAAAGTTCTCTCAGCTAGGCCTAGAACCATGATCTTCTGTTCTCATGTCCTTATTCTATTTTCTTGTATATCTTCTTTAATATTTTCTCAGGCGAAGGTGTTTCCTAAAATCTTTCTGCTTTATTCTTAAAACCTGCTTTTGTTTCTCACTCTTAGAAATCCCTTTACCTTTCTCTATATTTCCTACACCCGAGCCAGCCCCTGCTGCCCCCAGGAGGGAATTTGGGGAGGGGACAGAAGGGGTGCACAGCCCCCGCCAGGGGATGACCCCACCCCAGTGCCCTTCATTCAGCACCGAGCTGGGCTTGGTGGAGGAGGAGGCCGATGGGAAGCAGATCCTGCAGGGGGGACAGGGCTTGGGCTCAGGGCAAGGTCCTACCCTGCACACCTGGCTCAGGTGTGACCCTGCCCTGGGAAGGGAGTGGGACATTCCCATGCCCACGGATCACAGAGCAGCACTGGGACCACAGACATGGAAATACTGGGATTGACTGGGACCACATTGAGGGCTACTGGGGGCTACTGGGAGAAACTGGAAATGATGGGTGCATGCTGGAGGCAACTGGGATATACTTGGAATGAATGAGATCATACTGGTGTGACTGGGAATGTGCATGCTGGGGGCAGCTGGAATATACTGGGAGTGTCTGTAACAATACTGGATGGGACAACACTGGGAACAACTGGGACAATACTGAGGGCAACTGGGATGTACTGAGAGAGACTGGGAGTCTCTGGGATCATCGTGGGAGTGACTGGAAGCATGGCAATGGCCTGGGCTGGCTGATGTGGGGCCTCAGGGTGCGCAGGGAGCACTGTGACACTGCGGGACCTGATGGAACCAAGGGCTCATTGTGACCTTCTGTGCCCCACCCTGTCTGTGGGGTGTTTCAGGAGCCCCACGGTGCCCAGGGCAGCAGAGCAGAGCCCCTGGCTCCGGAGGCAGCAGCTCCCCGGGACACCCTGGACGGGCAGCAGCAGGGGATGCCCATGGAGAAGAGGAAGCCCAAGGCCCAGCGCCCCAAGGGTGTCACCAGCTGAGGGCTGGGCCAGGAGGGAGAGGCCGCTGCTGAGATGGCACCGGGCCTCCCCAGCACTGGGCCATGGCAGTGCCTCCATCCCACGCCCCCTCCTTGTCCTCCTCCTCCTGATCCGCCCGCAGCTGCAGCAGTGGCAGCCTCAGGGCAGCCAGGGCCGGGCCTCATCCCTCCATGGGGACAGGGCCAGGCCGTCATGGCCCCGCAGCCCCCGCAGCTCCAGCAGCAGCGGAGCCATCACAGCATGGCCCGAGGGCCCTGGTGGGGACAAGGCCGCAGTGGGGCAGCTGCTGTCCTGGCCGGCCCTTGCAGCCGGGCAGCCCGGCCAGCGCCACAGCCCCAGCCAGCCCTGCCTGGCGCTCGGCAGCACCAGGGGCACTGCCCAGCCCTGTGCCCACCCCACAGCAGGAGGCCGAGGCGGCCTCTGTGTCCAGCAGCAGCCACATACAGAGCCTGCGGCCAGAGGCACATTCAGCCTCTCCTCAGCGTGCCCAGCGGGGCACACAGACGCAGCCCCGGTGTCGCCCTGGTTTTCACAGTGTTCCATGTTTTTACTTTTGTAGTAGAAGTTCTCATGGTCTTTCTATAAACATAGCTCTTGTTTTCTAACCGGCTCAGGATGTTTACTGAACTTTTACATTGTTGATCGTTCCTTTCTCCAAGGCGGAGAAAGGTGATAGACTGTGTTCCTATCCTGTAAAATGCTAGAGGTGTTAACCTCATCCACCAATGTATGATTGTTTTAGAAGAGGTATAAAAGTGTGATAATAAAGGTGGGCAGAGCCCTTTCACTCTGCTGGGTGGTCTGACCTGCTGCCAACCTGCTGTTTGAATCTGCGTGTTTGTGTCCGACACTGCGACACCCCGGCACAAGAGGAGGCACATTCAGCTGCTCCTGAGGCAGCACAGCGCGGCTGCCCCTGTGCTCCTCCAGGCCTGCACAGCTCCTTCTTTCCGGGCACAAAATCCCCTCGGGCAGCTTCCCTGGAGCCCTCTGGGGTGGCTACCCGGGATCTCAGCTCTTTCGAGCTTTGTGTGTTGTGGAGAATAACTACCTTCTTATGCGTGGACATATAGTGAGCAATCCAAACTCATTAGATGAGAAATAGGCCCCTGCATTTAGATGAGAAATAGGCCTCTGCATTCCTTTCCAAGGCCACTCCTAAAACATCTGTGAGAAAGGGAGATTAACTCCCAGGTGTCTGAAAAGGAGCTTGGCAGAGGCAACTGTTATTGTAGCCTTCTGATACTAAACTTAGTGCACTAATTAGGATAGAGAAAAACCGTGTGAAACTTTGTGAGAAAGGGCACTGTGTGAAAACTTATAACTTTATTTTTAGCGTCAGATTCTGCACTGTAGACTATAAAAATGCTTGCAAGCTTTTCAATAAATGGCTTCACTTACATCATATTGTCCCATTATTCACCCGCAATTTACCCGCAAATGGTGAGCCCAACATGATCGATGAGATGCCGAGCTGCACTATGTGATACCACCCGACGTGAGAGGAGGCTCTCGGACGCATCGGATGCTGATATTCAGTGAAATCAAGCATGGAGGTGGCGGGTAAGCTGACCAAACCCCTGCTGCCCCAGCAGGAAGCCTTGCACATATAGGAAGTGCAAGAAGAAAAGACTCCTCGTTGCAAAGACGAGAAGCCTCATACATAAATTGTGTGGGAAGGGAAGCCTTGCAAGGACTGCGGGAAGCCTCACTGAGGGGGTGAGAAGCCACACACGCTGGTCATGTGTGAAGCCTCGCACAGAGGGTGCAGGAAGCCTCACACATAAATCGTGTGGGAAGGAGAGCCTTGTAGAGACAGGGACTGCGAGAAGCCTCCCCAAAAGAGGGGAAGTCCTACCAAGGCACCAGGGGAGGCGGGAAGCCCATAAACTGAAAAGAACGGTCAGGGGGGAGATGGGGAAGGATAAAGAAGACAAAGAACAACAGGCAGTCCTAAACCTCCTCCAATATATCATCTCTGTGAGAAGATTTAAATGTGATGATTCCATTCTTCAGAATCTCCGAAAATGGACTTGGGACTGGGACTTTATCCCAAAAGCGGGGGTAGCCTTTTAGATATCTGTATGGGAAGCAATTGGGAAGGCATTGTGGGATGCAATTAGTGGTGGCAGAGCGGCCACCAAAGAATCATCCAAATATTCCACTTACTGGAAGCTCGTAATAGAGACCCTGCAGGCAATGAAAGCAGAGAGGCAGGCATTAACTCCTGCAGGCTCAGAATCAAATGACGCCAAAACAGCAACCACTTCCACCTTTTCGACCCGAGTTGCATTCCCACTTCTGCAACAACCCTGCCTTCTACCCCTTCTTTACCCAAGCCGCCTACCCCTGCAAATGCTACCCAGAGTGCTAAGGAACTCAAAGAGAAGCCAGCAGCCACCCGAGAGCCAGCAGCTTCCCAAGAGCCAGCCACCACCCAAGAGCCAGCCGCCTGGTGCCAGCCATCCAAGCTACCTCTGCAACCTGTCAAGCTGCGTGCACAGACACAAGTGCAGGGGGCCTGGGCCGCGACTACAGCCAATAGACAGGAAGTCTCAACGCCCTGCACTCCACAACTACTGGAAGTGCCGGGGTGGATGTCTCAACAGCAGTAGAAATCACCTTAACCACCACGGCAGTGCAGTTGGTCGACACCAACGTAAAAGGACCACTAGGGAGAAATTTGTGTGCGCTACTGCTAGGATGTTCTTCTACTAGTCGACAAGGCATTTTTGTACTACCTGGAGTAATTGATTCAGACTGTACCAGAGTCATCAAGGCCATGATTTATACACTCTCTCCAGCAGTCTCCATCCCACAGGGTACTCGTATTGCTCAGCTGGTCCTGTTTTTCTCTTGTGTCCCTCATCCCAGAACTGACATCAGGGGAGACAAGGAATCTGGATCCACAGGACCACCTCAAGTGTTTCTTGCAATAGACATCACTAAAGGCAAGCCGTAAAAGACAATCACGCTAAGTTCCTGTGATGGCCACCGAATAACTTTCAAAATGATCTTAGCTACTGGGGCTGATGTTAGGATCATCTCTTCTTGCTGGCCAGCAATTTGGCCTACTGTATCTCCACGGTTTGGTGTCGCGGGAACTGGGGGGACTCAGGCTACGAAAATCAGTAAAGATCCGACAGCTTTTACATTTCCTGATGGAGTGACCGTGTCAACTCACCCCTATGTGATAACTACTCCTCCGGGTCTAGTAGGTCTGGTTGGCCGAGACATAATGGGCCAAATGAAAGCTACACTTGTCAATCAGCCTTTTTCGTAGCAGCCACTGAGGAGCGGTCAATCCTCAAGATAAGATGGAAAACTGACGCACCTGTCTGGATTGAACAGTGGCCATTCACCGGTCAAAAGCTGCTCAAAGTTAATGAACTGGTAGAAGAACAATTCAACGAAGGTCATACTGTTCCTTCCACTAGCGAGTGGAATACACCAATATTTACAATACCAAAAAAGAGTGGAAAATGGAGACTACTGCACGATCTGAGAGCGGTCAATGCTGTAATGATGACTATGGGAGCCTTACAACCAGGTCTTCCTTCTCCCACCATGATTTCAGAAGATTGGGAAATTTTAGTTATTGATTTAAAGGACTGTTTTTTCACTATTCCTCTGCACGAAGACGATGCAGAGAGATTTGCCTTTTTGGTACCATCCATCAACAAGGCAGAACCTGCCAAATGGTACCACTGGGTTGTTTTGCCCCAGGGTATGAAAAATTCACCCACAATGTGCCAAATTTACGTAGCTTGGGCCCTGGAACCAGTGAGACAATGGTTTCCCTACCTGATCATTTACCACTATATGGATGATATCTTAATAGCTGGGAAAAGCTTAACCAATCTCCCGATCTTGGCTGAAGTTATGGCAACCATTGAGTCAAAAGGGCTGAAAATTGCTCCAGAAAAGGTGCAGAAACAGTCACCCTGGAAATACCTTGGTTGGATCATCACTGGAAGTCAAATACGGCCGCAGAAGGTAGAAATTACTACAGAGGTCCAAACGCTGCATGACTTACAAAAACTGCTCGGAGATATCTAGTGGGTCTGTACAAAATGTGTAATTACCAATTGTAGGAAACTGAGAAGGAAGAACTTCAGTAATTAGTGGTGGATTTGATTTACAACCCCGGAAGAAACTTGGTCTGGCATAATTAACAGAGATTTATAGTCTTTAAGCAAGAGAAGTACAAACCTATGTTTTTATAGTTATAAGTAAAAGTGTGTGCTGCATGATATGGACGAGGGTTTTTAAGTATAAGGTAGCTTTATAGTTCAAGTTAAGGATTTAGATGTTATAACAGAAGTACATGGGGGTATGTGACATGACAGGTCATTGGTTGAGACCTCTGCATTGCAGTAGAAAAGAATTATAGCTGATAGGTCAACAGGTCAAAACAAGGTGTCGTTTTGAATGCCCATTGGATTAAAAAGTTATTAAAAGAAATGTAACCCTGAATCTAGTGACTATTCGTCATTTACTTAGCCTCTCGTGTCTTGAGACTGATGCCGTGTTTGTTATTTTAAGTAATAAACCTCCTAAAATGCTGATAGTACCATCTCTTTAATTAAGAAGTCCCATGAGTGGAGGAGTGCTGGGAAAAAGCATTCCAGAGAAGAAATTTATGGTTCCTGTCAGTAGCTCCTGATAAGCAAGGAGCTTGTAGCAAGCACAGCTACAAAGTGGCTCCCCTAAACAACAAGGACAGCCAGGAGAAAAATTAAAAAGTAGTGCCTCTACAAGGGGCGCCCGTAACAACCAATGACGACTTGAAACCGCTCATCCAGCTTTTAGGAACAACCACTCAGGCTAATGATAAGCGAACACTAGGACCCAAACACTGAGCAGCCCTTGAACACATCAGCTATAAGATTGTTAACAGCCATGCTGATTGGATTAGGCCTGGGTTACCTGTGAACCTCATGCTTGTCAATTCAGATTCACCTCATATGAGGAACCCTTGAGAATATCCTTGTGCCCTCATCATTCAGTGGGAAGAGACTCATCCATGGCCATTGCGCATTCTCGAGTGGGTCTTTTTATCCATCAACCCACCTAAAATCGACCAGGATGGAGTGTTTTGCCCAACTCATCATGAAAGGCCAAATGCATGTTATTGACCTTCTGGGTCGAGATCCAGTCACTATATTTCTTCCAATAGTTCAATCTTATCTAGAATGGGGCCTTTGGCATTCTGAGGATCTACATACTGCACTGCTTGGATTTACAGGAACTGTTTCTAACCAGTACCCTCGTTCTAAGCTTTTAACTCTGCTGAAAGGACAAGTAATGGAACAGCGTCCATGGTTATCAGAGACCCCTGTGAACGGCATCACTGTTTTCACTGATGCTGGAAAGCGTTCCCAGAAATAAACATGCACCTGGCTGTCACGACAAGGGACAGTTTAGCTCGTAGAAACTTAGTTAATGGTAGTAGCATTGTAGACAGTTGTTGTGGGGAAGGAATACGAGTCCCTCGCAGTTGGAAGGTAGATCGACAGGATTGGGAAGCACAGAAAAGAAGATGGCGATACAGACGCAGGCCATGGCAGCAGCAGTGATGTTAATAGCTTTGAGTTTATGTGAAGTTTCTGGATTGCATACAATAAACCCCAGACACAACATGTGGGTCACCTGGGCTAATCAAACTGGACAGACATCATTTTGCCTATCTATGGCAACATCGTCTGACCCATTTCGTACTTGTCTGTTCGGAGTTCCCTGCTTACGATTACAGGATTGGGAAGGATGGGTTAAAAACACAGCCATACTAAAAGAAAGTGTAATAAACCAAACATGTTATACTATCTTTGCCAAAAGCTCCTCTCGCTGTATCAATCAAATGGCCATTGCAGCAGGCCTGATAATTAATAACTTAAACTGGCCGATGCCCCAAGATCCACAAGAGCTTGATTTGGTAGGCTCAACCTTTGGAAATAACTCTTGTATTTTTATTGGAGGACCAGCCTTTACAGGAGTTAAATTTTATAAACAGCATCATTGGTCATCTTGGACTAATGTATCGAGCTCCTCTAAGTGGTCTGAATATCAAAATAAGAATGGATATTGTAATGGTAGTTTAGGAGCAGAAACAGGAGGCAGCAAATTTGCTATTTGGAACAATGACACAGCCAAAGCATTTCCCCCAAGGTACTTTCTAAATTGTGGAGACCGGGCATGGCAAGGAATCCCCAAAAGAGCTTATGGAGGAGCTTGCTATATTGGAAAACTCACTCTTTTTGCCCTATCAATGACTGATGTAGTTCGAAATGCAAGTAGAACTAGAACAAAGCGATCTGTAGAGCAATTGGGCCGTAATTGTAAGGATAAAGTTGAGTTACAGGAAAGGTGTCCCAAGTATTACTGGCACTGTTTGTGCCAGGAGCTGCCGCTGGAAATGCACTGTGGGAATTAAGCTACCTGGCCTGTTAGACAGCTAAACAGCTTAACGTCAAATATGATACCATAATTAGTACAGGACATTAATGGTGTTAGGCATGCAGTGCTGCAGGACAGAGCCGCAATAGACTTCTTGCTGCTGGCTCAAGACCACAGCTGTGAAGACTTTGATGGAATGTGCTATATGAATCTATCTGACCACTCACAATCAATTTATGCTCATTTGCAACAACTAAGGGAAAATATGAAGAGGACAAAGATCGTAGAGTCGTCTTTGAGAGATTGGTTAGCAAGTTTGGGTATTAAGGGATGGTTAATAGAGTTTGTTAAGATAGGACTGATAGCTTTAGTACTTATAAGTGTGTTATTACCATGTATTGTTAAGTGTTTGATAAAATCAGTAGAGAAAACTGTAAACCAGGTTTGGATTGCTCAAAGAAAAGAGGGGGGATTTATAGAGGATAACTACCTTCATACATGTGGACATATAGTGAGTGAGCAATCCAAACTCGTTAGATGAGAAATAAGTCCCTGCATTTAGATGAGAAATAGGCCTCTGCATTCCTTTCCAAGGCCACTCCTAAAACATCTGTGAGAAAGGGAGATTAACTCCGAGGTGTCTGAAAAGGAGCTTGGCAGATGAAATTGTTATTGTAGCCTTCTGATACTGAACATAGTGCACTAATTAGGATAGAGAAAATTTTGTGAAACTGTGTGGGAAACGGCACTGTGTGAAAACTTACCTTATAACTTTATTTTTAGCCTGTCATTGTACGGTATAAAAATACTTGCAGCTTTTCTAATAAACGGACTCACTTTAGATCATATTGATCGTATGTGTTGTCCCATTATTCACCCGCATATAGTGGCAACCTGTCCCAACTGCCAATCCCTTCAGCTTCCATCATGGGTACAGGAGTCAACCCAAGAGGGCTTGGCAGTGGGGAATTGTGGCAAATGGATATGACCCATATCCCCAAATTCAGTTGTCAAAAATGTGTGCACGTCTGTGTTGACACCTTCTCCGGTGCTGTCTTTGCCTCCGCGCACTCAGGGGAAAAGGCTAAAGATGTTATCTCACATCTAATCCAGGCCTTCTCCATTCTGGGTATTCCTCGAGAGATAAAAACAGACAATGGCCCCGCATATATTTCGGAGTCATTGAGGAAGTTTTTCCAAGAATGGGGTATCTCACACGTCACCGGGATACCTCATTCGCCCACAGGTCAAACCCTGGTAAAAAGGGCTCATCAAACCATAAAGAGGATGCTTCTTCAACAAAAAGGGGGGGTTGAAATAGAGACGCCTGCTGTCTGGCTTGCAAGGGCTCTTTTTACATTAAATTTCCTAAATTGCTCTGAAAAAGAGCCAGACTCCTCTGTGCTAAGCCATTTCCACAGCGCCACGCGAACATGGTTGAAGGAGCACCCTCTGGTTTTAACAAAAGAACTGGACTCCCTGAAAATCACTGTCCCCTTCCCCCTTATCACCTAGGGAAGAGGGTACGGGTGTGTTTCCACACCAGACGGTCCTAAGTGGGTGCAAGAGAAATTCATAAAACCATTCCTGAAGAACCAGGCGTGAGCTCAACACCTGACCACCAACGGAACTTCAGACATCACTTGGAGGAGAAAGATGCAGAAAGCCAGTCCCGAGAAAGATGCAGAAAGCCAGTCCCAAGAAAGAAGAATCTGTCACCAAGAAAAAAGTAAAAGATGCCAGCCAGGCGGGAGAAAGTGATACCAGTGAT
Source organism: Monarcha castaneiventris obscurior (assembly GCA_026261815.1). Taxonomy (NCBI): domain Eukaryota; kingdom Metazoa; phylum Chordata; class Aves; order Passeriformes; family Monarchidae; genus Monarcha; species Monarcha castaneiventris. The sequence goes on along the minus strand of JAMPIT010000138.1, from coordinate 65,406 downwards.
ATCAACTTCCCATGCCCACCTTCCCCGTCCCCTCACCCTCCTTAAATGTTTTCACATGCCTATATCAAACCCTTTGCATCCTCTATCCCAACCCCACTCTGAGTTCTTGATATTAACATTTATTGTCTATTCCAGTTGAGAGATGGCCTTTCCTACACTGACCAGCCCAGTGGCCTTAGCCTGCCTCCTGATGATCTTAGCCATACCATCAGCCTCCTGGATAGTGTCCCAGCCTAAAAAGAATGTGTGGGTGACCTTAGCCCATGCCCTAAAGCAGCTATGTGGCGGTAGAGACGGACATACCACATGTATAGTGATTCAAAGCCGCAAAAAGATCTTTATTCTTCTCTGCTATTATTCTTATACCTCTTCACAGCTACTGTGACACATGATTGTCTACGTAGCAAAACAATGACAGGGCTGTCTACAAAACAATGACCATTCAAACAGCAATACAAAAAGCTATACAAGCAATTAGTTACATATTATATGCAAGTCTCTTCCTGTACAATCTTGATACTCCATAACAAGAACATCTTCTCCTTGTGTCCAGAACATCTTCCTTTGCTGATCATTCTTCTGGCTATCACTGTGGCTTTCATTGTTGCTGCAGTTTCTCACGGGTAAATTCTGACTGTTTTTAGGTCAACTTCTGTGAGACTGAGGCCTTCAGACCAGCTGTCAGCCTCAGCAATTCCCACAATTCCCCCTTTTTGTTTTTGAACCAGAAAAGCAGCGTTTATTGACTTCTGCAGGGCTCTTTGCAGAAAAGTCAACAAACACGGCACCAGTAACAAAAACAAGAGTACAACAAGCAAGATCATACCTCCCACCTTTAGCAAATCTTTGAGTCATCTCGTGATACCTCAGTTACTAGATAATGTATTAAACTAACTATCACTCTTTCTTCGCTTCTGCACCCCATTCTGCAGTTCTTGAATATTTGTAAAAACTGACTTTGAATGGTCTGATAGATTCATGCAGCACATACCCTTAAAATCCTCACAACCATGTTCATGTGCTAAAAACAAAAAATCAATGGCTGCACGATTTTGCAGAGTAGCTTGTCGTACAGAGTGAACATCTGTTGGTAGTCCTGCTAGAGCTTTTGAAGTCTCATTAGCGTTTTTAGCAAGCCAGCATCCCAGCTTATCAAGCATAGCCAATGCTTTCCCTGCAGCAACACTAGGAGCAAGTAGCGAAGCAATCACTCTTGATCCTTTTCTCTAAAATCTCACATTATCTTTGCAATTTTGGTTGAAGGAATAGAGAGCTTGTCGCCTATGGTGTAAAGAATGACTCACTCTTCGCCCGTGGCGCAAAAAATGAGCCATGTCTGCGACCATAGGGATGTCGGGAGCAAACATTGTCAGACGTTCAATTGTACATGGCCCACCCATCATATTGGATGGGAGGCCGGACCATGCTCGGTCTCCGCAAATCAAAAACAATCCCCGGGGTAATTGTCTAGGCACTTGGTTGTTAGCGAAAGCAACACCTGAACTATTATTACACTAGAGCGAAGCATTTGAGTACTGTGGCTGGATAGGCGATACCTCATTTGTTGGCCCATCAAACCATGTCCTCGAAATGTTAAAATTTACACAAGTTGAAGCTCTAAGAGATCTTACAATATCAATTTCTTGGGGCTCGTCCAGCTTAGACGTTGAGGTTAGCCTTTTGCCATTTGCATTTGTTCCATTAACAAGTGCATTGATTTTTGTGTCATTATGTATCGGTACACCTATTAAACATGTCTGAAAAGGGGATTGTGGAGTTGCAAGCGATAGACATATAGAAGATTGATTTAAAGCATGAGCTAGGGTTATCCAAACATTTTTCCGAGGCATAGGAGGAATGGGAGGCAACACAGCCTTTCCTTCCCCTATGCAAAACCAAATGACAGCAATTATCAGCATCCAAGTTTCAAGCCGATTCATCACTTGTTCGTGGGGCGAGTCTGCTGTGTCGTAGATCAGGCTTCACACATCGCACCGGCACCCAACGGGCTCCAGTATCTGTGAAGACACAAGCATATCCACGCCCCCAAGTGATGAGGTCCCAAGGACCTTCCCACTTGTTAGTAATCAGATCTCTCACTAACACCTTTCCTCAGGGAAAAGTCACTGTTGCATCTGTCTGTAAAGAAAGAAAATGCTTTAAAATAACAGGAATATTAGAATCAGAAGGTACTGTAAGGTGATTAATTGTATACAAAGCTTTTTGTAGTCTACTCTGTGGGGGTTCCCCCACCATTTCCGCCTTTTGTTTTTGCAAAACGCGCTTTAGGGTACCATGAGCACGTTTAATGATGGCTTGACCAGTGGGTGAATGAGGGATACTAAACTTATGGTTCACACCTCATAGTTGTAAAAATTGCCTTGTTCTCTCAGAGGTATAGGTAGGGCTATTATTAGTTTTTATAGATGATGGCACTTTTAAAACAGTAAAAGCCAATCGCTAATGTGCAATAACATCTTGGCTCTTTTCTCCTGTGTGAGCAGATGCTCACATAGCAGAAGAAAAGGTATTAATAGAAACATGCACGTACTTGAGACGACTAAATTCAGCAACTTGAGTGACATCTGTCTGCCAGAGCTGTAATGCTTGCAGGCCCCCGGGATTAACACTTAAGGGCAAAGGTGCAGCAAATCCTTGGCAGTTGGGACATGAATTAACAATGTCACGAGCCTGAGTAGGTGTGAGTGAAAATTGTGTCTGTAAAGTACGCGCATTCTGATGGAAGAAATTATGTGACGCTTTGGCTTGTGCCACCCGGTCAGGCTGAGGCGCCACCCATGCAGGATTAGCGAGCTTATCAGCCTTAGAGTTACCTTTTGTTATAAAACTTGGTAACGTAGTGTGACTTCGAACATGCAAAATGTAGTAAGGATGGATTTGATTTTGAATTGCAGACCACAAAGCTTTTAACAATGAAAACAAAGTAACATTATTAACTTCTTTTAGAAGTGAGCAATTTAAACGCTGTGCAACATTTGCAACATAAGCGGAATCAGTTACAAGGTTTAGTGGTACATGAGGAAATCGCTGAAACGCCATGGTCACGGCTTTTAGTTTAACAAGCTGAGCGGAGCTTGACTCATGACCTTTTAGCACTTGCCATCTAGAATCATCTCTCTAGGTGACAATGGCTTTCCTAGTTTTTCCTGACTCATCTGTAAAAACTGTAAGTAGTTGCACTGGCACACGGCTATTTTTTGGACGCAAAGACAAAGAACTTGACTTTGCTAATTGCAACAACTTATGACTGGGTAAATGATAAGTAATTTGTCTTAAAAAATTTTGCAGTGCTGCTTGCAGTGGAGTGCTGTTAGCAAAGCTCCACTCAAAGTAATCTTGTTGTACTGGAAGTACAATTTTTTCTGGATCCTTAGCCATGAGCTGCAAACATCTTTGACGACATTTGATTATTAATTGAGCAATTAATTTAAATAATGTGGGAACTGTCTTTTTTGGCTGATGAGGTAAAAAAATCTATTTTAAAATATGTAATGGGTCAGGCCATTGGTCATTCTACTGGCTAATAATACTTGTAGGTTGAAGATTTGGAATGGTAACAAAAACAGTGGTATTAATGGAGGGATTTATTTTGTAAACTTGTGTGGAAACAGCCTGCTGGACTTCATCTAGCGCTCGCTGTGCCTCAGGAGTCAGGGTTCGAGGCGAATTTAAATTTGAGTCTCCTTTTAATGTATCAAACAAAGGAGACAACTGTGATGTGGTTAGTCCCAAATAAGGGCGTAGCCAATTGATGATGCCTAGTAATTTTTGAGCATCATTTAAAGTTTTAATAGTATTTTTAAATCTTATGTTTTGATGCTGTATTGTTTGTTCTAGGATTTTGACTCCCAAATATTTCTAAGGAGGGTGCTGTTGCACCTTTTCTGGAGCCACCTGTAATCCATATGAATGCAAGGCAGCAAGCAATTGAGGTTGTATCCTCAGTAATTCTTCCTGAGTTGGTGTTGCTACTAGTATATCATTCATATAATGATAGCAATATGAACTAGGAAATTGTTCACAAATTCTAGACAAAGCTTGTGCTACATACCATTGACAAATGGTAGGGCTGTTTTTCATGCCTTGTGGTAAGACCTTTCATTGATACCTTTTTATAGGTTTAGCATTGTTAATTGAGGGTACAGTGAAAGCAAATTTTGGTGAGTCTTGAGGGTGTAAAGGAATTGTGAAAAAACAATTTTTTAAATTAATAATTAAGATGTCCCACCCCATAGGTATCATTGTGGGAGAGGGCATTCCAGGTTGCAATGCCCTCATGCTTTCTATTACTGCATTGATCTTTCTGAGATCATGAATTAACCTCCATTTCCCTGACCTTTTCTTAATTATAAAAACAGGTGTGTTCTAAGGGCTCATAGATGGCTTAATGTGCCTTTGTTGTAATTGTTCTTGAACTAGTTCATGAAGGGCGGCTAATTTTTCCCTTGATAGGGGCCACTGGCTTTCCTAGATGACTTGTTCTGTGAGCCATTGCAAACGCAATGTAGGGTATTTTGCGCCCTTCTCCACAGTGGCCCCTGTTAAAAATCCATCTCAATCCTCACCCCCTAGGCTGCAAGCACATCCCGTCCCCATAGGTTCAATGGTGCTGCGGCAACATATGGCCGAACAGTGGCTGTCTGTCCTTTTTCATTTTTAATTAATACAGGTTGTGTGCTTAAGTAACTTTGTGTTGTCCCTCCCAATCCTGCAATGGCTGACCCCACAGGAGTCAGAGGCCATGCAGGAGGCCATACAGAAAAGGAGACTATGGAGACATTAGCACCTGTATTAATTAAACCTCGAAGTCGAATTTGTGATGGGCTGGCACCAGGCAGAGTGAGGGTACATGTCATGTGCGGTCGCTGACCCGAGATGTCCTTGGCCCAGAAGATCTGCCGTGTTCCAGTGGATCCAAAGGCTCTATCTCCACGGATCCGTTGTTCTGTTCTGGGAACACATGACTTAAAAGGCACAAGTTGAGCAATAAAAGTCTTTTCAGGAATGGTAACTGGTGGTGAAGGAGTAGAAACCAAAGCATAAATTTGTCCTGTAAAATTAGCATCAATAATTTCAGGATGCACAAAAATTTCTTGAAGGGTAACACTAGATCTGCCTACAAGTAAAGCACTCAGTCCCTGGCCTAAAGGCTCACAAGCATTCAAAGGAACCTTCTGTACTTGATAAGAGTTCAAAGTTACTGTTGTTGCTGTGGAAACATCCACACTGGCGGCTCCCCTTGTGCTCCCGCTGAGTTGGTTGAGTAGGCCTGTGGTGGCAGTATGCCCTGAGCTGGCAGCATGCTTTGAGTTGGCAGCATTCCCTGAGTTGGCAGCATTCCTTGGGGAAGTATTTGTGTCGGAGCGCCCTTCCCCTTTACAGCGCTCTTTATCCAGTTTACCGAATTTCCTAAAAACTGACCATTAGCATGATATTTGGATCTACATTGTTTAGCAAAATGTCTTGGTTTGTTACATCTGTTACAGAGAATTGCTCCAGGGACTACTTTCTTATTGCTCTCCATTCCAGGAGTCTTTAGAGGGCACTGAGATTTAATGTGCCCCGACTGCCCACAGCTATAACAGTGAGACGCTACCTTGATAGCTGCAGTAAGAGCTGTAGCAACAGACTCCGATAACATAACCATTTGATGTGATGTAGTTCCTATTTTTGCACATGCATTAATCATTTCATGTAATGAGGGGTTTTTAGTAGGTAGTAAATCAATGGCTTTTCTACATTCCTTATTTGCATTGTCTCGTGTTAACTGCAAAAGTAAAGTTTCCCTTACATTCTTATTAATAATCTGTTTTTCCATCGCCTCCTGGAGGTGGTTCAGAAAAGTTATAAAGGTTTCGTGAGGGGTCTGTTTAATAGTAGTATAACTCTTTTTAGGAGCTGACATATTTGCTACCTTAAACAGAGCTTGTAAGGCATGGTAACGAGACTGCTCTAGGACTAAAGGGTGTAACCGAGCTTGCAACTGAGGCTCCTGTATTGGGTGTACTCCTAATAGCTGAGGCAAACCTGCACCAAATTGAGGATTATTTAAAGGTAGTCGCATATTATTCAAAGTAACTTCCTTACAAGAACTCCTTCATTCATTTCCAAACACTATGTACTGAACTGGAGTACAGAGCAATTTAGTAATTTGCTTTAAATCAAAAGGAGTTAATTCTTCACTTGTTATAAATTTTAGCATCTTTGCCACAGCAGGGGACCCCAAACTATGCTTAACAGCAAGCTGACATAACTCAGATAGTACCTGCCAGTTAAACGGCACATATTGATCAGGCCCCAGACCTCTCCCTTTAATGACTGGAAAAGCAGAGGCTACAGGCTCTTGCGAATGTGACACCTCTGAGTCTGGCAATTGTCGGATAGCAGCAAGCCTCTTTGCAGCTTCACAATCTCCCGCAGCCAAGGCTTTAAGCCGCATCTCCCTCTAAAAAGCTGCAGGGTCTCGCACACCCGAAGTTACAGGATTGGGTTGTGGAGCTAGAGTATCTTTAGAAAGCAGGTTATTACCCTGAGTCCCTGATACAAATTGACTTGGCCCTTGTACAAATGGATTAGTAATAGGAGGTGGCAGGGGTGCTGAGGGTACAATTTCATTCCCACCCTTTTCATCACTGTCATTCCCCCCACCCGGTTGCACAGGCAGATTAAAGGAATTTACGGGGACTGGAGAAGGAGAAGCATAGCGAGAAGCAGGGTTGGAAAGGGCAGAAAGCGAAGCTCTCCGTGGCTTGGGTACTGGAAAAAATACATTTTTTGCCGCTTTAACCCGCGTTCTGTCCACCCCCCCCGCTGCAATGTCCTCAGTCCGGCCAGTATTATCTGTCTCTGTTCTCTTTGCTGTGCCAGCTTTTGCAGTGTCTTGTTCCTTTTTTAATTCTTTCAAAGTGTTTAAAACTAATCTCTAAGTTGTCATAAGTTTTAAAGCAGTATCATTTCTAAGAGAAGCAAGGTCAAATATTTGCAGTCCCACTGCTTCCCATGTCCGTACGCTAAAAGCGTTGGTGCTTGAAACCTTGAATCCTTGATTTTTGCACCACAGTAACAGTTTTTGCAATGTTAATTTATCATAGTTTATGTCACGTTGTTTTAACATTGATGTCAATACACTAACTATTGATTTTTCCTCTTGGGATATATTTGCTCTCATAGTTTGTTCTCAGCGGCCTACCTTAAAATTTCTGCAGACCGGTCTTTGGTAGCTCTCCACGCTACTCTTATTTTCCGCTGGGCTCCGTCTCCCCTGCTTCCCATGCAGGCTCCCTGCTCTCCAGGCAGGCTCTTTGGATCACAGTAACTCCAAGGATCGCATCAGCCCCTCAATCACGTCGGGGGGTCACCATATGTGGCGGTAGAGACGGACACACCACACGTATAGTGATCCAAAGCCGCAAAAAGATCTTTATTCTTCTCTGCTATTATTCTTATACCTCTTCACATCTACTGTGACACGATTGTCTACGTAGCAAAACAATGACAGGGCTGTCTACAAAACAATGACCATTCAAACAGCAATACAAAAAGCTATACAAGCAATTAGTTACATATTATATGCAAGTCTCTTCCTGTACAATCTTGATACTCCATAACAAGAACATCTTCTCCTTGTGTCCAGAACATCTTCCTTTGCTGATCATTCTTCTGGCTATCACTGTGGCTTTCATTGTTGCTGCAGTTTCTCACGGGTAAATTCTGACTGTTTTTAGGTCAACTTCTGTGAGACTGAGGCCTTCAGACCAGCTGTCAGCCTCAGCAATTCCCACACAGCAGGAGATGTGCTTGTCGACCTCAGCCACGGACAACCCATTATCGACAAGCCTGGTAGGAATCCCCCTTGAAACAAATGGCTATCCACAATCCCTGCGTGACGTCCACCATGAAATCAATACAAAAATATCAGGCTATCATGTTTACATCCGCAATAGAATCACATATAAACTCCCTATTGTCAACCCCCTTCTCTTGTGGAGGGAATGGACAGAAAAATTATCAAAATTGGCTGATGAACCGACAGAGATTGAACTATTAGTCTCCATGAAAGCACCACGTTGTGTGCAATTCGATTTCACTCCAAATCCCTACCACCACGATCCGCAAATTTATCAGCATGTTAAACAAGCCAAATTGGAATTGATTGCTAGCCAGTGGTGTAGGGACTTTGCTAAGGTACAGCTTCCCTCCTCAAGAGATGAATACTACCCCAACCCTCTTGCCCTTCCTAGGGGAATTTTTCTTATTTGTGGAGATCGCGCATGGCAGGGGATTTCGTCTCACCTGATCGGAGGCCCATGCACCCTAGGGCAACTGACCTTTGCTACATCCAACATGATGCAAATTCCAATTTGGTGCAACCGAAAAACTCAAAAAAGAGGTGCTGACCAATCTGACCCCCACTGTGACACATTACCATTGGGCGAAATCAAAAAGAATTGCAGTCTCGATTTTCCTGCCCTGGGTGGCGGCAGCAAAAGCATTCGACGAATTGGGACACCTCGAGTGCTGGGTAACTAAGCAAGCGGAGGTAACTTCACATGCCCTAAGTGACCTCCTACCAGAGGAAAAAATTACGAGACAAGCCACTCTCCAAAACCGAGTGGCCATAGACTTCCTGCTGCTAGCTCACGGGCACGGATGCCAAGATTTTGAAGGTATGTGTTGCTTCAATTTGTCCTCTAAGTCAGAAAGCATTCACGACGCACTGGAAAAAATGAAAATTCTTATTAAACACATCAAATACGAAATGAATGACCGGTTCCAATGGACACTTAATGAGACAGTGCAAAAACTGACCCACAGAGTAGGAGTTGTCACCAAAGCATCCGGAGGCTGGCTGAAACAGCTCTTTCAGGGGATGGGACTGTCTGAGTGGGGAGTGTCCCTCTTCCGAGATATGGTACTCATAATACTTTTCCTGTATTTTCTGTCAATTATTTTCTTTATTATGAAACACATTATTTATAATCAACTTCTTAATTCAATTAAAAGAAATGGGGGAGGTGTGGGAGGTCCAAACCTTGACGTGGCAGCTGCCAGCTATCAAGGCTCGACCTCAGAAGAAGGAGACTGCTCCTTAGAGGAGGGCTCCCTGTACGAGATGACCAAACCCCATAGTGAAACATGATAAACAGTAAAACACAACAAATGACTCCCACATCCTCCATGACCTCTGCAGACAGCCCAACCGAGCCCACACAGCTCCTGAAGGGGCGCGGCTTGACAGGCACAGCTCCCGTGGCCACGGCACCGGACACGTGGTGAGTGGGCGCTCGAACCGGAACACCAGGACCCTGGACAGGGTCACAGCGACCGGCTGGATCAGCGCAATAGGGCGGGCAGTGATGGCTGGATCGGGGCGGCAGGGAAGGATGCAGGCAGCCCAGCCAGGAGTGCAGGGCAAAGCAGTGAGGCAGCACTCAGGGGCACAGGAAGGCAGGGCAGGTGCGAGGGCGAGCCAGCGAGGGCAGGAGAGCCAGAAGGCAGGCTGGGGCCAGGGCAAAGGAGGGAGTAGCCAGGGGCAGAACAGTAGCGAGGCCTCCCGAGCGAGCAGCAGCCAGCCCTGACGCAGTTGAGTTTTAGATCCCCTTGGCCCCTCCCAAAGGCTGCCCAAGGACAGGGAACCATTGGCCCAGTCCAACTCTCCTGTGCTTGGAGACCTCTCCGTGACATGACTGGAGAAGCCCCTCCACAGTGCCTGCCTTGTGTGGGGTGTTGCCAGGTCAAGTCTCCCCAAAGATGAGGATTCCCCCACTCCTGGCTGCCTCCAGCAAGTGGCAAGTGTACGCTCCCTCCTCCCACATGCCTCTGCAAACCCTGACAGCCAGAGTTGAGGCAAACTAAAATGGCTGAATTCCAACTGAATTGGCTGCTCCCAGAGGGGCTCTGCTCCCAGGCTGGAGCAGCCTGGCCTTGGAGGACTGCACCCTGTGGCAGACAGACGCATGGCACAGCAGTTTGGGAGGACTGTGTGCCCGTGGGAGGGGCTCATGCTGCAGCAGGTGTGGTGTGGCTGCTACTCATGAGAGTGGACCCACGCTGGAAAAGGTCACCGAGAACTATGTCCCGTGGGAGGGACCTCATGGCCTCACAGGGGAAGGACTCCTCTCCTGAAGCAATGGAAGGAAATCTCGGTGATGAACTGACCAAACCCCCGTGCCCTGTCTCCCTGCACTGTCGGTTGGAAGGAGGGAGGGGCTGGGGGGAAAAGATGTTCTAAGGGCTTATTTTATTTCTCCTTATTCTCCGCTGATTTAAGTTTAGCCTGTTTTGCCCCTGAGGTGTTTCCTCCCGGTCCTTGTCTCACTCATGTATGTGGCTTTGTCGAGGTGGACATAAAAGCACACACTTCTCGCACTCCAAAGTTGAGAGAGATAAGAAGATTTTTTATTTTCTCTACTGCTATTCTTATACCTCTCCACAATTGCTGTGGCCTATTGTGATTGGCTGCTTAGCAAACAATGACAAGGCTGTCTAACAAACAATGACCATTCAAGGAGTAAAATAATTAGCTATACAAGCAAAGGAATAGTTGCTACATATTATCCACGAGTTCTTCCTTGTACATTCTCAATGTCCCATAAAAAGAACATCCTCTCCTTGTGTCCAGAACATCTTCTCTCCTTGATTATCTTCTTGGCCTTCTCTGTGGGTTTCACTGAAGCTGCAAAATTTCCGCTGTAGGATTCTCATTGGTAAATTCTGACCGGATTCAGGTCTGACTGTGAAGCCCCCAGACCAGCTGCCAGCCTCATCAGGTCCCCCTTTTTGTTTTTGTACTTCAAAGGCAGCATTTATTGACTTTTTCAGGGCCCTTTGCAAAAAAGACAATAAACATGGCACAATGAGCACAATACAAAAAATAACTAATAGGATCAGGCATCTGATTTTAAGATTTTTGATCCATCCTGCAATTTGCCAAATTCCAAACAAACTAGAAAGCCAATCAGATTCTGATTCTTCATGCAATTTTGACACACTTGTTTGTAATTCCTTAATGTGGGCGTGAAGAGATTTTGAATGATCGGACAAATTCATACAACACATTCCATCAAAATCTTCACACACATGTCCATGTGCTAACAACAAAAAATCTATAGCAGCTCTATTTTGCAGTGTAGCATGCCTTGTTGAACCAACATCTGTTAATAGTCCAGCTAAAGCAAGCAAAGTAGTGTTAGTTTGCTGAGCTAACCAACATCCTAACTTGTTTAACAGTGCTTTAGCAGATGCTACTTGTGGAGAAAAGAAGGAAACAGCCCATCGAGTACCTGCTGGCCAAAATTTGGTGCTGTCATTACAATCAGGGGCAAACGCATAGATGCTGCGCTTTCCTCTCCGTGGTTTATGCTGTAAAATCATGGATGTGCTAGGTGTTAACAGTGAGAGTCGTCCTAAGCTGCAAGGACCTCCCTTGATGTGTGATGCAATCGCAGCCCATGTTCGGTCTCTGCAAATCAAAAACACCCCTGGTGACAAAGCTAGAGGAACAGTAGTAGAATGTGAAATATGTGGTGAACTGTAATTGCACCAGGCATTTTCATTTGCAAATACGGGTTGGTTAGGAGAAACAGCCCATACTTTGGACTGATTAGATCCAAAGTAATTTAACTTAACACAGAGGTCCATTTTCACCGATCCTAAAAGCTCTATTTCTTGCGGCTCAAGAGTTGCACGGGGTATGAAACCCATTGCTCCCAAGCATCAGCGTGATTGTGTGATTATAAAAGCTTTTTAACTGTCTTAGGCTTTGGCCAGTCATCTATCAGCAAGCCAACAAGGCAGGTAGAAAAAGTATTGTCAGGAGTAGCAGTGGCTAAGCACAGAGTATCTTGCCCTGTTGCGTTGGCCAAGGTAACCCACACATTGGTTCTCGGCTGACTAACAGGCCAAGCAGAAATAGCAGGCACTAAGGTCAGTAAAACTGACAAGTACCATATTGGCACCTGCATTTTTCTGTTATTTGTTGCCATTTGCACTCCAGTACATCCCAGTGTAAGTCGATATCCCTTGATCGCAAGGATAATACAGTGTAACACAGTCCTCCTTGGTCACTGGTGCTCGATGCTCTCTCTCTGGTCAGAGGTAGCTCGAACTACACTGCCAAGGTCATCAACCTGTGCTGCTGTTATCCTCAGGATCTGGCTGAACAGGCGGTGGGATATTCTGCCACAAATCAGGACGCACACACTTTGCTGGCACTTACCGAGGTCCAGTATCTGTGGAAATACAAGTGTATCCACGCCCTCAAGTGACATGGTCCCAGGGGCCTTCCCACTGGCTGGTAAGCAAATTCCTCACCCATACTTTAGCGCGAGGCAAATGTGTTTCACTGGTGGATTGCAAGGAATAAAAATGATTTAAAATTGAGGGATTGTTTGAATTGTATGAGCCAGATTGTTTGATTGTTTGAGCCAGTATGGTCAAGTGATTTATGGTATATACAGCTTTCAAAAGTCTGGGCTGTAGGGTTTTCCCTTTCATTCTCACCTTTTGTTTTTCTAAAACAGTTTTAAGTGTGTGATGAGCACGTTCAACAACAACTTGACCAGTGGGAGAATGAGGATTACCAAATTTGTTAGAGATACCCCACCAACGTAAAAAATTCTTAACTTTCTGAGAGGTGTAGGCTGGGCCATTGTCAGTTTTCCCACAGGCAGGTATGTCTAAAGCAGCAAAGGCTTGCTGCCAGTGCAAAATTCCATCACAAGCCTTTTCTCTGGCATGAGCAGAAGTCCATATAACAGAGGAAAAGGTGTCAATAGATACATGCACATATTTAAAACGACCAAATTCTGAAATGTGTGTAACATCAGTCTGCCAAAGCTGTAGGGCCAAAAGACCATGGGGATTTACTCCTAAGGGTAAAGGTCCATTAAAGTTCTGACAATCTGGGCAAGCACTAACAATAGCACGAGCTTCTGTGGCTGTTAGCGAGAATTGTTTGCACAATGTGTCGTCATTTTGATGAAAAAAGATACGAGATGTTTTAGCCTGGGCTAGTTTATCAGGCTGAGGAACTGCCCAAACAGGGTTAGCTAGTGCATCAGCACAGGCATTACCTTCTGCAAGAAATCCTGGTATGTTTATATGGCATCTAATATGCAAAACATAAAAAGGACAAGTACATTGCAAAACAGCTGTCCATAAAGCCTTTAGCAAAAGAAACAAATCAGTATTATTAACGTCTTTCAAGAGGGAACAATCTCCTCGTTGTACATCTGCAACGTAAGGTGAGTCAACAATTAAGTTAAAAGGTTCAGTAAAATGATAAAAAGCCATAGTAACTGCTTTTAATTCAACCAGTTGTGCGGGTCCAGCCCCCTGACCCTGCAAAGTCTGCCATCTGTCCTTATTTTTCCCAGTGACAATAGCTTTTCCCGTTTTTCCTGACCCATGTGGAAATACTGTAGGCCCATCTACAGCAGTACGACTTAATTTAGGTTTTGCTGATAGTGGGGTGGTATTCAGTGATTGTAATAATTTACGTCTAGGAAAATGGTAATCAATTTGTCCTGTGTAGCTCTGCAATGTGCTTTGCAGTGCAGAACTGATGGCCAAGGACCATTCAAAATAATCTTGCTGAATAGGAATAATAAATTTAGTAGGATCTATAGCAGCAATTTGCAGGCATTGGTGTCAACACTTGTCCTAGTTTACAATATAGATGTATTCTATTACCACCAGCTGTGGGCCATTAGCTGTTATCTCCTGCTATGACCCACCCTGATAACAGACAATGGGCCATCAAGGAACCACTGCATGACTCATGGACTTATCTCATCCTTTTGTGAGATGCTCTGCCCAGGAGAGAGGAGCCAAGCATTCCCACCTGGATATAACCTGGACTTGGAACTGCCTAAGGGACCCCTGTCTATTGGATTCCCGGAGGACAAGAGCTACCATGGGACCTTCAGCTGAGACCAGACCTTCCATAGGATCACCGCTTCAACTGAACTACTTCATCTGGACTGCTGCCACCACCCTAACAGGGTGTCAGGTTGTATCTGACTTTGTCCGTGCTTTTTCCTTGTATTATTTCACTTATTTTAATTTTTTTTCCTATTAAATTTTAATCCTGACTTGCGATCTCCCACTGGTTTGTTTTCAAACCAATACATATTTTGGCGCCCGAAGTGGGGCCCGACCTGAGGGAAAATCAAAAATATAATTCTTTATTACAGAAATCCTATCACCCTGATGCTCAGCTTGTCTATGTGGGTACTGTATCTTGCAGTCTGTATTTTTCCGCACATGGGAAACTATTTGCCTGTTGTTTTGCTCCTGTTGCGACCAGGGAATGGCATGAGGATTGCTTTATTGGTTTACTATGCCTATTGCATGATAACCAGTGAGGTGATTAATACTTATTAAAATAAGTATTTAGTCAGTGATAAGGAGGCAGGAAGGGGATCTGCGTGCCATTCCGGCAAGAGCATTTTATTGCATGCTTCCTGTCGAAGGATGCAGAGGCATATCCGAGGGAACATGGCTGCGCAGTCCAGGGGAAAGGTGGAATCAGGGAGCGGGAACCAATGGGAAAGCTTTGGAGGAGTGACCAGGCTGACAGACACCTGCGGAATCCAAACCGGGACTGGCCACCCCAAGGAGCAGTCCACCTCAGGGGGGGGAGACCTCTGGCCACTCCAGCACAATGGAAGTTCCCGGGCCACCACAGGTGATGAATGCCATTCGGAATATATACTCAATTTTGTCTTCCTGGCCTGGTCTGAGCTGCTACGTCTGGGACCTCCTCAGCAATCACACCCAGCCTCTGGGGGTAGGAGGAGAGGGCAGTTTCTTCCAGCCTTTCAGGCCAGGCACAGCTGTTTTTGGCAATATTGAGTTTTCGCTGGATGTTAAGGATGGCATAATCTTCCTGTCAGTCCTGTTTTCTTTTTTCTCTATGACCAGCACTGTGTACATTATGCTGAGGAACAGAACTATACTTTGTGTGGTACAGCATCTTTTTGAGGAGGAGGAGAAAAGAACCACAAGAGCAGGCGACGTCTCAACACATACCATTGCCGAACCAGAACAGCCGAGGCCAGTAGCAATTGCCCCCGTCCAGAAAAAGAAATCAAAAAGCAAATCAGTCCGCATTGTGACTGATGAGGATGCGGCAGGACCATCGCACTCAGCCTAAGAGACAGAGCCGGAGATTATCACTCGCTCTCTATCCCTGGGGGAGCTGCGGGATCTACAGAGGGAATTCACCTGTTAGGCAAACGAGTCCATCCTGATCTGGCTGCTCTGCATCTGGGACGCTGCAGCCAATGACACCATTCTGGATGGAAGTGAGGCCAAGCAGCTGGGATCCCTGTCCCGGGATGTGGTCATTGACCAGGGGATTGGGAGAACCCAGGAAACTCTCAGCCTCTGGTGGCAATTGCTGGCGAGTGTAGGGGACAGATATCTCTGTAAAGAAGACCTCCAGATGCACCAAGGAAAAGGTAGCATGATAGAACAAGGTATCTGATGCCTGAGGGAATTGGCTGTGCTAGAGATCATTTTCTCAGAAAACGAGAGATTCCCTAAGAGCCCAGATAATGTCCAGTGCACTTCACAAATGTGGCTAAGATTCACACAGCTCGGATGAGAGATACACTCTCGTTACCTGGCAACACTGCAGTGGAGGGAAGGAGAGGACAAGGTGGGCTTGTTAGCCAACAAACTGAGAATCTACGAGGACACTGTCACTGCCCCACTACGCACCCATGTCTCATCGGTGGAAACAAAGCTGGCTGAACAAGTCTGGAGCTTGATTGAAGAGGGCCACCAGAATCTAAGGAAAGAGCTCAAAGAGGGAATTTAACATGCCTCACCGGAACCAACAAGAGTCTCTGCCATCAGGAGAAGACGTTCCCCAGCCAGGGAAAGAAGACAAACTCCACGACGTAACCTCTGGTTTTTCCTACAGGAGCATGGAGAAGACATGAGAAAGTGGGCTAGGAAACCCACCTCCTCTTTAGCAGCCCAGGTACGCAAATTGAAAAAAAGAGACATCCACCTCAGGAGGCTCGTCTAGGTTCAACACTGCGGCTTCTTGCCGCTGGGGTCGCCTCAGGAGCTGCGTAGTCGTGCGTATAAGCATCAGTGAACTGCCTGGCAGTGCCTCTCACTGCTCTCAGCTACCGATATCCGGGTCTCGCTGGTTTTAGTGCAGGCTCGTTGCCCACAGAGGCCAGCTGCCTCAGACCCCAAAGTCCCGGGAGTAAAGGAGGAGAGAGATAGTTTCTGTCTAATAAAATCCGCAGGTTTATTCCTCAGATGAACAGGGGTAGAACTAACAGACAGAACTACAGAACTAACAGAACGAATTAACTGATTCCCCGAATCTTAAAGCTCGTACAGCAGATTCTGTACTGGAATAAGCTGAGGAGGAGCAAAGGGTAAAAACCAATAAGATCACAATATAACAATATGTGACAAGCGTGACAACAAATCACTTCAGAGCATAGGAGGGAGTATAATGCAGCAACCAATAAGAAAGTAACCTGGGGAGAATTTTCTAGATAGAAAGGAGCGGCTTATTCTGCAGTGCCACCCCCGGACGTCCCCTCGGACTCCGAGTCCCTTGCCTATTGGAGGATGAGGATCTGATGGACATCTGCCTGCCAAAGCCCACTAGTTGGCTGAGCCACTGCAGCACAACAGTGCTCCAATCTCTTGTGGACAGAACCCCAAATGGCATGGGAATGACAACATGACTGATCTTCTTGAAGGGACCTCAGGAGCACATTCACAGGAAGAGAGCATCATGTACCACAACCAGGATTAGAGGGGCCCTGCCTCTAGCCAGGTAGAGGAAAGGGATAACCAGATCTATTGGACTGTGTGGATCCGATGGCCTGGCATGTCTGACCCACGAAGATATACGGCTTTGGTTGATACCGGCGCTCAATGCACTCTAATGCCATCCAGGTATGTGGGGACTGAATCCATTTCTATTTCTGGGGTGACAGGAGGATCCCAGGAAGCTGAAGTGAGTTTAACTGGGAAGGAGTGGCAGAAACACCCCATTGTGACTGGTCCAGAGGCCCCATGCATCCTCGGCATAGACTATCTCAGGAGTGGATATTTCAAAGACCCAAAGGGACATCGCTGGGCTTTTGGAATAGCAGCCATAGAGACAGAAAATAAGACAACTGAATACCCTGCCTGGTCTCTCAGACGACCCGTCTGCTGTAGGACTACAGAGAATTGAAGAACAGCAGGTACCAATCGCTATAGCAACAGTTCATCGCCGGCAATACCTCACCGACAGAGACTCTGTGGTCCCCATCCATAAGATGATTCAGGAACCAGAGACCCAAGGGGTGGTCAGCAAGGCCCACTCACCTGTCGCAGCGAGGGAAGACTCGGACCACTCAATATGAGTTATCAGCAAGCTTCGATTTATTGATCAATGCTTTACAGTTTTATACAGTTCTTAATAAGCTCATGCATATTCTGTAATCTACTACTGTCATAGGCTACAGCATTAACTGTTAGCCACGCCTTACTTTCTCATGTTAGCTGCCAATATTCTAGTCTTACTCTGTTCTTTTCCCATGCCTTGTTGACTGTAAGAATTCTGCTATTGTTTAACTACCCCCACATAGTGTCCTTGCTTGCTTGCTTGCTTGCTTGCTTCAGCGATCATACAAGCTGAATACGATAGCTGGAAAAATCCCCTTGGGCCATCTCCAACATGTCTACGTGACCCTTCTCAGCTAACCAATTCTCAATAATTCCCCCGTTCTTATTTTGTGCAATTAATACCTCATCGGCTAACTGCTTAGTCTTTTTCATAATACATCCGAAAGCAATGCGAACAGCTACAATCATTAGCAGAAGTATTCCTAACCAGCGTAATCCCTCCTTAAAACAGCTCACCAACCAACTTCCTAAGCCTAGTGATTTTAGCCATTCATCTAACCCAAATCCTTCTTGTTCCTTAAGGTTATGAAGACTTGCCTTAATATCAGCAATGCTCTTGTGAATAGATTGAGAGTGATCAGAAAGGTTCATACAACACATTCCTTCAAATTCTTCACATCCATGGCCTTGTGCTAAAAGTAAATAATCAATTGCAGCCCTATTCTCTAATACAGCATGCCTAACAGTAATCACATCTTGTGACAGCATATCCATTACATCTGATGTACGATTTATCTCATCTTTTGCCCAACAGCCTAGTTGCTTAACCAAATTAAGAGCCTTATTAGCCGATGCCCCTGGTAGTAGTGTGGATGTTATAACTCCTCGTAATTCTGACCAAAAGGTAGGTGGTCCTATGTTGTCACAGTTTAAGTCATGTATGCTGCATTTTTGTCTGGATGAGGACCACCTCATTAATAAACTTATATTAGGGTGGAACAGTGCTAATTGACCCAAATAACATGGTCCTCCTTGTGGATTACGAGGGATTCCATTCCAAGCCCTATCTCCACAGATAAGAAAGATACCCTGAGGCAAGGCCATAGGCTGAGTAATGTTAGAGGCATTGTAACTACTAAATAAGCTCATAAACACGTCTCGGATTCGCAACGATGAACTTAAAGTAGCCCAGCTTGAAAATTGTTGATTAAAGTTGCTGTTGTTTCTGGGCAAGAATGATAACCAACCACCCCTTGTAACATTAGTTGTATTCATGCTGCCAAAAAGATCTAACTCCTCTGGGTCATTTTTAAGCGTGATATTAAGAGCACTTATAATACGACACTGCCAGCCTCCATCTAACTGTGCCTGAGTAAAACCCGTTGTGTTGACCTCTCGATACATCACAGTGCTATTAAGCACTGTATCATTTTGTATCCATCCCTTGAATTTTTGTTCTGACCAAGTGGGTACTCCAATAAGGCATGTTCTAAAGGGAGATGACACAGCACCAAGGGCTAAGCATAGTGATGTCTGATTAGTTATGTTGGCTATTGTCACCCACACGTTCTGTCGTGGAGGCAGGTGGAGCGACCTCTCTGCTGCGTTGATAATGAGAGCAATCAGAGTTACCCAGCCTACCCATCCTTTGACAAAGCCTACGCCAATCCCCATCATTTATTGTCCACCCTTTGGGAATGCAGATGCACCTGTCACACTGTTTTTGCAGAATCTCAGTATCCGATTGCTCCTGAACCCGCCTTACCAAGCGCTTGGCCTCGTACCTAAAATGCGCTATGGTTCTTTGCTCGATACTTTCATACAGCTCGAGCCCCTGAAGGCCAGGTAGTCCCGTCTCCACTTGTAAGGCTTCTACCAGAGATTGATCTCCTGCATTCGTCTCGGCTATCAACCGATTATTACAAAATCCACAACATAAACTAATCATGCGGCTTTGATGAGTCCAACGAATATGTTTACATCCCCCACAGTAAAGCCTTATCCATGCTTCACAATTCCGCCCCCAACAACTAACACAAACTTTCCGTGTCAGATTACCTAATTTATAATTATCTAAAGCACTAAAAAATTGTGTTAAACTAGTAAGATCTGTCCAATTTGTCACCCGATGATCAAAAAGGTGCTTGATTGGCGTAGTGATCGGATCAATCGCCAGATGCAGCCGAAGGATCTTCCTCTGCCGTGCCTCGTCCTGATCACTCGTCGGTCTGGACGCCAGGGTGACCGGGTGCAGGCCTTGTCCAAAGACTGGGAACCCACAGGTGTCCTGCTGTTGGAGAGACACAAAGGTAACCGCGACCCACATAAATGACTTCAGTGGGGCCCTCCAAAATACCTGGTTTTGGATTTTTATATCGAACCCACATGGAGGGCGACCTGTCCTTTTTGGGCCCAACATAGTGCCTGATAGCAGGAGGTTCTGAACTATCTCCAAACACACACAAATGATTTAACACAAACAATGCCTTTTCAACTCTTTCTCGTGGGTCCCCTATTTCCTGGAACTTATGCAAATACCATTTTATTGTCCCATTTGCCTGTTCATCAATGGCCTGCCCAGTAGGTGAGTGAGCAATGCCCTTGATGTGCTTAATGTCCCACATTTTCATAAACTGTGCAATGCTCTTGCTACTATAGGCGGGCCCATTGCCTGTCTTGATGACCCGTGGTACCCCCATGACTGCAAAACAACTGGTAAGGTGCCGTTTTACATCCCTGACCTTTTCTCGAGGTTGAGGAGTAGCCCAAATCATGTGACTATAGGTGTCAATGGTCACATGCAAATATTTCAATCTTCCTAAACTATTTACATGAGTAATATCCATCTGCCACAGTTCATTGGCCTGAAGACCTCTGGGGTTCACTCCTAGGCCGAGTCCCACCCCTTGATTGTGGTGACTGCATATAGGGCAAGCTTTTACAATAGCCCTGGCCTCTGCTAACGGTATGCCATAGGCCCTGTGAAGGCCCCGTGCATTCTGATGGTATATTGCATGTGTCTGTTGCGGCCGGTAGTACAGTGAAAGTGGTGCTTCCACTGTGGCCACTAAGCAATCTGCCCTGGCATTGCCTTCTCCTAAGCCTTGATCCCACTGATGGCTTCTAACGTGAAGCACTGCATAGCTGGCTGTACGCTGCATGATGGCTCGCCTCATCTGCATAAGTAGTTCCGCAAGCCTCCGATTTTTAACGTCCTTAATGCTGGCTTCTTCAATGCGGTTCGCGACGCCGGCCACATATAAAGAATCAGTAACGACGTTAAGTGGCTCATGCAACCATCATAGCAAGGCCCAAACCACTGCTGCCAGCTCTAATGTTTGTAGTGAGTCCTCAGGTTCAGCAGGTAGGATGTGGTGATGCCATTCATCTTTCTCTTTCCAAGTAGCAGCAGCTGTCCGGGAACGTTTCCCTGCATCGGTGAAAACCGTAACTGCTTCTGGTAATGGCTCGCTGGACCACTTTGGAACTGGCAACCATTTCTGATTTGTCATCCAGGCCAGGACAGACGACTTCAGTGGTTGAATCTTAACAGTAGGTCCATCATCAAGCAATGCTGCTTGCAATTCAGATGAATGAAGCAAATACCAGTCCAAGGCCTCCTGTCGAAGAGGGACATTAATTTCTCCTGAGGCTTCTCCTGTAATCTGCAGGATCCTAAGCCTTCCTCTTTTGATCAGGTCGGCTAAAGTTTTTATTTGTTCTTGTACCGTCCTTCGGGGTTGTAGGGGAGCAGGAATCTATTCCAGTACAATCTGATCCTCTCTCCCTGGCTCCCCCGGTTTTATTTTGTGCTGTGTAACTGCTCCCAGGAGATGTTGTTGTCCCATAAGGATTGTGATGTTAAGAGGCATGCCCTCTTGCCGACGATGAGTGGCATGCGTGGCAACCATGCTGGCGATTTGCTGAAGTGTGGTTCGCTGTTGCGGCGTCACGAACACCTTTGTTGCTGGATCCGTTCCCTTGAGGAGGGGTCGCAAGCAGTCCAGTAACTCATTGGGTATACCCACCTCTGGTTGCAGCCACTGTAAATCACCCAGTAATCTCTGCGCATCATGGAGTGTTTTAATTTCCATATCAATCGTGATTTTTTGCGGCTGGATATGCTGATCCGTAATTTTCCACCCCAAATATTTCCAGGGGCTTGATTCTTGAACTTCTTCCTCAGCAATCATTAGTCCCTGTAATTGCAGCTGTGATGTAAGGTGCTGCTTTTGTTGTGATGTAAACGGCTGAGCCTGGGCCAGAAGTATATCATCCATATAGTGGTAAATGATGACATCTGACCAGGCCTTCCGAATTGGCTGCAACGCAGCATCAACATACAGTTGACACAATGTAGGCGAATTGCGCATTCCTTGCGGCAAAACAGTCCATTCAAATCGCTGAGCTGGTGCTTCCTGATTGATTGCTGGCAAAGTAAAAGCAAAGCGTTGCTTGTCATTTTCGTGAAGTGCGATTGTAAAAAAGCAGTCCTTGAGATGAATAACCAGCAAATGCCAAGCTTCAGGAAGCATAGCAGGATTAGGCAATCCGGGTTGCAGCGCTCCCATGGCATGCATCTAATCATTCACTGCATGCAGATCATGCAGCAGTCTGTGTTTACCCGATTTCTTTTTAATAACAAAAATCGGTGTATTCCATGGGCTTGTAGACAGCCTTAAATGTCCTTGTTGAAACTGCTCGTGCACCAACTGGTGTGCCTGAATGAGACTTTCCCTTTCTAAAGGCTATTGCTCTACCCACTTCGGTTCATCTGTTTTCCATCATAGGGGAATCGGGAAAGTCCATGCAATGGCCGCTCCTAAAAAGGGGGGTCTGTTGTCAGGACCATCCCCATCTGAGCCAACACATCACGGCCTATCAGTGCATCTACCCCTGGGGGGAGCGGAATGACAGATGCAACACAGCTCACAGTCCTTTCTCCGATAGTGATTTTTAGCAAGTGTGATCTTTGTGCAACTGTAAGTCCTCCGACCCCAGCAATTGTTGCACCAGTATAGTAGGCCACTTTGGAGGCCATTTGTGCTGGGATATGACGCTTACATCAGCACCTGTGTCCAAAAGTGCAATTAGCAGAATGATCTGCTCCTTAAATTGTACCTTAACTTGTTGGCACGGTCGTTGTTTCAGGTCAACCTTTAGCAAGTTTATGGCACATGTAGATCCGAATCCACCCTCACCCCGAGGCGAACCACCTTGTCCGAGTTCTGCTGAAAGATGAGGCAAAGGCACTAATTGTGCAATCCACTGCCCTGCAGGAATATACAGCGGTGGAAATGCAGTCTGTGCCATAATTTGTATTTCACCCTCATAATCAGCATCAATTAGTCCAACAATAACAGTAAGTCCTGCCATGCTTGCTGATGACCTGCCGATTAACAAGGCTCCAACCTTTTGTCCATTTATTACAAGAGGTCCTTTAACTCCCGTTGGAAGTCGCTGAGGTCTATTATCCAATAGCGTACAATCTACTGAGGTTGCCAGGTCCAAGCCAAGGCTTCCGCTTGTGGCTGGTCTGAGAGTTGATGCACTCATATCAGGAATGCAGCGGGGTTCGGGGCCGCCATTTGTTTCCTCACGCGGGGACCCTTCACGCTGATTTTTCTGTTTCCCAGGCCTCACAAGGATGCCGAAGCTGCATGGGAATCCGATTGGCAACGTTGACACCATACTGAACCAGCGTTGCAGTCCCTTCTCATATGTCCGCCACGACCACATCGATAACACCGGATCCTGGCTTGTCCTCCTCCTGATGGTTTTGGCGTTGGCACTCGCAAGGGGGCAAGAGCGGCTAGTACCTGACCCTGTGCTATCCGCGCTTGTTGTGCTATCTGCGCTTGTTCTTTTAGACTGACTCCCAGTTCCTTAATCGCATTCACTAAAAAGGCCTGTGGCCCTACAGGCATTTGTGCTGCACGCTCTAGCAGCTCCTCAATAGTCCAATTTCCTGGCATTGTAGCAATTAAGCTGCGGGTAGCATTATTGCAATTTTGTAGTGTGCATTGCTTTAACAGTGCACCGTGCATATACTCAGGGACTCCACCATTATGAATAGCATTAGCCACTCGGTCTATAAAGGTCCCAAGTGACTCCTCTCTACCTTCTTTAATCCCCATATATATCAGAATACCTCCTGAGGCTTTTATCTTACCAAGTGCCTGTCAGGCCACCCTCATTGCTTCCCGCACCTTATCTGGCCCTATGAGTGCCTGAGCTTCTACCCGAAGATAAGCACCTATCCCCATCAATTCATCTAACGTGATACCATGAAGCGGATCTCCAGCCTGCCTTTGTACAGCTACCGACTCCTGCCAGTGAGCATTAAACAAAAGCTGCTGATGCTGAGTCAAAATTAGTTGCGTAATGCTCTTAATATCTGCAGGTAATAGCAAACCACTTCCCCAAATATCATCAATCATCTGTTTAGCTGGTTCCCCATGAACACCTGACTCATTAACTGTAGCACATAATTGTGTCAACAGTTTCCAATCAAGAGAAGTGATTGATGTGGTCAAACCCCCGCCTTCTGCGGGAGTAAATGTTACAGGGAAAGCTTGCAGGAGTGCCTCTACCGCCTCCTTATCCCTATCTGCTAATGCCTGCTCAGTAATATTCTGCCACATTCTTCGTCTCTCAGCAGTGAGTCGCTGAGCCATAGAGCCATTACTGTTTAATGACAAACTAGAGTCCTCTAATAAATTACTTAAAGGCTCCCTGAACGGATTGCCCAGAGACCAAGACTGAGAGGGGTATTCCTCCTGTTGTGGAGGGGAAGGTGGTAAGGGTGCCGACGGAACAGGTACTGCAGTCCCCTGCCCCGTGGGCCCTTGTGGAGGCACATGAACTGTGTTTGTGGTAGGGGGCAAGGGATATTGGGGTGTACTATCCAAACCTTCTCTAGCAGGGGCTCCCAGGTGCTCAGAAGCTGCTTTTGCTGCCTTTTGCTCTGCATGATGCTGATCTAAAGCGTTCATTATCACTTTCCATGGTTTACCTAGTTTTTTAGCTGTTTTATCATCATCTATAGTAGCCTCCCAAATTTTATCCCCCAGCCTATGCCATTCTTCCCTCTCAAAAATAGTGTTAGGATCTACAAAACACCTCTTGGTTAGACCATATGCTAGTAAGGCCTCTAATTTTATCGGGTATCTATACCCTGTACTCCCCGCTTTTCTAAAAAGCATCGGAGCATATCATGCACCGCTTGCCTCTCCATACCTCTTTAAGTTGCTAGCTAGCACTGTTGCAGCCCTTGCGAGGCGTTGGCGGTGTTGTCGGCTGAAACCTGTCTGTACGGTCGTTCAGGGTGCGGAGACCAGCTCTTTCACCTCCCGTGCTGCTTCAGGACCGACCCGATACTACGCCGGACCGTGGCTTGCAGGGTCACAGCCCTCCTTGCTGTCCCTGTCCCTGTTTGGGCGCCATTTTGTCGCAGCGAGGGAAGACTCGGACCACTCAGTATGAGTTATCAGCAAGTTTCGATTTATTGATCAATGCTTTACAGTTTTATACAGTTCTTAATAAGCTCATGCATATTCTGTAATCTACTACTGTCATAGGCTAAAGCACTAACTGTTAGCCACGCCTTACTTTCTCATGTTAGCTGCCAATATTCTAGTCTTACTCTGTTCTTTTCCCATGCCTTGTTGACTGTAAGAATTCTGCTATTGTTTAACTACCCCCACATAGTGTCCTTGCTTGCTTGCTTGCTTCAGCGATCATACAAGCTGAACGCTATAGCTGGAAAAATCCCCTTGGGCCATCTCCAACATGTCTACGTGACCCTTCTCAGCTAACCAATTCTCAATACTCACCCTTTAACAGCCCTATATGGCCGGTGCGTAAGTCCAGTGAAGAATGGAGACTGATGGTGGATTACCGTGGCCTGAATGAAGTCACGCCACCACTGAGTGCTGCTGTACTGGACATGCTGGAACTTCAGTACGAGCTGGAATCCAAGGCAGCAAAGTGGTATGCGACCATTGATATTGCCAATGCCTTTTTCTCCATTCCTCTGGCAGCAGAGTGCAGGCCTCAGTTTGCCTTCAGCTGGAGGGGTGTGCAGTACACCTGGAACTGACTGCCCCAGGGGTGGAAGCACAGTCCCACCATCTGCCATGGACTGATCCAGACTACACTGGAAAAGGGTGAGGCTCCAGAACATCTGCAGTACATCGATGACATCATTGTGTGGGGGGACACAGCAACGGAAGTATTTGGGAAAGGAGAGAAAATCATCCGGATTCTCCTGGAAGCCAGCTTTGCCATCAGGACGAGCAAAGTCAAGGGACTTGCCCAAGAGATCCAGTTCCTGGGAGTGAAGTGACAAGACGGATGACGTCAGATTCCTACCGAGGTCATCAATAAGATCACAGCAATGTCTCCACCAACCAGCAAAAAGGAGATGCAAGCTTTCCTAGGTGCCATAGGGTTTTGGAGGATGCACATTCCTGAGTACAGCCAGATCGTGAGCCCTCTCTATCTGGTTACCCGCAAGAAGAACAATTTCCACTGGGGCCCCGAACAGCAACAAGCCTTCACCCAGAACAAGCAGGAAATCGCTCACGCAGTAGCCCTGGGGCCAGTCAGGACAGGACCAGAGGTAAAGAACCTGCTCTACTCTGCAGCCGGGAGCCATGGTCTGTCCTGGAGCCTTTAGCAGAAGGTGCCTGGCAAGACTCAAGGCTGACCACTGGGATTCTGGAGCCAAAGTTACAGAGGGTCTGAAACACTCCCACAGAGAAGGAAATCTTGGCAGCTTATGAAGGAGTCCAAGCCGCCTCAGAGGTAATCGGCACAGAAGCACAACTTCTCCTGGCACCCCGACTACCGGTGCTGGGGCGCATGTTTAAAGAAAAGCTTCCCTCTACCCACCATGCCACCGATGCCACGTGGAGCAAATGGATTGCCCTCATCACACAGCCCGCCCGTATTGGAAACCCGAATCGCCCTGGGATACTGGAAATTATAACAAACTGGCCTGAAGGTGAGATTTTTGAATTATCTTCAGAAGAAGCAGAGGAGCAAGTAACATGTCCTGAGGAAGCAACCCCATATAACGAGCTGCCAGAGAGTGAAAGATGTTACGCCCTTTTCACCGATGGTTCCTGCCGAATTGTAGGCACAGATCGGAAATGGAAAGCTACAGTATGGAGCCCACACGACGAGTTGCACAAGCTACCGAGGGACAAGGTGGATTGAGTCAGGTCGCGGAGCTTAAAGCCGTCCAGCTGGCTTTGAATATTGCTGAACGAGAGAAATGGCCAAGGCTCTATCTCTACACCGACTCCTGGATGGCAGCCAACCCACTGTGGGGATGGTTAGATCGCTGGAGAAAGGCCAACTGGCAGCGCAGCGGAAAACCCATCTGGGCCGCTGAGATTTGGCAGGACATCACCACCTGGGCAGAAAAGCTGACTGTGAAAGTTCAACACGTGGACGCACATGTGCGTAAGAGCCGGGCTAATGAAGAGCATCGCAACGACGAGCAGGTGGACCGAGCTGCCAAGGTGGAAGTATCACAGGTGGATCTGGACTGGCAGCACAAAGGAGAATTATTTCTAGCTTGTTGGGTCCATGATGCCTCTAGTCATCAAGGGAGAGATGCAACATACAGATGGGCTCATGACCAAGGGGTGGACTTGACCATGGACAGCATCTCACAGGTCATCCACAGTTGTGAGACCTGTGCTGCAATCAAACAGGCCAAGCGGGTGAAGCCTCTGTGGTATGGTGGACAATGGTCAAAGTACAGGTATGGGGAAGCCTGGCAAGTTGACTACATCATCCTTCCCCAAACGCGCCAAGGAAAGTGCTAAGTGCAGACCATGGTGGAAGCAACCACGGGATGGTTAGAGACCTACCCTGTTCCTTGTGCTACCGCACTGAACACCATCTTAGGCCTGGAAAAGCAAGTCCTGTGGAGACATGGCACCCCTGAGAGAATCGAGTCTGACAATGGAACCCATTTCAAGAACGGCCTCATAAGCACCTGGGCTAGAGAACATGGAATTGAATGGATATACCATATCCCCTATCATGCACCAGCTGCCAGGAAAGTTGAACAGTGCAACAGACTACTTAAGACAACTTTGAAGGCACTCAGCAGGGGAACCTTCAAAAATTGGGAACTGAACTTAGCAAAGGCCACCTGGATCGTCAACACAAGAGGCTCTATCAATTGAGCCGGTCCTGCCAGGCCAAACCTTTGCACACAGTGGATGGAGATAAAGTCCCTGTGGTACACATGAGAGGTATTTTAGGAAAGACTGTTTGGATTAGTCCCACCTCAGGCAAAGGCAAACCCATCCGTGGGGTTGTTTTTGCCCAAGGACCTGGTTACACTTGGTGGGTGATGCAGGCAGATGGGGAAACCTGTTGTGTACCACAAGGAGACTTAATCTTAAGTGAGAGCTGTGTGTAAAATTAGGTGATGATGTAGATGGTAATAGAATAAGGGGTGGATAATGTCCTAGGTTACAATATAGATGTATTCCATTACCACCAGCTGTGGGCCATTAGCTGTTATCTCCTGCTATGACCCACCCTGATAACAGACAATGGGCCATCAAGGAACCACTGCATGACTCATGGACTTATCTCATCCTATTGTGAGATGCTCCACCCAGGAGGGAGGAGCCAAGCATTCCCACCTGGATATAACCTGGCCTTGGAAATGCCTAAGGGAGCCCTGTCTACTAGGTTCCCAGAGGACAAGAGCTACCACTGGACCTTCAGCTGAGACCAGACCTTCCATAGGATCACC
The DNA here is from genome assembly GCA_026261815.1 of Monarcha castaneiventris obscurior. Classification (NCBI taxonomy): domain Eukaryota; kingdom Metazoa; phylum Chordata; class Aves; order Passeriformes; family Monarchidae; genus Monarcha; species Monarcha castaneiventris. The sequence goes on along the minus strand of JAMPIT010000138.1, from coordinate 37,226 downwards.
GCTTCAACTGAACTACTTCATCTGGACTGCTACCACCACCCTAACAGGGTGTCAGGTTCTATCTGACTTTGTCCGTGCTTTTTCCTTGTATTATTTCATTTATTTTAATTTTTTTCCTATTAAATTTTAATCCTGACTTGCGATCTCCCACTGGTTTGTTTTCAAACCAATACAACACTTAATAATTACCTGAGCAATCAATTCAAAAATTGTAGTGACTGGTTTTTTAGGTTTGTGAGGTAAAAACATCCACTTTAGAATATGCAATGGGTCAGGGATCCAGTGATCAGACCATTATGCAATAATACCTTTTGGATAAAATTCTGGACCTACAACAAAAACGACATCAATGTCAGGGTCCACACGGTACACATGATGATTGCAAATAGTTTGTTGTACCTTATCTAAGGCTTGTTGAGCTTCAGGGGTAATCTGTCTTGGTGAATTTAATCTGAATCTTCTGCTAATATATTAAGCAAAGGAGGAAGTTGTGCAGTGGTGAGTCCTAAATAGGGACACAACCAAATAATGGTTCCTAACAATTTCTGTGTATCATTTAGAGTATGTACTGTAGTGTCAAATTGAATAGATTAAGGGCATATGGTATGTACAAGTATTTTCAATCCCAAATATTTTCAGGGTGCTTCTGTTTGGATTTTTTCAGGTGTGATCTGTAATCCATATTTGTGCAGAGCCTTTAAAAGCTCTGGCTGTATGTTTTGCAAATCCTGTTTGCACGGAGATGCTATCAGTGTTCAATCCATACAGTGATAGCAATAACTGTTAGGGAATTGTTCTCTGATAGGTGATAGAGCTTTGGCCACATACATTTGAGAAACAGTTGGACTGTTTTTCATACCTTGTGGTAAAACTTTCCATTGATATAATTTTACAGGTTCAGCATTGTTAACAGCTGCTACTGAAAATGCAAATTTTGGTCTATCACCAGGGTGTAAGGGAATTGTAAAGAAGCAATCTTTCAAATCAACAACTAAAATGTCCCATGTTGCAGGAATCATAGTAGGAGATGGCATATCTGGTTGCAGTGGGCCCTTACTTTCCATGACTGCATTAATGTGTCTTAGATCATGCACCAATCTCCATTTGCCTGATTTCTTTTCAATCACAAATACAGGAGTATTCCAAGGTCTGACAGATGGCTCTATGAGACCTTGTGATAACTGCTCATCAACTAAATTGTTCAGGGAGGCAAGTTTCTGTTGTGTTAATGGCCACTGTGCCTGCCACACTGGTCGATCAGTTAACCATCGCAGAGGTGTTACTGGCTGGGAAGCCTGTCACATAAACGTGCCAGGGGCAGCGGTTCCTGGAAAAGCATTTTTGTCTACATGCGCCGTCCCCTTGCCCTCTGTTGGTAGTTTCCCAGATTCCTAAGAGGCTGTCCATTGGCATGGAAATGAGATTTACATTGTTGTGCATAATGTCCTGGTTTACCACATCGGTTACACAGAACTGTTTCAGAGGCTGCTCCGTTATTGTTATTTGCTCCGGAGGGAGTTCTGTGTGGGCACTGAGATTTAAAATGTCCTGACTGTCCCCAGCTGTAGCAATTATGTGTCATTTTAATAGCTGCTGCAACAGCAGTAGAAACAGACTGGGTTAGCATGGCCATTTGATGTGGTGCAGTCCTGTCTTTGCACATGCATTCATCATATCTTGCAATGAGGGCTTCTTCATAGGCAGCAAGTCAATAGCTTTCCTGCATTCCTCACGTGCATTGTCTCGTACCATTTGCAAAATTAAAGTTTCTTTTACTCTTGCATCTGCAACTTGTTTTTCTATCGCATCTTGAAGGCAGTCTAAAAAGGCTATAAATGTCTCATTAGGGCTCTGCTTAATAGTTGTGTAGCTTTTCCCAGAAGTTGACATGCTCACTACCTTAAAGAGCGCTTGCAAAGCGTGATCATGGGACTGTGCTAAGACTGTGCTGCACCTAAGGTTGCAGGCGAGCCTGTAGCTGAGGCTTGTCTACGGGGTGCAATCCCAATAATTGGGGTAAACATGCACCGAATCGGGGATCAACTACTGACAATTGCATTTTATTTAAAGCAGTTTCCTCACAAGAAGCCCTCCGCTCAGTCTCAAACACTGTATACTGAACCGGTGTGCAAAGCAATCTAGCAATCTGTTTTAAATCAAAAGGAATTAACTCTTCACTTGTTATAAATCTCAGCATTTTTGTCACAGCAAGGGACTCTAAGCCATAGTTAGGAGTAAGGTGGCATAGCTCAGATAATACCAGCCAGGTAAATGGAACATGCTGATCAGGCCCTTGACCCCTGCCTCTGACCACTGGGAAGGCAGAGATTTCAGGACTTTGTGGCTCTTTTAAATCCAGTGATTGCTGAATAATTTTAAGATGCTCGTCAGCCTCAAAATCTTTGTCAAATAACTCTTGGAGTCTAATATCTCTCCAAATAGCTGTAGGATCCCACATGCCCCGAGTTACAGATACGGGTCGCAATGTAAAGGTATCTCTATGAAGCAAGCTATCACTTTGAATCCCTGGCACGGATTCTTTTGCGCCTTGTGCAAAAGGATTAGTAGCAGAAGCCAGTGGGGGTGCAGCAGCAGGCAGTGGGGATGCTGATGGCACACTCTCATTTGTATCCCTTCCATCACTGACACCCCACCCGGCAGGTGGTAAAGATCCATCAAAGGGATTTGTAGGGACAGGAGGGGGGAAGCAGAGCGAGACAAGATTTGGAAAGGGAGGAGGCAAAGCCCTGCACGGTTTGGGGACTGGAAACAATACAGATTTTTCCTCGATCGCCTGTGCCCTGCCAACCCCTCCTACTGCAATGTTTCCAGTCCCGCCAGCATTATCTGTCTCTGTTCTCTCTGCTGTGCCAGCTGCAGCAGCATCTTGTTCTTTTTTCAGTTCTTTCAAAGTGTCTAAAACTAACCTCCATGTTGTTATAAATTCCTTAACAGTATTGTCTCCACAAGAAGCAAGGTTGAAAATATGCCATCCCACTGGTTCCCATGTCCGTATACTGAAAGCGTGGACAGAAGTAGTTTCAATTCCTTGGCTTTTGCACCACAGCAACAGTCTTTGCAATATCAGCTTTTCATAATTTATGCCACGTCGTTTTAACATTGACGTCCATATATTAACTGTTGAAGTTTCCTCCTGGGATGTATTTGCTCTCATTCTATTATCAATGGGCTCACCTTTAAAAGGTTGCAGTCCAATCCGGATGTTGGTAGCTCTCCTCGCTACCCTTCTCCCGTTGAATCCACCTCCCCTGATCTCTGCTCAGGCTTTCTGCTCCCCAGGCAGGCTCTTTGGATCACACCTTGGGGTCACCAGATGCGGCTTTGTCAAGGTGGCCATAAAAGCACACACTTGTCGTAATCCAGAGTTGAGAGAGATATGAAGATTTTTTATTTTCTCTACTGCTATTCTTACACCTCTCCACAATTGCTGTGGCCTATTGAGATTGGCTGCTTAGCAAGCAATGACAAGGCTGTCTAACAAACAATGACCATTCAAGGAGTAAAACAATCAGCCATACAAGCAAAGGAATAGTTGCTACATGTTATCCACGAGTTCTTCCTTGTACATTCTCAATGTCCCATAAAAAGAATGTCCTCTCCTTGTGTCCAGAACATCTTCTCTCATTTTCTTTTTGGCCTTCTCTGTGGTTTCACTGAAGCTGCAGAATTTCACTGTAATATTCTCACGGGTAAATTCTAATCGGTTTCAGGTCTGACTCTGTGAGGCTGTCAGTCCGGCTGTCAGTCTCATCACTTTCTTTTTTATTCACTTTTTCATTTTCTTGAATTCTGTTGTTTCATTTTCTTTTTCTTTTCTTTCTTTCTTTCCCTTTCTTTCTTTCTTTCCCTTTCTTTCTTTCTTTCCCTTTCTTTTCTTTCTTCTTTCTCTTCTTTCCTTCTTTCCTTCTTTCCTTCTTTCATTCTTTCTTCTTCTTTCTTTCTTTTTTTCTTTCTTTCTTTCTTTCTTTCTTTCTTTCTTTCTTTCTTTCTTTCTTTTTCTTTCTTTCTTTTCTTTCTTTCTTTCTTTCCTTCTTTCTCTTTCTTTCTTTCTTTCTTTCTTTCTCTCTCTCTCCCTCTCTCCCTCCCTCCCTCCCTTCCTTCCTTCCTTCCTTCCTTCCTTCCTTCCTTCCTTCCTTCCTTCCTTCCTTCCTTCCTTCCTTCCTTCCTTCCTTCTTTCTACCCTCACAAGCCACTTATCAACCAATTGAAGGGGTGGAAAGCAGCAGGATCCCCTCCAAATTTGGCTTCCCTCACCCTCCCAAAATGTGGGGGACTTCACCTCAGCAGCCCAAACTGGAGGCTATTTACAGCACCTTCCCCACATTCACTACAACCTCCCAGAAGCAACTTAGAGGCCCCAAAATTCTCAAAAAGCAGCAGGAGCTTCCCCAAAAGAGGCTCCTGGTTTCCTCCCTGGAGTGCCCCACTCCAAGTGCCCAAAACACCCCATCCCTCCCAAACTTCATCCCACTGCCACGATCCCATCCCATCCCATCCCATCCCATCCCATCCCATCCCATCCCATCCCATCCCATCCCATCCCATCCTCATCTCCATCCCATCCCTCCTGGACACGAATTCCCATTCTGTGCTTCCTGACTCCCATAGGTGGGGGTTGGGGCTGACGGATTGAGCCATTTGGGGCTGGCATTGAGAGAGAAGATTTTGGGGGTTGGCATTGAGTTTATTGGAGGCACCTGGTCAATTCCTCCACCCAAAATGGGAGGTTGGAACCTCTCCTCAGGCCTTGCTGTGGCCATGGGCTCACCTCAAGTCCCACAATGAGAGCCAGGGCCCCACAGGCCATGAAGAACCTCTAAACATTGGCAGAAACAGCAGCATCCTTCCCAAAATGGGCTCCCTGGGTCCCTACCAATAGCTCCCCCTCCCAAGTACCACAGCCCCCCTCTCAGAACCCCTCCCCAAGCACTGGAAGGTACCCTAAAACTGCCTCAGGAACAGGACATAGCCTGAAATCCCTTCAGGAATGTGGGATATCCCAGAACCCACTCAGGAATGGGATCCCCCCCCAGCCTCATCATGCCCAGCCTTCAGCTCTCACACCCAGAGCCCACCCTGCCCTCAGCAGCCCCAGCCCAGCCCATCCCAGCCCTCCTGGGCAGGAAGCCCCAATGTCCAACCCGGCCTGGGACACTTCCAGGGATCCGGGGGCAGCCGCAGCTTCTCGGGCCAGCCTGTGCCAGGACCTGAGTGCCCTGCCAGGGAACCATTCCTGCCCCACATCCCATCTCAGCCTGCCCTCTTGGCAGCGGGAAGCCTTTCCCTGGGGCCGGTCCCCGCAGGCCCTTGGCAAGAGTCTCTCTCACCCAGCAATTGCTGCTCCTCCCTGCTGCGGGGCCCAAGTTGGAAGTTGATTTTCTGTCGCTGGCCCCAGCCCAGCCCTGAGCCAGGGGCAGGACCTTGCCCTGGAGCTCTGTGGGTGCTGCGTTTGTGCGGCCACAGCGGAGCGGACGCAGCTCGGAGCTGCCCTTTGTGTCCCCGCTGGCAGCTGGCAGAGCTGGCAGGGCCGGGACAGGGCCGGGGCAGCCCCGGCGTTCCTGGCTCTGTGACATGCAGCGGCAGCCCCGGCGTTCCATCCCTGGAGACGCTCTCAGAGAAGCGTCCAGAGCCGTGTCCAGGCAACGGAACTGACCGGCCGCTGACCCCCCCAGCCTGGGCTGATGGGGATTCCTCTGCGGACACCTCGGGGAAGGTCCCCTTGGCCACCTCCTGAGCCACAATGCCACAGACAAGTGTCAGATACAGTTACAGAGCTCTGCCCAGAGCTGGGAGGGAACATTAATTAAACATAAAAAAACACAAGAAAAAGAAAACTCCCTCCCCAGAAGAGCCGTTCCCTCCTGCAGTAGTTACACCTGCACACCCACAGCACCTGAGCCTGCAAGGAATGAGCATTTCTTGGGCACATCTGCAGCCAGATCAGCTCGAGGACAGGCTTGCAGCAGAACTGCTCTCAGCTGAGCCAAAAAGGCCCCTATGGCAGCGGCAGGGCCACTGTAAAGGGCAAGGCCCAGAGCCTTGGCCCACAGGGGAAAAAAGGGCTCTGAATTCCCCTCCCCTGGCATGGAAACCCTGTTCCCAGGGTGCTGCCCACACAGGATTCTTCTGGAGGACTTGCAGAAAGCTGAGAGTCATCTCTGGCTTCTCCACTTTTCATGTCCTAAAGCTGCCTGGTAGAAAAAACTGAGGGACAGCCCTGGTGGCACAAACCCTCCCAGCCCAGGTCACAGTGCTGGGAAGGTCCTTCTGTGCTGAGGCTTTGCTCTGGCCAAGGAAAGCTCCTGGCTCAGGGTCACCTTTCCTGCTCAGCCAGACCCCCCGAGTGGCCCAGAAGCAGCAGCAGAGAATTCCAGGATTGCCATGGGCTGGCACAGCAGGGGGAGATTTCCCCCTCCAGACAGGCTCCTCTTCCACTTTGTGCATTTGATTAGCTCCAGGTCCCTCAGTTTTGGTCGCACAGCAGCTGGAAATGCAAGCCCAGAGCTCTGTTGGTGCCCAGCCCCAGCGGGTGAAAGCAAGGACAGGGCCCTGGCAGTGTGACATTTGCAAGGAGCAACTTCAGCAAGCGCTGGGGGCTGAACTCAGTGCAGAAAATGCCCCAGGGGCCTCCAAGGCACCGAGACAAAAGGAGCAGAGTTTCAGTTTTGCTGGGGAGCACCAAAATCGCTACTTCCCACTGCCAGGTTCCACGGCCAGGTGTTCTCTGATCCCCAGGAGCTGGGAGCAGCGAGAGAGCCCAGGCTGAACATCGGCCCCGAGGTGGACATGGGCTGGGAGGGGCCACAGCCCGGGGGCCCGCAGAGCCTCCCTGCTCCAAAGCCCCACCTGCGGCACCGGGGCAGCTGCCGGCATCTGTGTGATGGGGACGAGCCGCGGGCGGGTGTTCAAAGCGCCTCTGTTGGAGCAGCTTTTTTGTCCTGATGCGAGGGAATTCCCAAAGAATTGGTGTCCCTCAGGAGGCACACGAGGAGGCACTGGAGGTGGTCGGTTGTTGCTTTGGTTATTTCGGGGGCAGGTTGTGTTTTTTGTCAGACAAGCCCGGCGCTTCGAAGCCCCCGTGGGTGTGGGGAGCGCTGGCACAGCCCCGGCACGGGCAGGGCGGCCCTGGGAGGGCTGCGGGAGCCAGCAGTGGCTGAGCTCAGAGCAGCTGAGCCCGGGGGCTGCTGGCCAAGGCCGAGGCCGAGCAAGTATTTCTCAGATCACAGGGTGGCCTAGAAAGGTGCTGGGGGGAATAATTCACCCCCTCAGTGTGGTCCCAGTCAATCCCAGTATTTCCATGTCCGTGGTCCCAGTGCTGCTCCCAGCCCTGATCCGTGAGCACGGGAATGTCGTGCTCCTTTCCCGGGGCAGGGTCACACCTGAGCCAGGTGTGCAGGGCAGGACCTTGCCCTGAGCCCAAGCCCTGTGGCCCCTGCAGGATCTGCTTCCCATCAGCCTCATCCTCCTGCGGCCCCAAGCCCAGCTCGGTGCTGAATGAAGGGCGCTGGGGCGGGGTCATGCCCCTGTGGGGGCTGCATACCCCCTCTGTCCCCACCCCAAATTCCCTCCCGGGAGCAGCAGGGGCTGGCTCAGGAGCCCTGTGGGGAGGGGAAAGGGGGTGACACCAGGATGGGGGATCACACACGCTCTGGGGGGGACACAAATGGCTCCGTGGGACCCCCCCTCACCTTCTCCTGCAGTGCCAGGAGGATGACCCCCAACATGGGGCCCCCGACCCCCTGCAGTATCTTGGGGGGCAGGGTCTGGTGGCAGCTTTGGGGATCTGGGTAGTCACAAGTACCCCAAATCCCCCTCCCAGGCCCACATTCACTCCTGGACCCCTCAAACCACCCCACAGCTCCCTGGTCAGGAACACTCCCAACCACTCCCTGAAACATCAATGACCCCAAGACCCACCCAAATTCTCTCCAAGCCACATAGCTCAGCCAAGACCCCAGAAACTCCCTCACAGACCACCCCAAAAGCCCCCTCCAAGCACCACAAATGCCATCAAGAGTGACACGTGCCCCTCCCAATCCCTCCCAGGAGGCCCTAAATCCCCTCAAAGCCCACCATGGCACTGACCAGGAGAGGTTGGTTGACAGAACATCCCCAGCTGCGAGCAGCTCAGGCATTTCATCAGCAATTTGGGCACGCTGTGGGGCACACCCCAAATGGGGGACGCAGGCCAGGGACTGGGACAGACAACCGCAATTCCTGGACAACAGACGGGCTCAGGTGGACATGTTCTGCCAGCACAACTGTGACATCGTGGCCCTGTCCACCCAGACCATGGCCTCACAACACCCAAATCCTCCTGAATATTCCCCTGAACCAACCCCAAATTCCAGGAAAATGCTGTGGCTTTAGATCTCTTTAATTTCCTGATGCCACCAGCCTAATACTTGATGCCACCAGAAGAAACAATTGGACAGAACAGGTGAGATTTTTTTGTCTTGTAAAGTCAAGATATCCACTCTTCCCAATGAATTTCTGATGTCATTCTGAGTCCCAAGAGATGTTCCTGCCCTTGAGTTCATCCAGGTACCTATGAGGAACCAGGAGGATGTGGAGTCTTCCCAATGCGGATCATTGGGAATGTGGGTCACCAGGTCTCTTCCCAACATAGATGCTCTGAGGGAGGATGAAGTTGGAGCAGAGGACGAAGCTTTCCCCACAGTCAGGGCATTCACAAGGCTTCCCTTACGGATGGCTCTGTTTGTGTCTGGTAAAGGCAGAGCTGTCTGAGAAGCTCTTCCCACACTCAGGACACTCATAGGGCCTCTCCCCGGTGTAGTTATGCCAGTGAGTGATGAGGGAGGAGCTGTGCTTGAAGCCCTTCCCACAGTCAGGGGAGAGGAAGGGCCTCTCTTCTGTGTGTGTCCAATGGTGTACAAGGAGATTGGAGCTGGTCTGAAACCTCTTCCCACACTCGAGATACTCATAGGGCCTCTCCTGAGTGTGGATGCACTTGTGCCTGACGAAGTGGGAGTTGTTCTTGAAGCCCTTCCTGCAGTAAGGGCAGCAGAACGGCCTCTCCCCACTGTGTGTCTGCTGATGTACGAGAAAATCACCGCTCTTTCGAAACCTTTTCCCACAGTTGGGAGACTCATAGGGCCTCCCCCCAGTATGGATACAATGGTGGATGACGAAGCTGGAGCTCTGACTGAAGCTCTTCCTATATTCCCCACACTTCTAGGGCCTCTCCCCAGTGTAGATCATCTGGTGGCGAATCAGGCAGGATCTCTGGCTGAAGCTCTTCCCACATTCCCCACACTTGTAGGGCTTCTCCCCAGTTTGAAGCTGTTCATGGACCACCAGGCAGAGCTCTGGCTGGATCTCCGGCCATCTTCCCGGCACAGGGTGGGTCTTTCCACCTCAGAGGTCCCTGGGCTGGGTTTGCAGCCCCTCCTCCTGAGGGATTTCTGGGGCTTTTCCTACCTGTTGGATTCCTGCCCCGTGGAGCCGCTCAGAACGGCCTCTTCCAGGAGGTTCTGCCGCGGGGATTTGTCCTCCCTGGTCTCCATCCTCAGATCCTTCTCTGGGGGAGGAAGGACAAGGAGAGGCTGGGATTTGCCTCCATGCCAGAGGGAAGGGGAAGGAGATTCCCCAAATTCATCCCCGGCAGAACTGTTTTGGCAGCGGGGTTGTCCTGCAGCCGGGGGCAAAGCTGGGCTGGGAGATGGTACAGGAGAGACGGGGAAAGGGGCAGTGACTTCCTCCTCACCTGCCCTGGGGTCCCAGAGCATTTTCTTCTTCCTTGCAGCCTGCTCCTCCATCTGGCCAAGGTTTGGGAATGGCAAATCCTGGTTTGGAGGGCACAACAAGGTGCGAGTGTGTTGGCTTTGGAGTTCCTCCTGCCCAAGTCCAGCTCTAGAATTCACCCGGCGTATCATGACTGTAAAAACCTCTAAAACACTGTGCTGGTTTTAAAGGGCATGAGAAATGAACCCCACTGAACTTCCCCAAGAGAGATTAAGGTGGGAGTTACAATTCTCCAAAGAAATGACAAGAAATACGATGATACAGCTGTAACCCACAAAGGCTGAGTGTAACTGGACACCATGGGACAAGAACAGAACGGTGTTTGTTAGCTCCTGTGCTGAGCACCACGTGCTCCCCCACGTGCAAAGAAAAAGGAAGGAAAACAAAACCTGTTGGTCGGAGTGGTGGACACAGTCCTGTCCAAGTGATGGGTGCAGTCTTGTCACCAGCAGTGGTCACAGTCCTGTTGGAGTTCTGCTCCTCCTCTGGATCTCTTGAGTGCTGCCAGAAGGCCCCAAGACCCAAGATTTTATATGCTCAGGTTCCAGTGGAAATGCTCAGTCCCCCCCCGCCAGGGCAGGCAGTTTCACAATGGAATGATGTAATCCTGTGAGTCATGGGATATTTTGGGCCCCTTGATGGTCTCAGTCCTTGCAGCTGCCCATTGTGCTGGGGCCATTCAGTCCATGATGGCCCATTAGCAGAGGTGCCCCCTCAGGCTGGGTGGGACTGTGCTGGTGCTTCCCTGGAGGGAGCTATCACAGCTGAGTCATTGGTGTGAAGAAAAAGAAGCACTTGTCCTGCCTCTCAGGGTTTGCCCCTCCTTCCTCATTTAACACCCAGCTCATAGCCTGAGGGGTCCGGGGTGCCCTGGGCAGCTCCTGCAAATGACCCATCATGAACAGCTCATCAGAAATGAGAGAAGGGGAGTAGAATGCACAGTTTGGTCCCACCCACAGAGTGCTAAACTGGCACCCTGCTCCTGTCACCAGCACAGGCTGGCAGTGAAATATCATTGTAAAGTCTTGCTCCACTTGGCTTTCAGCCCAGTAACTCACAGACAGGGTCCCTTCCCACCCCAATCCTTCTGGGGTTCTGGCTGGGACTTGCTTCCCTTTCCTTCCTCCCTCTGCTTCCAGCTGGGAATGTGCTAGGAAATGTCCAGCAAAGGAACCTTTGCTGTCTTCTCTGGGAGCCCACACAGCTGCTGCACCTTGTCCCCTGCCTTTGCACAGCTCCCGTGGGAGGCACGGCAGGATCAGCACCCTGGGAGCCTTGGAAATGCCCCTCTGGGATCCACAGCACACCCTCCAAGGGTCTGGAATTGCAGTTCCCAGCAAGGAAATTATGTTCTTGCCCTTGAAGGCAAAGCTCTTAGGAAGGAGCCAAAAGTGAAGTGGAGCAAGATCTTACAATGATATTTCACTGCCAGCCTTCATCAGCTCATCCATGGTTGTTGTAGCTCATGGAATGGGAACAAAATCAGGGGAGGGGCTTTGGTGGGAGCTGCCCTGGGTCAAGAGAGACTCTGAGAGAGAAACGGAGCAGGCAAAGAAAGGCAGAAGAGAAAGAGGACACAATCAGCTGAGAAGGTGGCACTCTGAAAACCAGACCAGAAGTGACTGAAAATGAATGTGACAGAAAGAAATAATTTGGAATTTTGATTTCCTATCAAAATACAATTTCCTGCCTTTCTCACAAACTTCCTTCTGATGTCATTCAGCAGGGCTTTCAGAAAGTGCTCTGTTCTGAGTGGATGTTCCAGGCTGCAGACACAAGGAAACACGGAATGGGCTTTTTCCTGCTCCTGGTGAGTTTGACATTCTCAGCTGAGGAGATGAGGACGCCCCAGAAGAAATGGGCAGCTGGGGTTCAGCCTTCCACAGGAATAAGGGGGGGAAAACCTCTTGTCATCTCAGTAGCTTCTCCCACAGGGATGTGAAGGCTGATCCCAGACCCCCAAGGGTCACATTCAGGGCTGCCTTCATGGAATGCTCACGTGGTATTGAGGGGCAGTGTGGGAGCAGCTGGATCTGGGACCACCCAGCTGCCCCTCATATTTGGAAGTACCTAAGCAGGGCTGGGACGGTGCCAGGGACATCCTGCAGTGACACCTCAGCTGTCCTGCTCTGCTTCCATCCTCTTCCTCTTTAGGGGACCTTTAGGGGGTGTCCATCCTCTTTACATTTGGGGGGGCCAGCGGCGGTCTTCATCCCCCTTTTCCAGGGGACAAGCCACAGGGAGGTCTCTTGTCTTCCCATTTAGCGGGCCCAGGTAGAGGTCTACATCTTCCTCACCCTTCGGGGATCCATGAGGGTCCCTGTCCTCTGCTGCAATTGGAGTCTCCATCCTCCTCCCCTAATGGGGGGAACCTAACGCGGTCTCTGCGCTCCTCCCCTTTAGGCGGCACCAGGAGGGCGTCTCTGTCATCCTCCCCTCTGAGGGCGGACAGGGTGTCCCCATCCTCTTTAGCTTTGGGGATACAGTGGGTGGTCTCCATTTCCCTTACCTTTGGGGGGCCAGGGGTGATCCCCTTCCTCCTCGCACCAAGGAAAGGCCCCAGGGGGAGTCTGTGTCCTCCTTACCTTTGGGGGAAGCGTAGTGGTGTCCATCCACTTCCAGTATGGGCGGGCCAGGGCATCTCTGTCCTTCTCCCTTTTGGGGAGAGCCAGGGGTGTCCTTCGTCCTCCACCTGTATGTGGATGGATGTGGGGCTCTCTGTATCCACACCCTCGGGTAGGGAGCTCTCCGTCCCTCTGGCTCCACTCGGCACGGCCGCTGCTGTCCAGCCCATGCAGCCATTACCAGTGGCAGTGACCTGGGGTGCACTGGTGGCTCAGGGAACAAGGGAACCGGGTTGGGTCTCCCTCTCCACATCGCGCCGCGATCGGGCCCTCGGGGGCGGGCGCCGCTCCCACCTACCCCCAACCACCCACACACCCCCCCAGCCTGGGCCCGTCGCGGGCTTCCAGTGTTGCGGGGCCGAGGCTGTGTAGTGTGTTGATCCTAAATTGACAGACAGCCTTTTGGACCAATCACACTTCTCTCAATTTTATATATTTAAACCCCATGGAAAGGTGGGATTTTGAGGTTTTTTCCATTCCAGCTCAGATGCTGGGACGGGATGGAGGCAGGGGCCTCAGAGCCCCAGGCCTCGCCGGGCCAGGCCGGGCACTCCTGCCCCCCTCCTTTTCCCAGCTCTGCAGCACGGACCCTGGGTGGCTGGGAGGGGTAACTATGAGACCGTCGAACACGGTTTCCTGGGACCGATGGATCCCTCTCTTTTCCACATGGTGCCAGCAGGAGCCGGCAGAGCCTCTGGCCTGCAGCCAGCATACTTCGCGCTAAACTGAAGAGGACACCGTGCTACTGCCAGCTCAGGGGGAATGGGGTTCTCTCTACCCTGACCTGTAACACGCTTCAGCATCTAAACTTTAAAGCCAGAAAGAGAATGTGATGTCACGTGAGACAGAGCTCAAATGTCTTCAGGACAGAAAGCGCAGTGCCGCGTTTCTCGCGCACAGCTTAAAAAACTCTTGCATTGCCGTGGTACGAAACTGTAATATCACAGACTGTTTGTCTCTTTAATCCATTTGAAGTACATGCGGGGATGAACAATTCACGTGTGGCCTGTAAAGGTTGTGAAGAATGCCCATGCCAGGCTATATATGAAAGCAGTGAGAGGCTTTTAAAACCTGGTGGCCAAGAAAGCCTTTGTGTTCAGGCCAAAATGACTCATCCTTAGAAAGAGTAATAACCCCATGTGAGGGCCCATGTTCTACAGTTGACGGAACTGTGAAAGGGTTCATGCAAGAGATGTTTTGCACCCCAGCAGATTGTTTCCCTCTAAGCAAACCTTCAGACGGTGGCAGTTTCAAAAACCACATAAAGCAGAAGAAGACCCTTTTTTTCCTTTTCAGGAACTGCAACACTGATTGAAAGAGGGAGAGAAGAAATGGGTTCTAAAAGTTTGTTTTGATTAGTTTTTTTCTTTCTTTCTTTTAGGTCTGTTAATAAACTTCTTTATACGCTTTAAGATTTTTGCCTGCTTTGCTTCCTCCTATTCTTATTTCACAGAAAGTAAATCAGAGGGTAATGCATTATTTGACCTAAGACCACTACACTTAATTGATCTTTCTGCCTGGTTTGGGAACTGAACCCGTAACAGGGTGCGGAGCTCCGCTCAGCTCTGTCTGCTCCGCTCAGCTCTGTCTGCTCCACTCAGCTCTGTCTGCTCCACACCGTCTCACCCCTCCACTCTGCCCGCTCCGCTCCCCTCGCCCCTCCCTGCTGAGGGTGGGCTTGGAGCAGGGACTGGGGTCAGGGCTAAAGGTGGGATTGGGGTGAGGGCTGGGGCTGGGGTTGGGGCTGGGATTGGGGTTAGCTCTAATAATGGTATGGGTTGTGGGCTGCATCTGGGGCTGGGTTTGGATTTAGAGCTAAATTTGGGACTGGAGTGTGGGCAGGGGCTGGAGTCAAGGCTGGAGTTAGGGCTAAATTTGGCACTGGGGTTGGGGTTAGAGTTGGAATTGGGTCTGGAGTTAGCGCTGAATGTGGGAATTGGGTTAAGGATGAAGGCTGGGGCAAGGGCTGGAATTGCAGCCGGCCTTGCAGGTCAGGCTAAACATGGGATTTGAAGCTGAAGATTTAGGAAGGGGCTAGGATTGGGTCTGGAGCTAGACGAGTCTGGGACTTGGATGAGAATAAACATGGGTCTGAGAGTGTGTCTGAACGTGGAGCAAGATTGAGATCAGGGTCAGGGTGAGGTATGGGACTGAGCACACGCAGAGTGGGACAGCTGAGATGTCACTGCAGGATGCCCCTGGCACCATCACAGCCCCCCTAAGGCACTTCCAAATATGGGGGGCAGCTGGGTGGTTCCAGATCCAGCTGCTCCCACATTGCCACTCAATTCCACGTGAGCATTCCATGAAGGCAGCCCTGAATGTGACCCTTGGGGGTCTGGGATCAGCCTTCACATCCCTGTGGGAGCAGCTACTGAGATGACGAGAGGTTTTTTTCCCCCCTTATTCCTGTGGAAGGCTGAACCCCAGCTGCCCTTTTCTTCTGGTGCCTCCTCATCTCCTCGATTGAGGATGTCAAACTCACAAGGAGCAGGGAAAAGCCCATTCCGTGTTTCCTTGTGTCTGTAGCCTGGAACATCCACTCAGAACAGAGCACTTTCTGAAAGCCCTGCTGAATGACATCAGAAGCAGGTTTGTGAGAAAAGCAGGAGATTGTATTTTCATAGGAAATTAAGATTCCAAATTATTTCTTTCTGTCACATTCATTTTCAGTCACTTCTGGTCTGGTTTTCAGAATGCCACCTTCTCAGCTGATGATATGGGTGTCCTCCTTTCCCTTCTGCCTTTCTTTGCCTGCTCTGTTTCTCTCTCACTATCTCTCCAGGGCAGCTCCCACCAAAGCCCCTCCCCTGATTTTGTTCCCAATCCACAAGCTAAAACAACCATGGATGAGGTGATGAAGGCTGGCAGTGAAATGTCATTGTAAGATCTTGCTCCACTTGGCTTTTGGCTCCTTTCTAAAGGCTTTGCCTTCAAGGCCAGGAACATCTTTTCCTTGCTGGGAACTGCAATTCCAGACCCTTGGAGGGTGTGGCGTGGATCCCAGAGGGGCATTCCCAAGGCTCCCAGGGTGCTGGTCCTGCCGTGCCTCCCACGGGAGCTGTGCAAAGGCAGGGGACAAGGTGCAGCAGCTGTGTGGGCTCCCAGAGCAGACAGCAAAGGTTCCTTTGCTGGACATTTCCCAGCACATTCCCAGCTGGAAGCAGAGGGAGGAAGGAAAGAGAAGCAAGTCCCAGCCAGAACCCCAGAACGATTAGGGTGGGAAGGGACCCTGCCTGTGAGTTACTGGGCTGAAAGCCAAGTGGAGCAAGACCTTACAATGACATTGCACTGCCAGCCTGTGCTGGTGACAGGAGCAGGGTGCCAGTTTAGCACTCTGTGGGTGGGACCAAACTGTGCATTCTACTCCCCTTCTCTCATTTCTGATGAGCTGTTCATGATGGGTCGTTTGCAGGAGCTGCCCAGTGCACCCCGGACCCCTCAGGCTACGAGCTGGGTGTTAAATGAGCAGCCTGTGCTGGTGACAGGAGCATGGTGCCAGTTTAGCACTCTGTGGGTGGGACCAAACTGTGCATTCTACTCCCCTAATCTCATTTCTGATGAGCTGTTCATGATGGGTCGTTTGCAGGAGCTGCCCAGGGCACCCCGGACCCCTCAGGCTACGAGTTGGGTGTTGAATGAGATAAGGAAGGAGAGGCAAACCCTGTGAGGCAGGGCAGTGTTTCTTTTTCTTCACACCAATGACTCAGCTGTGATAACTCCCTCCAGGGAAGCACCAGCACAGTCCCACCCAGCCTGAGGGGGCACCTCTGCTAATGGGCCATCATGGACTGAATGGCCCCAGCACAATGGGCAGCTGCAAGGACTGAGCCCATCAAGGGGTCCCAAAATACCCCATGACTCACAGGATTACAGCATTCCATTGTGAAACTGCCTGCCCTGGGGGAGGGACTGAGCATTCCCACCTGAACCTGAGCATATAAAATCTTGGGTCTTGGGGCCTTCTGGCAACACTCAACAGATCCAGAGGAGGAGCAGAACTCCAACAGGACTGTGACCACCGCTGGTGACAAGACTGCACCCATCACTTGGACAGGACTGTGGCCACCACTCTGACCAACAGGTTTTGTTTTCTTTCTTTCTTCTTTGCATGTGGGGGACCAGGTGGTGCTCAGCACAGGAACTAACAAACACCGTTCTGTTCTTGCCCCAGGGTGCCTGGTTATATTCAGCCTTTGTGGGTTGCAGCTGTATCCTCGTATTTCTTGTCATCTCTTTGGTGAATTCTAACTCCCTCCTTAATCTCTCTTGGGGCAGTTCAGTGGGGTTCATTTCTCATACCCATTAAAACCAGCACAGAGTTTTAGAGGTTTTTACAGTCATGATACACCTGATGAATTCTAGAGATGGACTTGGGCAGGAGGAACCCCCAGGCCAACACACTCACACCTTGTTTTTTCATCCAAACCAGGATTTGCCATTCCCAAACCTTGGCCAGATGGAGGAGCAGGCTGCAAGGAATAAGAAAATGCTCTGGGACCCCAGAGCAGGTGAGGAGGAAGTCACTGCCCCTTTCCCCGTCTCTCCTGTACCATCTCCCAGCCCAGCATTGATCCCAGCTGCAGGACAACCCTGCTGCCGACGCCGTTCTGCCGGGGATGCATTGGGGGGATCTCCTTCCCCTTCCCTCTGTCACGGAGGCAAATCCCATCCTCTCCTTGTCCTTCCTCCCCCAGACAAGGAGCTGAGGACAGAGACCTGGAAGGACAAATCCCCACGGCAGAACTTCATGGAAGAGGTGGTTCTGAGCGGCTCCACGGGGCAGGAATCCAACAGGGAGGAAAAGCCCCAGAGATCCCGCAGGAGGAGCGGATGCAAACGCAGTCCAGGGAGCTCTAAGACAGAAAGACCCACCCCGTGTCAGGAAGATGGCCGGAGATCCAGACAGAGCTCGGACCTGGTGGTCCATGAGCAGCTTCAAACCAGGGAGAAGCCCTACAGGTGTGGGGAATGTGGGAAGAGCTTCAGCTGGAGATCCCGCCTGATCCGTCACCAGAGGACCCACACTGGGGAACGGCCCTACATGTGCTTGGAATGTGGGAAAAGCTTCAGCCAAAGCTCCCACCTGATCAACCACCAGATGATCCACACTGGGGACCGCCCCTATGAGTGTGGGGAATGTGGGAAGAGCTTCAGCCAGAGTTCCAACCTGATCCGCCACCAGAAGATCCACACTGGGGAACAGCCCTATGAGTGTGGGCAATGTGGGAAGAGCTTCATCAGGAGCTCCCACTTGATCCTTCACTGCCGGGTCCACACTGGGGAACGGCCGTACACGAGCTTGGAATGTGGGAAAAGCTTCACTCACAGGTCCAACCTAACCTCCCACCAGAAGATCCACACTAGGGAGAGGCCCTACAAGTGTCCCAATTACAGGAAGAGGTTTCAGACCAATTCCAGTCTCCTCCTGCACCAGCAGACACACACGAAGGAGAGGCCCTTCCGCTGCCCTGACTGTGGGAAGGACTTCAAGCACAACTCCACCCTCATCACCCACCAGTGTATCCGCATTGGGGACAGGCCCTATGAGTGTCAGATTTCAGACCAGCTCCCATCTCCTCCTGCACCAGTGGATTCACACAGAGGAGAGGCCCTTCCTCTGCCTCGACTGTGGGAAGGGCTTCAGGTACAACTCCCACCTCATCAGGCACTGGCACACCCACGCCGGGGAGAGATCCAAGGAGTGTCCCCAGTGTGGGAGGAGCTTCAGCCAGAGATACAACCTTATCTGCCACCAGAAGATCCACACTGGGGAGAGGCCCTAGGAGTGTCCCATGTGTGGGAGGAGCTTCAGCCAGAGATACAACCTTACCTGGCACCAGAGGATCCACACTCAGGAGAGGCCCTACGAGTGTCCCAGTTGTGGGAAGAGCTTGTCCAGGAGCTCTCACTTGACCAGACACCAACAGAGCCACCAGCAAGGGAAGCCCTGCGAGTGCCCCAAGTGCAGGAAGAGGTTTGGGCACTGCTCCAACTTCATCTCGCAACAGAGGATCCATGTGGGATGATCCACAGTGATCCATGTTGGGCAGAGACCTGGTGACCCCTGTTCCGGATGATCCCCATTGTGGGGGGAAAATGTTTGAGAGATTTATTTCACTTCTCATTCTCGTGCTCTGATTTCATTGCTAACAAATGCAACCCCTGTCCCCAGACTGGGTCTGTTTATCTCTGCTGGTGATCAGGGCAGGAGCTCTCCTGGTCCTTATCTCAACTCCTGGGCCTTTCCTCAGCCAATCAAAGAGGTCACTAAACAATTTTTAGCCATTCAGAGGTTTTCTCGACGATGACTCCCCAGATGCCAGGCAGATCTGCTGCACCCAGAGCTCCTCACCTGGGCGCCCCCTCACCCCCAGCGCCCCCCAGGAGCAGAATTAAGGGAGAGAGGGGAGGTTTCAGCACCTGCCCAGCACTGGGGATGGGGCATCTGCGGGCAGCTGAGGCCATACTGGTGGCATTGGTGGTACTGGGAGACCCTCTGGCCATGGGCATGGAGCTCTCAGGTGAGCTCAAGGGATGGCAAGAGAGGCTGGGCTATGTTGGGAAAAGTGGGGAGAGGAGGGAAAATGGGTGGGTCGGTCCCATAAAATGAGTTGGAGCAGGAGTGAGACCCCTTAAAGCAAGAATGGGAAGGGGGCTGAGGACTGGGGGATGATGGCAGAGGCGTGGGAAAGGTTAAAAAATTGGGAAAAGGGAAAGGTGGGATCCCAAAGCTGAGCAGGAGTGGGCTGGGGATTGGGAGGATTGTGTGAAAAGGGTTGGGAAAGGGGCAAAAGGGGGGACTGGGACCCCCAAAGTGATGGGGGCAGGGGCTGGCAACTGCGGATTGATGGGAAAGGAGGGGAGAAAATGGAAAAAGGGTGGAAATGAGAAGGTGGGACTGCGGGAAGGAAGGTCCCATGGCGGCCATGGAGCAAGGGGATGTGGAGTGGGGATCCGGGGTGGCCCCTGAACTCTTGGCTTGCTGTGGGGTGCTGAGGGGGCACTCCCTGACCTGTGTCCTGCATACACAGGTCTCTTCCAGCACATGAGTGTCACTTCATTAGTGGTACTGACCAGGTGAGGTTCATGGTGAGGTTCAGCTACAACCTGGAGCAGCTCCTGCCCTTGGACAGCAACGTGGGCCACTACGTGGGGGACACCGTGTATGGGGAGAAACAGGCCCGGTACTGGAACACCCAAACAGAATTTGTGGAGGAAATACGGGCTGTGGTGGACACAGTGTGCTGACTCAGCTATGGCTTGTTCATCCCATTCGGCAAGGATCGGAGAGGTGACCATGGGGCACAGTGTGTCCCCTCAGCCCCTGCCCTGGGAATGACCTCGCAGCCCCTCAAAACCTCCCTGGGAACCACCCCAGAGCCCTCAGCCCTCCTTGTGCCCATCCCCCTGGCCTCTTCCCCTCCCCTTGTGACTCCCGTGGCTCTCCTCTTCAAACCCAGTCCATCCCAGTCTCTCCCAGTGCCACCCCATTCCCTCCCAGTCCCCCTAAGTCCATTCCCGAGCCTGTCCCCTCTCTCCCAGTGCCCTCCCAGTAACCCCCAGCCCGCTTCCCTCCATCCCAGTGCCCCACCATTACCTCCCAGTGCCCTCCCTCTCCCTCACTGTCTATTCCCAGTCCGTCCCAATGGCTTTCCAGCTCTCCTGTCTCTCTCCCAGTGCTCCTCAGCTCATCCCAGTGTCTCCCCCTTCTCTCCCAGTGCCCCACAGTGTTCCCATCTCACTGGTGCCCCCAAACTCCCAGCCCAGCCCTGGCCGTCTGCTCTGCTCTGTGATGGATTTTCCCCCCTGAGCAGGTGCAGCTGAGGTGGTTCCAGGGTGGGTGGGAGCTCTCAGGGCCCATGGTGGCCCAGCGGGGAATGGACCCACCAGTTCCTGGTGCTGCTGGAAACCCCTCCCTGCGTGGGGCCCCGTCCCCCTGCCAGTTGGGGCACATCAGCCTGGGGCACCCCTGCGCTGGCATTGGGGTATGGCCTGGGCCCCACAGCACCGGGGGGAGTGGGGGTGGGGCTGGGGGTCTGGGATGGGGTTTGGGGGTGCTGGGGTTAACTGGGTGACCCCCATTGGGAACCCCTTTCCCGCTGTCCCATCTCCCCTTATCTCCCCTCTCCCACCCCTTTCCTGTTGTTCTCCCAAAACTCCGCTGCCCCCAGCTCAGTTTGGGGGTGACCCAGCCCCTTCCCATCGTGTCCTGGCCCGGCCCCGCTCCCCCAAGAGCTCCCAGCCCGCGGCCGGACAGATGGAGGATGGGGAGGAGGAAGAGGAGGGGCGGAGGAAGAGGAGCAACAGAGGAGAAGAAGGAGGAGCTGGAGCAGGCAGAGGAGGCTTCATGTGCAGTCACTGATCTCTGTATCTCTGCCCTGGGAGCATCGTCCCCCCGCATCCCGCAGGTGCCCGGGGAGGGGGAGCTCCCCCCAAATATCCCGGGCGGTGTTTTTGAAGGGGGGAGGGATATTCGGAGCTCACACAAAATATATTTGGGGCTCGCTGTTTCATCCTTTCTGTTGGGCCAGGTGGCGCAATGTTTGGAGCTTGCGGGACTCCAAAGCCGAGCCGCAGATGCCCCTCGGGGGGACATCGGGGGTCCCGGGAGGTGTTTTTGGGGGGTCCCGGTGGCGGTGACACCAGAGCCCCAGCAGGGGCGGGGGATGCGGTTCCCCACCACAGTGAGGGTTGGGCATCCTGGGCCGGGCCCTCTGAGCTCTGGCCATGGCTGTTGGGAGCAGGGGGACACCGGTTTTTGGAGCCCCCGGGAGAGCCGTGGCTTCCTTAAGAGGGACCCCAGAGAGAGGAGACCCCCAGAGCCCTGAAATGGGGAACCTGGAGTGGAGGAACCCCAGGGATTCCCAGAACCCCGGGTAGGGCAGGGACCCTGGAGAGAGGGGATCACCAATACACACGGGACCCCCAGCAGCCCGGGCAGGAAAGAAGCCTAGAACGCCAACGTGGAGAGACCAGAGAGGGGGAACTCCTGGGAGAGTCTTTTTTGGGACTTCAAAAGCAGCCCAGGGAGCTCTGCGGAGGATAGACCCACCCTGTGGGATGGGACTTGGTGGTCTGGGCCCGGTGGCTTCTAGAGATGGACTTGGGCAGGGGGACCTTCAAACTCAACATGCTCATCCCTTGTTTTTCCCCCCAAACCAGGATTTCCCATTCTCAAACCTTGGCCAGATCAAGGATGAGGCTGCGAGGACGATGCCCCAGAACACACAGGCAGGTGAGGAGGAAGTCACTGCCCCTTTCCCCCTCTCTCTTGCTCCATCTCCCAACAGGGGATTTAAGAGTTAAAGGGAACTTAGAGTAGCTGAGACAATATGGAATTCATTATCCTGTTCTCCAAGGACTGAGGGAAGGCTGAAGAGATAAGGGGCCCTTCGAAGGACACCTGGCACCTATTAAAATGTTGCTGAGCTTGCAGAACTAAGAGGGGCCCCTTTGGAAAACTGGAGGGAACATCACGGCAAAGAGAGAACAACGCATGTGTAAAACTCATGGGGTCAAAAATTCATAAGAGGTAGACCTCTCTTACTTCATCTCTTCAAGCCCCCAGACTCAATTTAAGACTACCGACTAAATAAAAGGGACAGACTGCGCAACCGCAACTGATTTATGTACGAAGCAGAGAGCAGGCGGGGACAGGTAATAAATATGTATAGGCGTTATAGAATATGCATGCTTTTTGTAGATAAATAGGAGGTTAGAAGCTGTAAAAGGTACGCAGGATTTGGGAAGATGCTCTCCCCCTGCGTCCAGCATTGAATAAAATACGTACCTACTTTACAACTTTAACAGGTTGTGGAGTTTTCATACCACACCTCAACATCAGACTCAGTTTCTGAGAGTGTCTTCAAAAAACTTTTCAAGAACTCAAAGTCAGATTTAAAGTCCAAAGTACCTTTAACTATGGGTCCCATCAGGGACACGACTCATGGGAAAGTGTCCCCATGTTGGAACCCAAGGCATGCCTCTGGCTGCCCTGGGAGGTCAGGAGCCCCGGCACGGGGGTCCTGGACCCTGGCAAAAAGCCCAGAATGACACAGTCTTTGATCTTAGTCCATGGGAGAGGTTGCCGACGCAGCGCGAAGCAATGCAAAACAAGAGAAGTTAAAAATGAGTAGTAGTTTAGTATTTTACAAGGTAAAAAGTAGATTTTAGGATTTTTTTATATGAGGATGAAGGGTCTAAGATGGAGGATTTTGGGCATTGCCCTGTTCTTCTTCTTCTTCTTCTTCTCCTCCATCTTCTCTCTTAGTGTTGGCGAAAAATGATTGGTAGAATGAAAAAGAGGTAGAAATTACGTGTCTAGGATAAGTGCAAATTAATTGGCATAGAATAGTAAATAATAAATACATTGTGAAGAATGGTTGTATCATGAAAGGGGTACAAAAAGGACGGGACAGCCCAGGACTGGGCAGTTCCTGCTCGGACTCGGCTGGCATCAGATGTGCGGCCAGAGCTGAGAGCTAGCTAGAGATAAGAAGAAATAAACAACCTGAAACAACACCTGCAGGCTCTTCTCATCTGTCCGGGCTCGGGGTAAGGTGTCCCAGAGGTGAAGATAAGAACCAGCATTTGCGTGGAGTATTAAACTCCCGCACCCCAGGTTCCAGTCAGAGCAGAACTCTGGAGGCAGTGATGGCAGCTGGGGACAAGCAAGGGAAAGGTGTCTCTGGTGCTGAGCAAACCTGAATGTGTTCCATGAATGCAAAGGGCCAAGGCCTGAGCCCCAGCCCCTGGCAAGGCAGATCCTGTTCCTCCCTCAGGGCTCAGGGCTCTTCCCGAGGCACTGGGATGTGGGGATGTGCAATGCCAAGGGCAGCACCATGGGGTGGCCCCTGCCAGGCTGCTGAGCAGAGACAAGGAGGCACTGAGGCCCCAGGGCTGCAAGGGTCACTTGTCCCCTCCTGGCCTCAGGGCCAGGGACAGCAGCCGTGGCCAAAGGGCTGCACAAGTTGGCTCTGGCAGGGCCTTGCAGCTGCTGCTCATCCCTGTGCCCTCTCCAGCCCAGGCTGTCCCACGGTGTCCCTGCCCTGCGCCTCTGTCCCTGCAGGCTGTCCTCATCCCCCCGGCTGCCCCAGCTCGCTGGCCCCTTCCTTTGCTGGCAGCTCTGCGTCCTGCCTGCCTCTGCCTGGGCACACAAAGCAGGAAGGAGTCTGGCTGACCCAGACTCCTCCTGGGGGACGTGTTGCACCACAGCCCTGCCCTGTCCTTTCTCCTCATGTCCACTCTGAACCTCCTCAGCTGCCCTTGGTGACATTATGTTTTCCTATTGCTCATTCCCACTATGAAGAAAAGCTCCACCAGCTCTGAAACCTCCCTTCAAGGCCTCCCAGGCTCCTCCTGTTCTGTCCTCAGTCTCCAAACCATTGAGCCCAGGGCCCTCAGCCTCCACCTGCTGGCTTTGTGATGAGGCCTCCAAAGCCCATCTTGGGAGATTTTTGGGTCCTCTCCAAGGTCTGTGAAAATGGAAACACACTGATCAAAGTTACTTTTTACCAAATCTTGCAGTAACACAACAGGGACAAGATCTTTAAACTGAACAAGGGTGGATTTAGATTTGCTAAAAGGAGGAAATATTTTACCATGAGAGTGGCACAAAACTGCAGCTGTTTTCCCAGACAAGTGGATGCCCCATCCCAAAATTCTTCACAGTCAGGAGGTTTGTGCCACCGCCTCCCCTCCCCAAGGATGGAATTCCTGTTGTGTGGGTTCTCTGATGTGCTGGGTGACCTCACAACGCTTCTGGCCAGAATGTCTGTTGGGGGCCAGCCAGGCTGCTGCAGTTGCAGTGACCTCACAGGCATCACCATTCCAGCCTTGTCCCCTGGGCCTGGCTGTCCCTTTCCTCTCTCCCTGTCCTGTCTCTGCTGGGATGAAGAGTTTTGTCATTAATATCTTGTCCCCAAGCTGCTGGGGCCAATTGCTTCCCAGGCAGGCTCCTGTAGCAGAAGTGGCTTTTGCAGAGCCCAGCCAGAAATCATCCCTGAAGCAGCAGCTCTGCAGTGGTGGCCACCAGGCCGCCTTGGCCAGGGAGGCTTCTGGCCATGCCCTGCAAGGAGCTGCTGCTGCCAAGGTGCCTTTGCTGTCTCAGGCTCTCCCTGGCACAGCTCCCACCACGGAACTCTGCACTTGTGCCCGAGCCCTTCACTGTGTTGGGGCTGGCCTGGGGCTTCTCCTGCAGCGGGGTCTGCCCTGGTCATGACACAGGAAAGGCAGTTCCTGCTGGAGCAGGAGGCTCTGCCTGGAATGGGCTCAAACAGTTCCAACAAGGCCCTGTTTGCAAAGCCCCCGGTGGGAAATGCAGAAGGGGAGTCACGCTGCTTTTGGGGTGAATAATGCTGAAACCAGCCTGACTCCTCCATCCCAAAGTTCAGCGTCCTGACAGGGAAGCTGTGGCAGAGCTGGTAAAATCCCCAGAGAAAGGAACAACTGAGGGGCACCACTGAGAACTTCTGCAGAGCTGCTGAGCTGGCACAGCCTGGGCACATCTGACTGACAGGGCAGCACCTCAGACTAGAAAAGCCCCATCCCAAATTTCAGCAGAGATGCTCCCAAATGGCAGTGTCTCCAGACATTTCCCTTCTTGGGGGGATGTGGAGATTCCTCCCTGGAGTGGGGACGCCCCTCAAGGTCACTGCTCGAGGTTGAGCCAAAGAGATTTGTCCACAGTTGTTGGTCTGGGGGAGTGACATCAATCTCTGCCTAATGACTGGTTTTGCTTTAATACAATCACTTAAAAATTGCTTCCTGTTTCACTCTGAGTGTCCCTGCAGAGGAACAGGGGCATCTTTCCTGCAGTTCCACAAGCTCAGGGCTCTCATTTCATGAGGAATCTGGGATGCCAATGGCCTTGTTAGGAAGAACAAAAGCGGAGGGAATGGACTAGAAATTATTAGAAAACATCACCCTTCTTCCAGACAAAGCTCACCAAGTCTTTCCCTGCATTTCCCGTTTTCAGATTATTTTAGTTGTCTACTCTGGGAGGTCCAGCTTGTTCTGGTGCTTATCATGATCTGATTGTGCTCTTGATTTATACCAGTGCAAGAGATGCAGAATCATCTAAACTGAACACAGAAACAAACTCCCTCTGTCAGCCCATTTTCACATCCCAGATCACTTTCAAGATGTCCATGGAGATGTGGGAATGATTATCACACAACTCTCCACTTCCGACTGCAGGCTCTGGAGATTCTTTCTCTGCATTCAGTCAGGGTTGCAGTCCATAACAAGTCCTGGTACCACCTCCTGCTTTCTCAGGTTAGAACAGCCACAATGCAAACCTCACCAATGGCACAGCTCCCCAGCCCACGACAAAAAGAAAGGACAAGTTGGAAAGTTCTCCAAACATTTGTCCTGCTTTGCTGCAGGAGTTGTGCTGCACTCACAGTGTGGAAAGCCAAGAGAAGCTGCAGCTGGTGGGAAATCTTGTGACAGAAGCTCGACCTCGTTCTCCAGGAAAGATTCTTGAAAAGAGCAGACAGAACTGTGCAGAAGATTCCCAGAAAACTGAAACAGCTTTCCAGAAGTGAAATGAAAATGGAAAGAGACAATCTGAGGTGTTTTCATCTATTTATTTCTGTGCTCTCCTCTTCCATGTCGCATTACTTCTGCATGCCGTGAATTCCAAACAGATCTATGATTTAGTGACTTTTATACACTAAAAACACCATGAGCTACATCCAGTTTGACTTCCCCTGTTTTTCGTGTAAAGCAATGCTGGAGACAAAAATGCAGTGCTTGGGTCGGGCACAGAATCTACAAGCAGGGAATGTGCCCCGACAGTGTTTGACCCTCAGCAGGGACGATGCACAGCAGCAACCCGGGGCATTCCTCTGCCACTGTGCAGGAGCCGAGACTCTGGATCTGGGCTGAACACGGCAAAGTTCCCGTGTTTGGACAGACTCAGGGGCTACCCCCGGGGTGCGCGGGGCTCGGCCGTGAGGCGCGTGGGGCGAGCGGAGAACGGACACTCGGACACGTGGACACGTGGACACTCGGACACGCGGACACTCGGAAACTCTGACACGCGGACACGCGGACAAACGGCCCCAGCGCTTCAGTTGCAGCGGCAGCGGCGGCAGCAGCATCTACGACACTGCGTCTCTTTCCTCCTCTCACTCTCCCGCTGTCCCTCACCCTCTCTCAGGGTCCCGCAGCCTCTCCCCGTCTCCCTTTCCCGGTCTCCCCCTCCTCTCCCGGTCTCTCCCCATCCCCCTGCCGGGCCGGGCCGTGCCCCATGCCCGCCCCCGGCCCCGGGCGGGGCCACCCCCTCCCCGGCCCCGGGCGTCCCGCCGCGGTCTCGCCTCCGCCCGGCTGTCGCCGTCCTGGCTGTGGCGCTGCCGGGCGGGCATCAGTGCCTGGGGCTGGGGCGGCATCGCCACCCTTTGGCTCCGCCTGTGCCGAGCCTGGCGCCGGCCCTGGCCGCGATGCGGGGTTCAGTCCCGGCCCCGGCGCCTCCCAGGGCCCGCGGAGGACACACGGGGCGCGGTCGCTCCCGCCGCCTCCACTGCGGCTTCCCCGGCCCGAGCTCCGCCGCTCTTGAGCGCGGCCGCCGGCCCCGAGCCGCCGGTGTCCCGTTGGGATGGGGATGCCCGGCCCGGGGCGCTCGGGGGGCGCTCGGGGGCCGTGTCTGGCCCCGGGCCGAGCGCTGACGGCCGCGTGTCGCCCGCAGGGAAGGCGCAGGAGGCCCTGCAGGAGCGGTACCGGCTGGGTTCGCTGCTGGGCAGCGGCGGCTTCGGCAGCGTCTTCGCGGCGACGCGGCTCGCGGACGGAGCCCCGGTGAGTGGCGGGGCCGGCGGCGGCGGCGGAGGAGGAGGAGGAGAAGGAGGAGGAGGAGGAGGTGGTGGTGGTGGTGGAGCTCAGGCCGCTGCTGCCCCTTGCTTGCAAGTGGCCATCAAATGCGTGCCGCGGGATCGCGTCCGGCACTGGGGCGAGCTGGTGAGTGAGCGGGGCCAGCGGCAGAGCCGGGCCGTGCCGGGCGGCGAGGAGCCGCCGGGAACCCCGCAGGGAGAACGGGCGAGGGATGAGGGGAGATGCGGAGCTTCCCGGGCTGGGTGAGGGGTCCCAGAACCCTGGCACGGCCTCAGCCCCACTGACGGCACCGCGCTCCTCCCGCAGCCCGACGGCGCCCGTGCGCCCCTGGAGATCGTGCTGCTGGCCAAGGTGTCCACTGGGTTCCGTGGTGTCATCCAGCTCCTGGAGTGGGCTGAGCTCCCCAAGTGCTTCTTGTTGGTGCTGGAGCGTCCGAAGCAGTGTCAGGACGTCTTTGATTTCATCATGGCTCGGGGGTTCCTGCCCGAGGAGGAGGCGCAGGGGATGTTCCGCCAGGTGCTGGAGGCCGTGCGGCGCTGCACCAGCTGCGGGGTCCTGCACCGGGACATCAAACCTGGCAACATCCTCATCGACCTGGCCACCGGACAGGTCAAACTGATTGACTTTGGCTGTGGCACCTTCCTCCAGGACACAGTCTACACCCAATTTGCAGGTGAGCCGAGGCAGGGGCTGCTCCTGGGCATCTCATGGCCCAGCCTGGCTGTGGCACCAGGGATTCCCCCTTTGCTGCGGGTCACGGGATTGCTTCTCCAGCCAAGTTGCTTTTGGGTGGGGGTTAGAGAGGGACCCGCTCCCAGCCCTGCTAACAGCCTCCCCCACCCACTCTGCCCTGGGCTGAGGCTGGGGCTGGGGCAGCCAGTCCGACAAAAACCCCCATGGGGGTAGCAGAGAGGGGGGTCAGACCCCGGGCCCCGGCCGGTTTGGTGTGCAGGTGAGGAAGGGCTTGGACTGCTCCGCTGCCCTTGTTTGCCTTGGCTTATTAATGTTTTTTGGGGCAATGCAGGCAGGGAGGAGAGTGATTTTTCCCCAGCACTGGGTGGGTTTTTTATTTGCATGTCATGGTTGGGCCTTCCCAGGACTTCTGAGACATTGAGTCTCTTTGAAACATTTAAACTAAGTTTCTCTTAAGCATTTAAATTGCATTTTTCTTAAACATTTAAATTGCGTTTTTCTTAAACATTTAAACATTAAGATTTTAGTTAAAAAACTAGACTAGTTAGAATAGGTTTAGGAAGCAAACACAGCAGAATTCAAACAAAGAAATTGATGATTAAGCGAAGAAACTGAAGCCAGAATAAACTCCACAGGTGTGGGAACTGATTATTGGTTATCTGATGTTGTTCAGCTGAGCTGTAACAAGAATCTGCAGAGGAAGGGCCAGGCAGTTATTGATGATCCCATTCAAAAGCTGTTTAGGGAAAGGAACTGGGAGCTCTCCAAGGCCATAGGTATTGTTAAAAACTAAGAAGGTAAAAAGGTCATAGCAAGGAAGAAGAGTTACTTCATCCAATGAGGGACCCCTCCCATAATTATGAGACCACTGACCCATTTCATAGGACTAACTACACATGCTTAATGACTTTTTAGCTAATTCACATATGAAGCGGGGAATGGGAGGTGTCTATGTCATAAATATGAATTTGTCTTTTGAATATTTAGAACTTTTGTAGATAAATAGACTTTAGATTGCTTTGTAATCTCGGAGCTGTGCTTTTGGAGCGATCCTCAGAGCTTCCCGGCACTGGAATAAACATACCCTTTCTAACCCAAACGAGTTAGAGAGTCTTTGTCCATTCCAGTTGGGTATCGATATTAGATCTATATCCATATTTTAATAAATCACTTCCACTGCCCTCTTCCAGCACCAGTGGCTTCTTTTCCAGCCCCAGTTTTGAACCCAAGAGCCAGGTGCTGGCGAGGAGGCAGCGGGTCACCCCGTGTGCCACTGGTGCAGCCCCTGTGTGCCCAGGGATGCTGGGGCGAGGCTCTGGGAGCAGCAGCATCCCCTGATGACCTCGGTCTGTGTTCCATAGGAACCCTGTCCTACAGCCCACCAGAATGGAGCCACCTCAAATGCTACCACAGCGAGGCAGCAACAATCTGGTCCCTGGGTATCCTGCTGTACCAGATGGTCTGCGGGAAGCACCCTTTCAAGAAGGGCCGGGACATCATCTGGGGCCAGCTCTTGTTCCCACAACGGCTCTCTCCAGGTGGATCCTCATCTCTGTGGCATGGGGGGAATACCAGTGTTGGGAGACAGCAGCGGGCTCAGGAGCATCCTGCTCTGGCAGCTGCTGAGGAGGTGGCGCATGTCCTGCTCTCCTGCTCTCCTCCAAAGCAGGGCATTGACTGGGAAGTTTAGGCACAGCTCTGAGCACATCCAGCAGAGCCAGGGCACGGGAAGGGGGGCAAAGCAGACAGGATCCTTCTGCAACTGACTGGTGGTTTCTGGTTTCTCTCCCAGAGTGCAAAGATCTTATCAGGTGGTGTTTATCCATGCACTCCTTGGACAGGCCGTCATTGGAAGATCTATTCTATGACCCTTGGCTGCAGGGTGTTCATCTGCCCTAGAGGATGGGAGAGACCCACGGGCACCGTTTGATCCAGGGGCCTGGCAGGTAACAGCTCCACACGTCTCTTGGCAATCAGTGGCAAAGGAAACCAGACTGTTTTGTCCTGCCTGTAGCACCGAGCAGGGATCATCAGAAGGGAACACGCATCTCTTGTGCTGCAGCTGAGCTGGAGCTGAGCTGGTCTTGCAAGCACTGGTGGCCACCATGCTGCCTGGTTTTGCTTGTCCTGGTTCACTGACAGCTGGGGCCCTGGGCAGCACTGACAGCCTGGTCTGGCCCCCAGGGAAGAAGAAGGAGCCCCTGGAGAAGCTGTACCAGGTGGGGCTGCTGCTGGAGACACCAAGGATGACCTCAAGGATGATAATCTCTTCCTCAGCCTGGCCAGCAGCACCTGAAGATGATGGACTTTGATCCTGGCACCTTCTTCAAAGACACACTCCATGCCCAATGTGCAGGTGAGTACACAGCCAGGGGGATGCTCCAGGATCTGGGCATGGCATGGCCTGGCCGGGCACCAAAGGTCCACCCTTTGCTGGGGCAGCTGCAGCGAATTCTTCAGTCGGCTGCCAAGCTGCTTTTGGGCTCTGGGCAGCTGCTGAGGAGGTGGCTGTGCCATGGCTGGCTGCAGGCTGGGCACACGTCCTGCCCTCCTGCTCTGCTCCCAAAGGCAGCAATGCTGGCAGCTTTGGGCCCAGCTCTGAGCACACCCAGCATGGCCTGGGCACTGCGGGCAGCTGGGACAAGGGGACAGGAGGCTTCAGCTGCCGGGCGGTTTCTGCTTTCTCTCCTTGCAGCCGGGCTCTGCAGATGCTGAGGCTGCTCTGGGCTCTGCCAGGGCTCTGCTGGGGCTCAGCCCTGGGCACGGCTGGCCCCGCTCTCCCCTCACATGGCTCTGACAGTCTAACGCGAGCTGGTTCCGAGCACAGCGATGGAGCTTTCTGCTTGTGCAGGTGAGTGAGACTCTGGTGCAGGCCAAGAGATTGCAGTCAGGGACACACATCCCACTGGCAAGAACCCAAACTCTCCGCAGTCCCAGCGGAACACCTGGATTGCCACAGGATGTTTTGTCTGTCCCACTCTTCCTTTCTTTTGGGCTGGAATTGTGCAATTGCACTTTCTTCCTCCTCTAGAAGTGCCACGATTGGGAAAGCCTGGCGAGTGGGCCATGTTCCTGAGGCACGGAAGGCTGGAGCTGATGGATGAAGAATTGCTCTTCTCCACTGCCAGACCAGAGCAAAAAGCCATAGGTGGGACTCTGCATCTTTATGAAACCCCTGACAATTTCAAAGGGAATGTGCAGCTCATTCACAGGGTGAGAAGGAGTGGCATCTTCTCCATGAGTTGGGGTTTGACAGAGTTTGCATTCCCAGTCCTGCTCGGATCTGTTAGGGCACAAAGCAATTTCCTATTGCTTCAAGCACAATTTAAAATAACAATGTTGGAAACCCCAAAATCTTTTTAAAAAGGCTGTTGAGGTCACTAAGGTGGGTTCATGCCATCAGCACATTTACAAAGTAAATCACTTAGTACTCATTTTAAAAAGATCAGTCTCCTCTTTATCCAAAGTTATGCACTGTTTTTCACTACACACTTGGTTTTTGTTTGTATCTTTCAAATTTTTTCGGGTTTTCTTTCCTTTTCTTTTTCCTTTTTCTTCTTTAAATAGAAAACACGTCCTAAGAAAGGAATGTCCTTTGCTTCTGGTTCCCGTGTGGGGCAGCACCCTTCCCACTGGCTGAGCTGCTCAGGCAGAGCCCAGCAGCTCCTGACACTGCAGGGCTGAGGCTTTTCCCCGTTGCTGTGCACAGACTGATGGAGCAGCACTGCTGAACATGGAGACACGCAGAGGGACCAGAAGCAGCTGCCTTTGTCCCCCTGAAGCTCCAAGGTCAGAACTCTGAGCAGACACGGCTGGAAGAGACTCACAGGCTCCCTGTTCGCTGTGCTGCCCCACTTGTGAGCGGCCCAGCTTTGTGTGAGACACAGGGAGAACAAGGGGCAGCTCCCTCCCAGCCGCAGCCCAGGCACCCCTCGGGCCCCGGGGCTTGGGGCACTGTCAGCAGCTGCTGCTTCAGCGCCTGCTGCTGCTGGCACTGACAGCAACACCCAAATTGTGGCTGATCCCGAGGGAGCAGCAGCAGGGCCTGCATCTGATCCCTGACTCTGGGACAGGGCTGGACAAATGACCCCCACAGCAGCAGCAGCAGCAGCAAATGGAGCTGACTTTCAACACAGCCCCTGCCCCTGTTCCCTCCTGTTTGCAGGGGTGTCACAGCAGCCTGGGGCACCTGGGAGCCCTCAGTGCCAGCAGGGCCTGGAGATGGCAGCCCTGGGCTCCTGGAGGGTGTGCAAGGAGCAGAGGTGGGCACTCCCTGTCCATGTGGAGCTTCCAGATGGAAAAGGCTGCTGTGACCAGGCAGCTCCAAGAGCAGAGAAAGGACGGTCTCGAGCACTGGATCTGTGCCAGTGCCACAGTCCTGGGCAGCAGCCACCGAGCCCCAGGGGCACAGAGGGCACAGCAAGAGGGACAAAAGCAGTCAAGTGCAGAGACTGGAGAGAGCGAGAGCTATGAGCAGGAGCACCTGCTTCATTGCACTCTTGGAGAAAGCTCTTGGATGTTTCAAAGCACTGAGAGGCGCAAAGGGCAGAGAGGAGGCCACACCAAACAATGCTCCTGTTTTTCACACCCTCCCCTCTGCGTGTCCCAGAAGGAATTGGATGAACTGTATTCTTCTCTCCGAGTCGTCTCGTTCAGCATGAGCAGCTTAGCACCAGGAGCTGAAGGGGACGAAGCTTTAGGCCACAAGAGCTGTACCAGAGGGGACTTTTTGAGGAAACTAATGCTGCTAACATGGACCTAGCTGAATGCAGCAGATAAAATCCTGGAATTACAGAATCCTTTCTGTTGGAGAAGACCTCTGAGCTCACCAGTCCAGCCGTTCACCCACCACTAAACCACATCCCTGAAGTACCAAGGCCTGGACAAGAGGCCTGACTGAGGCCTGAAGAGCAGGCCCTGAGCCAAAGGTGACCTCTCGATGAACCTTCCAACCAAAGCTTCTTTCTATCCACTCATTACTGAAATGTGCATGGTCATTAGCGCTGTGATAGATGTATCCCCTCATTAGTGAAACATGTATTGACCTTCCTGAGTTTAGAAGCCAGACAAGGCCACGAAATCTGACAACAGGCCTTGTTTGGGGCTGCATGGTCAAAGTCAACTCCCTTGGTTCCTCCTTGGGCCCTGGCCAGGCTTAGGAGGAGCCCAAGAGGAGGATGAAACCAGATGTTCCCGCACTAGAAGTGCTGTCAATTTGTTTATTCAGCACTGTCAAAGCTGGGCCCTCTCCCAGTGAAGTTGGAGCCTCAGCTGTGGGTGGAGGCCACTGCAGGAATTCCCCGTGTCCGGGAGTGGCTCTCCAGGCCTTGGCTGGGACAACTTCCCCCAGCTGATGTGTGGGTCTGGGTGATGATGAAGTCTGAGGGTAACTGGGGATGGATCTTTGTTAATCACTGCAGCCAATCTTTGGCAGTGATGGCTGGGGACATTGCTGAGCTTCTCCTTCTGTGATTCTTTGCTGCTTTGAACTACACTAAATTACATGGATTCCTTCAGTTGGTGTCTGTCTTTGGTGCTGGCCCTGCCCACTGGTGAAACAAAATTGGCGTAGTCTGACTGGATCACACCAAAATGTCACTTTTTAAATGTAAATTTAAGGAATCAGTCCAGTCCAAAATTCCCGGATGGGAAGAGCTTCCCTGGAGTTCGCTGGCTCTGGAGTGGGCTGAGGTGGGATCACCATGTGAGCAGTGGGGCAGTCGGTTAAAAGCAGCTGAAACACTGGATGTATTAAAATGCTTCCAAAAACTGCATTTTGAAAAAAAGGAAAGAACTTGTGGGTTTGGGAAGACGAGGATGAATTTTGTTAACAGCATATTGGAAACGGCACCAACGAAGGAACAATTGTTTTTGGAATGCTCCCATATGGGGTGACAGAAGAAGGTTTTAATCTTGAGCTCAGGTTTTGTTTGTGCAAGTGAAATAATAGTAATATCATAATTTATATGTGTAGATGACTATATAAAATAGAATAAAATAGTATTTATACTTACATATATGATAAAAAGTAAATAATAATGTGAACTAGTGCTGACAATACTAATTTGTGAGCTTTGACTACTCAGGGATGTAACACTAAATACCCTACAGAAAAGGATTGGCCAGGACACAGACATCACTGGTAAACTTCATGAGATTGTAGGTAATGAATACAGGAGGAAGGGATGAAATTGGTGATTTTTATAGGATTTGCTGATACTGTGATGTGAATGCTTTGTCTGTTACTGTGCAAAATACAGTGAATAAGACTGCTGGGTTTTTCATATCCCAGACTATCCCCAAGCTGCAGGATTGGTTGAACGGATGAAGGGGTTGTTCAAAGAGCAGTTGAAGAAATGAGGAGATGGGAACCTGTCCCGATGGAGAACCCATCTCCCAGATGTGCTCCATACCCTGAACAATGGGCCCCTGGGGAAATGGAAACCCCCTGGATGTGCACGGCTGCACCCAGTTTGCAAATACACCCATGGACAGGGAGACTTGGACTGCCTGGGAAATTGTTCTGGGTGTGCTGGCCCCTGACAGGGCCACCCCAGAGGCTGCAGGGCTGGGCCTTCATGCATTAGGATTAATTAGGATAAAGCAGAAGCAAATGAGAGTTATCAATACCAAAACAGGAATTCAGATTCCTCCAGGACACTTTGGTTTGATAACTGCTCGCTGGAGCTTGGCCCTGCAAAGTATTCATGTCATGGGAGGAGGAATTGATGCAGATTATCAAGGAGAAATTAAAGTAATTCTGTTAAAGAATAATGAAGAAGATTTGCTGATTCAGCCCCATGACAGGACATCACAATTATTGATATTGCAGTTTTAAAAACTATTGTGAAAAAAGTAGATCCACCTCAAATCACCTCTGTTGGTGGAGATAAAGGGTTTGGATCCAGCAGTCCTAATAATGGAGCCAGAGTGTGGGTCCAGAGGCCAAATGGCCCTTCTGAGGCAGCTGAAGGAACAGCTCCGGGCAAAGACAACACTGTTTGAATCCTGGAACCTGGGCAGGAGTGATGGGAATGTGTCCCTGCAGCCAAGTGTTCTGTGTGAGAACTAGGAGATGTTCTAGGATATTGTTCTACAGATCCTGCCAGACCAAATCTCCCTGTTTGCCCCAACGGCCTGTTTGGAAAATGCTCTGATCCACAGGGCTCGGTGTGAAGGCTGATGTGACACTGAGTGACTTCCACACGAATTCCAAGCAGGAGCCTGGTTGCCCCTCAGGGACTGGTACCCAGCACCTCTCCAGCTGAAGGGGAATGGACCTCACCAAGCCTTGTTGCCCCCAGACACCGCAGTAAAGCTGAACAGCAAAGGACCCTGGGGGCATTATTCTGCAATTAAAAAGATGCCAGCTCCATGGACAATGGAATTACTGTTCCTAACCTGAATGGGATTGAGGAAAAAGAATGAGTAACTGTGTCACTAAAGTACTATTGATGTCTGTAAGCTGTATCTTGAGAGTCAGCCAGAACCTTTGTTTGCCAGACACAGCTCTAGAGTTTCACCAAGGATTAGTCATGAAAATTCTTATGAAAATGTAAAGATCAAAGTAGCCAAAATACTCAGTGTAATAATTGCTGGGTATGTTCTCATCTAAAGTTGGGAGGAATGGGATTCCCTTGGAGGGCCCACCCTACGGGGTGGCCAGAACTCTGTCAATGGGCTCTGACTCGTAACGGAGTCAGTGCAGGGACAGTTAAAGAAAACTGTGCTGTGAACAATGCAATGCAATTATCAGTTTTACAGGATTCACCAAGAGTTCCCTTCAGGAGAAAACAAACCCTGTAATAGTTGGAGGCCACAATGGGAAAGGATTTCTGTGCTTTACCGTCACTCACAATGTCAGTAGAACTCAGGGTGCTGGAGCTGGTCAGTGTCAGTGTTACACCACTCCCAGCTGCAGGGCCGCCATTTGGGGTCCTTCAGCAACAACCACGAGGAAGAGTTCAGGGCTAAGAGAACATTTTCCAGCCAAAGAGTGCCTTGGATTTCAGAAAGCCAAAGATTCTGGTTCACCCTGTGCCCCATGTGAGCTGCCTCGTCCTGTGGAGTTTACATTAACGAGCTAAATTGATTATTAGAGGGCAAATGATACTGTTAAAATATTGAGTAGCACATCCTATGAGCTCCAACAAACACAAATGGGGGCTCTACAGAACCGCATGGCCTTGGATTATCTGCTTGCTGGCCAAGGAGGAACCTGCACCATTCTAGGACAGGACTGTTCCACTGATATCAGTGATGGGTTTGAAGTCCAACAACCAGGAATCACCTGGACAGAGCAGTAGAAGAGCAGCAGAAAGTAGAACATTCTTCTGGGTGGGATTGGCTTCCTTTATGGCAAACAAATTGGAGGCTGCTGCGAAATGCATTTGTGGCAGTCACTGTAATCATTGCAGTGTGAGCACTTGGTGTGTTACGATTCCATGTTAGAGCTGTTGTGACACCTGGTGCTGGAAAATGGAGCACTGAGACTTGTCTAAAAAGAGACACAGTTTCAAGAAAAAAGTAGCATTTGATAAGTAACAGAGACTAGAAGCAAACTGGGCATGATTTAAAAGCAATGCGAATTATTGCTCTGAGTAATGAACTGGAAGAGCACTTAATTGAAGAACAAGACGCGATGCCTTTATGCCTAATACCTAAATATATGGTTTCATTATTGAAATAATTGTTATGCAGGTTGTAGTTCATCTGTAGGTCAAAGCACTGATTGAAGTACCAAGGCCTGAACAACAGGCGCTGAGCCAAAGCTGACCTCTAGATGAACCTTCCAACCAAATGTTATATTTGTATCTGCTCATTAATGTAGCATTATTAGCAGTATGATCTCTGTATGTGTTCATTGGTGAGACATGGATTTACCTTTCTGTATTTGAAAAGCACACAAGGCCCCAACTGGCCTTGTTTGGGGGTGAAGCATCAAAGTCAACTCCCTTGGTTCCTCCTTGGGCCCTGGCCAGGCTTTGGGAGAAGCCAAAGAGGAGAATGAAGCCAGAATGAAGTGCTGTCAGCTTGTTTGTTTAACAGTGTAAAAGCTGGGCCCTCTCACAGTGAGGTTGGAGCCTCGTTGCCTGCAAAGGTGGGGGCAGCTGCAGGAAGTGCCAGTGTCCGGGAGTGGCTCTGCAGGCCTTGGCTGGGACAGCTTCCCCCAGCTGATGTGTGGGTCTGGGTGATGGGAAAGTCTGAGGGGAACTGGGGATGGATCTTTGTTAATCACTGCAGCCAATCTTTTGTAGTAATGACTGGATGCATTGCTGAGCTTAAGCTTTT